>VZRZ01002225.1:2102820-2256363 GCA_013398175.1 Climacteris rufus | reverse complement strand
TCGTGGCACGAGCTTGTAATAATAAACTAGGAAGGAAGTTGGAGCTAATCATTTGGTTCTGAATGCACAAGCCCTGCCAAATTTCCCCACAGGCATGAAACAGCCGCTCAAGCTGTGACACCAGCAAATTAAATCCTGGAGGTAGCTGACCAGAAGTAATGAAATGTGTATTTACCATACTGATGCTGTCAGTCTTAAGACACACTGGCTTTACAATCTAGTTAAGTGGGGCGTGTTTGTCACTTCTAGTGGTGCTTAGAAAAAATACTCAGGTTTTTTTCCTAGCCTTCTTTTCAAAATCACAAGCCCAGTGCTGGCTGGTAACCCTCTCCTCGTACAACATGAAGAACAGGATGACCAGAATGGTCTTTTCTTTTAAAACACTGACAAAGTAAAATCCATATTCCAAAGGAGATAAATGATTTCATCTTATGACATGTTAATTGCCAATTCCTTTTATTGATCCCTTATCTGCCACTCCAGAGATGAAATTAAAGGATAAAAGTTGTTTCAAGAGCCAGTGGGCAATAAACAACTGCCTCTCACAAACCATGTGTCCTGTGCATGCAGCAGTTGAAGAGTGTGCAGAGGTGTGGAAGAGGGACACATAATCACTGGAAAGGGATCACTCAAGACAGGGATGTATTGTGCAGGTGGGCACAGTTATGGGATGGATGGGCACACAGCTGCTAAAGAAATGTCACTCAAAAAGTGCCCATGCAACATGGCAGCAATGGTTGAAAGGCACTGGACACAGGCACAGGGGGAGGGAAGTTGTCATTTCACACTCCCCACATGCTTAAGGTGATAAAGGACTCAGCTTTATAAAAGCTATTTACCCCAGACAGATGTTGTCATAGGTAACAATAGCATATGTCTGAGAGTTTTGTTTAGCTAGCAGAGGCATTCTATGCTAATTGTCTGAGAACTATTCAAGAAAGCTTGTAAATAATCTGCTGCATAGTACTTGCTGTGGATTCATGAAAACATTAAGGGGAAAAAATTAAAGTACAGTCTTCAACATGGTTAATACAATGCCCGTGGAAGAATCAAAGGATAAAATCACAACCCATATGAGCATTTTCTGAAAGCATCTAATTATATCCTAGGAATGTCTATGACTCTGCAATTATATGCTTAATTTCCAGCTGTACTTGATTAACATAGCAAATGATTTATAATACAACCAACTGTAAGGAACTTTCTTTGAACTGTTGGTTGGCACATATAAATTTGCTTGGCACTTTTTTCTGTCTCTTTATAGCAAGGTGGGCACGTGGAGTTAGTGCTATGTGGTTGGGTGTCAAGGCTGAAGGAAGGCCAGAATAATTTGGGAGATAACACCAGTCTTTTTTTTCTCTAGTAAAGCGTTCAAATGCAAATCTACATAAGGTCAAAATCCACAGACTTCTATGGTATTACATATGTACTTCAAACTTAATATGTAGAAATAACCTTGCCGATTCCTTGCTTGCTCTTGCAAGACAACCATGTCTTCTGTAATACAATAGTGCACAGCTTTTTGGAAATCCAGTTCATGTGTTATTTCCTTCTCCTGTCTTCCCGATTCCAGAGGGCTGAACTAGAATGGATTCCACATTTTCTTAGTGAAAAGAAAATAGGGAGGAAAAAGGATAAGAGAACCTGTACTTGGTTTTGACCAGATCTAGCCGTAATCCCCAGTTACAGTCTTGGATCTGTGTGAATCCAAATGCTAGACTGGGATTTAAGGCAAAATACAACCACTTGAAATGTGGTATTTTGGTAAGCCTGTTGAATTCAGCTGAAGCTGAGGAAAACACATGGAAGCTTTTATGTTGTTGTAGTCTTACATTGCAAACCTTTTGGAGCAAATGCTCTGCCATCTGTGAAAGATTACCCAGACTTCCCCACCAAAATATTCTTTCATTGATAACACTAACTTTTATAATTTGAACAACTTAAAAGTAATTTTTGAAAAGACTAATTAATGTAAACCTCAAATCAGCACCTGAAGTTGCATTGCCTCTGTTTTTAATCTCAGGCTTGAAGCTGTCTAGATGGGTTATCCTATTTAGTTTGGACTGATTATATGCTTTGTGCCTTGTTCTCATGTTGGTTCAGATGAGTGGGTTTGGTTAGGACCTTTGTCTCAAGACTGTAGTTCTGCCTACAGGGTGATACAACCTTAGGTACACTGTGAATGTCAAAGCCCAGTGGTAATAGCATGAATATATATAAAGACAAACTACTGTTGTTTAACATCGTAACACCTCCTAGAACCAATTATTTATTCCTGGTAGTTTTTGTTGTTATTGTTGGGATTTTCTTTGAATGCCAGGAGTTGGCAACACCATGTGTGTAAATCCCAAATAGGGATCCTGGTTCCTGCGGCATAAATCACAGAAAGATTATTTTCATGGAAGAATCCCCACTGAACAAAACTTCAAGAAGGTTGGAGATAGCCTGGCTACTAGAATCAATCTCTGGAGGAGGTGTCTAGCTCTTTGGTACAGGAACAACTTGACTGAATAAGTTGCAAACTAACCTTGCTTTTCCACCTTTCCCTGAGAACTCTCAGCCTGTGAAATATGAAGGAAAAAGAAATACTGTGGAGTTGGGAACAGAAAATATAAGATGTTATGGTTTTTACAGGGGTAAAAAAATTCTAAGCAGCAGTGTGGTCTAATAAACAAAAAGGGAGCTCTTAATGTAAGCTTGAACTTTCCCTTCTCATTAGTTACCGTGGATGTTTTGAAATTCCTGTAGAGAACAAGTGCATCTCCTGACAGCTGGTTTGAAATTAATAAAAAGGAAAGTGTTTTCAGCTGGCAATGACTAAACTTGCTCATGATATATGTAAACAAAGTTAAATTGCTCCTTTCTCTCTACTAATAATAAAAGAAATACTGAAAATTAAATACTGTGGGTTAGGAAATGAAAAGTGCCAGCCAAAACTATTGTCATAGTGCTGAGAGCTGCTTATCACTTGGTACTTGGTAGAATGGGTATATTTGGAAAAGCTTAGGCAGTACCAAAAATTATTCTTCAGTTGTAGGCTTTCAGAATATGTTGCACTGAGGTATATATGATCCTGTTTCTGTAAGATTAAGGAGTCTTGATTTAATCACCTCTTTTTTTGGGATTTAAATTTCTTTGAGGCTTTATTGGAAATCCTCTTGCCCCTGATACCCTTTCAATCTCATCCTTCTTCTGCTCTACTTCACCTTTCCTCATGAAAGAATGTCGGAGGCTTTATTCCTCAGGATGTAAGGAATGGAATATCTGGAGTATCAGAAAACACACAGCAGGATCCAGTCTCTGCTGCAGAGAGACTGGTGTGATAATCAGATACCTGTGGACTTTGGCTGACTGTGAATTGTAGTCTGAAATAATTGCTCCTGTTTGATGTTAACTCTTATGTGGAATATAAGATGTAACTTTATTGCAAGTATAACATGAGTATCTTATGAAAACCTAGGGAAATAGGTGAAAAAAAAAAGAATAGATTTTACTTCAACAAAATCTTTGTTCTTGTCTTGTAGAATGCAGAACCATTCCAAGTTACTGTCCGAGAAGACAATTGTATCATTGTCTCCCTGGAAGCATCAGATGTGGTGAGCTCATCCTCTGTATATGTTGTGAAGATAGCTGGAGAATCCAAGAACTACTTTTTCCAGTTCGAAGAATTCAATAGCACTTTACCTGCCCCTGTGGTTTTTAATGCCAAATACCATGGCCTGTATTACATAGTAACTCTGTTGGTAGTGAACTCAAATATGGTTTCCAAGTCAGCAAGATCAATCACTGTGTTAACCAGTAAGTAACACCTTATTATTCTTTTCTTCTGTTTCTTTTCTTTGCGTGTGTTTTTCTTCTGCAGAAGTTCTTCTTGTGAAGAAGTTTGGGTGGTTGGGTTTTTTTAATAGGTCCTGTTTGTGTATAGGATGCATCCTGGTGTGAGAACAGTAGGGAAGATGTGTTGAGAAGGTGTGAGTGAAAATTCACAAGGTGAGGGCAAGAAGAAAGGAATGTCTGTAGTTGTTCCCTGGCTGACCGTTCCTGAACACTAAGGTGTAACATACATAAATAGTGTGGTGAATTAACCCCCTTTTCAGATGTTCATCCTAAACCCTTTGAACCAGGAGTTCCAAAAATCTGGTAACGGGCATGACAGGTCTTGACTGACAGTTCGTTGTAAGCACTCCTGTTACAACATGGTGAGGTTTATTCTGTTTTATATGCTATAACAATGCTTTTTGATTGCTAATACGTCAAAGCACTACTAAACTTGGAAAGCAGATACCAGTCACCAAAACCATGTGTTTCTGCCAGTACTGATGGAAATTTGAAGCTATTTCTGATGGAGACCCTATTTGTAGTAGCCTGTCTCTTACTATTTCCAGGTGCATTGATCCTGAGGGAGATGTGTGATTTTGTTTGCTCTGTCATCATGCAAAGCATCACAGATTCTTGTGTGATGCCAGCTGTGTTTCTGGCTCTGAGGTTGATCCAGGATTGGTTCCCTGTGCCCACCTGAAAACAATTAGTAGAATATAAAATGATTTCCTCATCTGGAAGATGACAAAAAGCTATTTGGATGGAGCAAGACTGATTTCCAGATTTTCTTTTTTCCTTATTGGCACCTTGGAATCTATGGGTAGTTTTAGGTGGCTTACAGATGAGGAATGGTTATGATTTTTTGTACCTGTATTATTATGTCAATGGGAAAACACCATCCCCTGTAATAGCATTCAAAGCATATTAAAGTAGGCTCATATGTTATTGAGTGAAGTGCCTGAAATTTAGGAGTAACAAGATTTTACATCATCTGTGCCTTCTTCAGCCTTCCCTTGTGTGCTTAGGTTGTGCCCTGATGAAGAAAACCGGGAAGGGTCCAATGGGAAAAGTATCATATTGTTGGTTAATGCAAGTACTGAACAATATCAGGGTTCACAGGCAGATTGAATTTCCTTTTCTCCGACTGTTTTAACCTTGCAAACAAAGTAGTAATTTTAATCCAATTTCCTATTTTATATTTGTTTTCCTCAAAGAAAATAATGGAAGCCTCTGATGTCATATACAACTGAAAATAATGCCTCACTCTGCATTTTTAGCAGGTTTTGGATGGTGCAATTGCAGTTGTGCAGCAGAGCTCGTTGCTCTTTGATTTTCAGAGCCTATGAGGGTCTCTGCTAGCTGGCAAGGTGTGATCCAAGCTGGCAGATGGTGCACACACTCCTGTGTAGGAAATCTCTGAAGGAAAAAGGAAGCCAGTGTAACTCAGCCCACCAAAGCCAGCCCCAGGCTTCCCATTTCTGGCTCAGGGTGTTCCTGAAAAAGCAAAGCTGATGGCTCTAAGGGCATATCCCAGGTCACTCTCCCTCCTCCAAGGCTCGATGATTTCACCACCTGGCTTATGTGGGTGTGTTGACAGCAACTTGGGGGTTCCTGCTGGGGCCTCTGCTGCTCCTCCAGACCTTGGAAGGACCATTGATAGTGGCAGTCAGCCACTGCTCCTTGGGGAACTCATGTAACAAAGAGGGAACAGTGGATTTCTCTGGTTTTCTCTCAACGGAGAGGCAACCAGGTTCATGGAAAAGAAAGGGCAATCCTGAAGGCAGCATTGAAGGATGCTGTACTGAGCACTAAAAGTAAGTAGGCTGTAAATCGTGAGCTTTGAAAGGGAAAGGATCCAATCTCCTTCATAACATTTTCTGTCAGGCAGACTGATGAGTCCTGGCTCTCCTGTAGCAGCCTCTGCTCCTGAGTTCATCTTTTGGACCACAAGGCTACAGGAATGAAAGTAAATTTGGAATGAAAAGACAGCATGGCAGGGTGGGTTTTTTAAGGTATTTCACTACCCTTCGTGCTTTGAACAGAGATCTTAAAACTCCTGCAGTGACCACTGGTTTTTCTTACAAAAATATATGAGGTGATAGATGGTTTGTTGCTGGGTTTTTTCCCCTCTTATTGGTATTGTCCACTGCCTGTTTTACATAATTTTATGACTGTCAATTAACTTGATTTTTTTTTGGCAGATAATTATTACGATAGATTCATATTTTTCTTCTTGCCATATGCTCTCTGACTGTTTAACATTCTTGGTTTATTTAACCATGCAAAGACGTATAACTATCTAAATTATTCCATCTATATCTTGCACATGAAAGAATGGCACATTGCAATTAGCTCCCAGTACTAAATTAATTCCTGTTCTAGATTCATTGGTGTCAGGAGAGCTTTACCAGTGGCAGATTGACCCCATTCATTAGGCTGTCACAAAACAAATCAAGCAGGATAGCCAGTGATTCCAGTGTGGTTATTCCCAAGGCAGTACTCACAAGAGTTTCCTGGGGTCTTCTGGAGTCTGCAAAGGAGACTGTGCAGGGAGATGCAGCCTTTCAACATGGCCATATGCTGGAGATCTGAGTTTCCAAATACTGCACATCAAAATGAGACCAAGGTCCCTCAAAGACATTGCCTACTTAGAAATTCAGCGAGAGTCATGAAAGACCTCTGCTTTCAGATGCTATATCCTGATGACATTTCCTTTCTCCTATTCACATCTCTCATCAATATGCTACATCTCAGGGAATTGGCAAGAAATGGCTCTGTCTCTTCACAGGTTGAAGCTTTTCAAGTAAGAGGAGAGCCCATTTAAGAGAAGACTTTTGTTTTACCCCTTAAAGGTTTATGGCCAAAAAAGCATTTAAAAGCTCACAAAATACACATTTTATACATTATATATATGCATACATATGTGTAACTCTTCGTATAAATGTGTGTGCATAAATATGTACATGTAAAAATAAAAAATTCCTTACATAAATATACATATAACATAGAATCATAGTATCATTTAGATTGGAAAAGACCTCTAAGATCATAAAGTTCAACCATTAACCTAATACTGTCAAGTTCACCACCAGACCATGTCCCCATGTGCCACATTTTTTGAACACTTCCAGGGATGGCGACTCAGCCACTTCCCTTGGCAGTCTCTTCTAACGGCTGACCACCCTTTCAGTGAAGAAAATTTTCCTCATATCTAATGTAAACCTCCCTTGTTGCAAATTGAGACCATTTCCTCTTTTCTTGTTGCTTGTTGCCTAGGAGAAGAGACCGACCCCCACCTGGCTGCAACCTCCTTTCAGGGACTTGTAGAGACTGATAAGGTCCTCCTTGAGTCTCCTTTTCTCCAGGCTAAACAACCCTAGCTCCCACAGCTGCTCCTCCTCAGACTTGTGCTCCAGACCCCTCACCAGCTTCATTGCTCTTCTCTGGACTTGCTCCAGCACCTCAATGTCTTCTTGTAGTGAGGGGCCCAAAACTGAAAACAGGATTTCAGGTGTGGCCTCACCAGTGCCAAGTACACAATCACTGTCCTAGTCCTGCTGGCAATGCTACTTCTGATCCCAGCCAGGATGCCATGTTGGGATTGCTCTGACTGAAGGGAAGCATCTTGCACTTGGACTTGTTGACCTCCATGAGACTCTTATGGGCCCAGTTTTAGAATGTGCCCAGATCCCTCTGGATGGCATCCCTTCCTTCTGTTGTGTCACGTGCAGTGCTCAGCTTCGTGTCATCTGCAGACTTGCAGAGGGTGCCCTCGATCCTACTGCCTGTGTCATTGATAAAGATATTGAAGAACATCAGTCCCAAGACAGGGGGACACCTATGTCAAAATTTGCACCCTTGTCACTGGCCTCCACCTGGACTGGCGCCATTGACCACAACTCTCTGGCTGTGTTCATCCAGCCAATTCCTTATCCACCAGATAGGCTACTGTTCATATCTCTCCATTAAGGATGTTGTGTGAGAGTGTCAAAGACTGAATTCTGGGTAGGTGACATCAGTCAGATGTCCCTTGTCATCCATTGCAGTCACACATCCTAGAAGGCCACCAGATTGGTCCGGCATGATTTGGCCTTAGTGAGGCCATGATGGCTGTCTTGGATCACCTCCTTGTCTCGTATGTGAATGTGTCATACATACACATATTTACGTATATACGTTAGCATTTGAGATTTCCTTTGTTCATTTGGTCCTTTTTTCCAAGACTGCACAGTTCTGCTTGCCTGTCCTTGGAATAATTTCAGGGTTTTCTCATGTTAATCAAAACACCACAAACTATAAAGTATCCTTGTTTAGGTTCTGTAGTCCAGATTGTTGCAATGAAGAGGATGAGCTGTTTGATGCAATATTTATCAGAGCCCAAGGGGTCTGTCAGCCTGAGCACAGCCCACATCCTTGCGTTGCTTTCTGAGCTGGGACATTAGAAGGATGAGATGAACAGGGCATGTTCAGCCCTTAGATAGGAAACCTATTCGAGCACAAAACAGCACTTTTTGCTTCTGATTCTGTAGCAAAGTTGTGTTCAGCAAATTGGGCTCAGTACTTCACCAAAAAAAACCCCTGAAACCTTGACCACTTTTTTAAGGTCCCTGCAATGGTTTTGACAAGAATAGTTGTGTCAGTCTCACCCTCTTGACCAGATGCCTGTGAGTGCAATTGTGTTGTGCCTGTCAAAGGGTCTTTCCGTCCACTCTTCAGTCTGGACAATGTTAGAAGTAGGTCTGGTATCTAACAACTATTTCAAGCCTGCTTTCCTCTGCTCTTGGAGCTTTGGCTTTTCAATGGGGGTGAAGTAACTCCAGAATTTATGTAATTCATTTAGTGTTTTGAAGTATTTAAAAGAAAGTTCCACCTCATGATTAACTGATTTTAGTGTAGCTTATGAGATAAATAAAGAGCACACCTGTAAAATCAGTGACTGATACTCTCACTCACCCATCCTACATTTTCCCAGCTTGAAGCCTTGTTTTATTCTTCCCAGGGTGACCCATATAGCCTCTTCTTTTGTGTTTTTTTTTTTTTCAAATTCACTGTCAACTTTATATTATGAAGGAAAAAAATGTCTCTATATATGAAGGAATGGGGGAAGCAGTACGATGCAAAGCTATTTTGTGCTGCATAAAAAAAAAAATGTATCACTGCTGGGAATTGGAGAAATCTGGACCTGAGGATCTCTGATGGTAATTAAGAGCAGCTCTGCCTGGCTTTTATTTTAGCTGATGATTAGGAGTTTTGAGTGGTAAATGTCTCATTGTTTCAAAAGCTGCTGATTCCTTACATACATGACTGTAAATATATTCCCTTTAGGGAGAGTTCTGCCTCTGTGTCTTCTACAAAAAGTATTCTCCTTGAGAGACCAACAGGCTGCTGCCTGGGACTCTGATCTCCACCTCTCAGAAAGTAATTGGCATTAGACCTCCTTAATGCTCAGTTGTCATTATGCCAGATGCTGCAGGAAGTGATTCAGCAGGTCGAATCCTTTCCTCTGGCTTGTTAATGGATCAGAGTTGTTGATCTAGAAGCTTCAGAGGGCTTTTCTTCCCTAATGAAATGTGAAACTTAAGCCTTTCATGCTCTTCTTTCTTAAAGGATGACGTGAAACACTTTCTAAAAAGCTGGTTACCTGTGGCAGCCCTGACTTTGAAATGTAACTCAGAATAGCATCTAGGTCCATTAGTACCCAGCTTTTTCCAACAAATAAATAATGTTATCCTCTTTTTAAGGCAAAAAAGCCTCTCTATGAGAATTAAAGAAACAGAAAGAACTGCAACTCTATGATTTCCTGCTGTCATTTTCATTGTAAGGATGATCTAAACTATTGGCCTAAATCTGTTCAAGAACAATAGCTATGCCTTTGTTCTTGTGACAACATTGTTTTTGTTTGTATTGTCTTTTTATTTATCATCCTATGTAAACATGTAGAAACTGCACTATGTACCATCATTGCTTAGATACTATTTTCACTTAAATTCCCCCTTCATAAACAATAGCACATGATATCTCTATTACCTATCATAAACCTCAAGGTTATGCTCTCAAAGTACTAAACAACAGCTTTGTTAATCTCAAAGTTGGTTCCTTTTTAACAAGAGATAAAACAATCCTAAAGTTTACAATATAAGGCAAGATTCACCCTGGTTGTGCCTTACTCCCAGTAATCATAAAGATAGATAAATAGTGTCATCCTGGGGAGAAAATGACATAATTCACAACTTCTTCCTGCGAATACAGGGAATTACCCGTGGGAGTTAGGTCACTCCGTTAATGGGGCATCTTTTTTATAAGAGTCACAATATGGAAATAAATAATGATTAATCTGGGTTTGAATGTGAGAAGCAAGAGAGCTGATCTCAGTCCCACGTGTAATACTACATCTGTGCTACCTCTATAATCAATGATTAATTCAGTTTCTGGAGTGACCCAATCGACAGTTATTACAAACAAATTGAATTGGATTGAAATATGGTACTTGTTTTCAATGTACCTTTTCCTTTTTTCCCCATTGAATTGCAAATATTAATGCGTCTGGCACAAGTTGAATGCATTAATGGAGGAATTAGCATTCAGAATTTTCCAGGGCATTGGAAGAAGATGTTAGGCACGTTTATTGTGCTATCTTGATGCTCATGTAATGCAAAATGCTGTAAAATCCAGGATAAACACTAAATGCAAAATGGTGTAAAGTCCAGGATAAAGAGAGATGTTACATTTTCCATAAACAGATAAAATGGGAGAGCAGTCACTATAGAAGCAGATTCTGAGGCACTAAGAAAAATTACAAATTTAGGGATTGATCGTGCAAGCTTGTCTATGTGTGTGTAATGTAATCTGCAAGCCTAAAAATAAAGAGATTGTAAGTGAAGAAATGCCTTAAACTATTAGAAGGACATTGAAATGCTCTAAGTCCCTTCTGTAATACCACTGCAATGTAATACAGAGCTTTTATAAAGCTCCAAGTATTATATTTCTTTGGTTCCACTTTATTTAGGCTGTTTCTTGGCAGCCACTGAAATCTGTGACAAGCTGGATCCTAAATACTGAAACTTGTAAAATTAAAAAGACCAGACTGTTTATGCTCTGAATTATAAATATAGATAGTAAAGAGTGGCATTTTACATATTCTATACGTTTAATAACCCTAGGAGCAGTTAGTAAGTGAAAAACAGAACGCGATGGTTATCTGCTGAGTGTTCTTTTAATTTCACAGTGTGCAAATAGCTTTTGATGTGAAGACTTGGTGCCGAAGGAAGTAAGATAATGGAAGAATCTTTAAATTGCATTATATCACTCATGCAGCTCTGCTAACATCAGCCACGAGCAAGGAGAGGATAGTGAGCGGAAGATAGCGACACGAAAGAGAGTCTGTGGTGATTACCGCTTAATTCAATTGTTGGTTAATTAAATCAAAGCATCAGGAGGAAAAATCATTTGGATTAAAAATGAATATAACTTCCATCCTTTATTTGATTTGTTGTAGGAAGGAATAAATGGGGTAATTGAATCACTGGCATAAGAAAATTTCAATAATTCTCTCAGAAATAAGGAGACCTCAGATATGAATGAGATAGCAAGAGAAAGCCCAGGGCACACCCGCTAATGTGAAAGATGACTGCACATAGGCATTGTGCTATTTAGAGATTGTTATTGACATTTAAACTACTCTCGTGTGCTGTGTGAGCTGTGATATGAACCCTCTGGTCATGTGGATAGTCAGATCCACTATTTATTTCAGAATAAGCTATGGGAAGAGCGTCAGTGGAAAGAAGAGGGTCGGCTTTGTTTCCTGTGATCTGCTTTACTCCTGTTTATTTCTATACTATCGTGAAATGTCAGCAGAATTTTCACAGATCCCATCACTGAAGTGCCTGTTAGTATCTGTGAGATGGGGAGTTTCTATTTGTAAGTGGTTAATGTACAAATACACTGATCTATATCTGATGAAGCTAATGAAGTGTCTTTGCCAAGAAAAATAGTTTAATAATCCCACAACATCGCATTTACATGCTCTGACAAAGTTAAAAATGGTGGCACATTGGTCTTGGTGAGAGATTCTGTTTGCATCTGTATTTTTTACCGAGTTGTTTTTTCTTCTCTGTTTCTCAACACGTCTGGAGACTTAGAGATGTAGTGAAAATATGGTGCTGGTCACTGAGATTTAGTTTTCCATTTCACTACAGTCTTGCTTTGCCATCTTTGATTAACCTACTCCTCCTCCTGTGAGATAATTCCACTTTTGATACTGA
Source organism: Climacteris rufus (assembly GCA_013398175.1). Taxonomy (NCBI): domain Eukaryota; kingdom Metazoa; phylum Chordata; class Aves; order Passeriformes; family Climacteridae; genus Climacteris; species Climacteris rufus. Next base: position 2,244,283 of record VZRZ01002225.1, on the reverse strand, counting down.
TACTGATCTTCCGTTTCATCTTCTCTTTCTTGCCTATTGTGACTATATGCTCTTTGGGGAAAAATATTTTATTGGTTTTTCTCCAGGGTGTACAGCAGCAGAACTTTGAACTCAATAGGGTCCTCTAAGGCCATGCTAATCAACAGCTTGAATTTTGCAATCTGATCCCTACAGTGTGAAAGAACTAAACATGCTAATCTTTACAAGGATGTAGGCAGAATTTCATTAAGTATCTCTATTAAAATATGTTAGTATGACAAATTTCAGTGAACTGTATAGTCTTGCTTTGAATGGTCCTCTTAGCCAATGGACAGTTGGGTTGATCTCATTTTTTTCTTGCTGAGGACAGCATTGAGCAAAAGATGTTTTTTCTTTTAATTTTTGTTGGCTTTTTCGTGGGTAGAGAAGGCTGAAAAAAAGGTGACTCTCTTATTGTCAGCATCAATCCGGACTTCCAGCTGCAGTGAATTGGCATGGCTTTCCTCAGTTGATGGAGATACATGGGTCTGGATTCCAGATCACAGGATATTTTTTTACTTATTGTGGCCTAGGTGACTCTGAGTTAGTTCCTGACTTACCTCCTTTCCATGCACAGGCTTTCCGTGGGCCCTCCAGTGAACTACTTTCCTTCTCTGTACCTCAGTTTTTCATCTGTAAAATAATGGCAATGGTACTGCTGTACGTCACAGAAGTTTAATGTGAATAAATATGTTGAAGATGGTGACCCTCTCACATGAGCCCTCACACTGGAATGGAGACTGTCTAACTACCCATGAAATAAAGAAATGCACTGATACCAAAATAGAAAATCTTTATTCATGAAGCTTCCTTTGGCCATTGCACTGATAAGCTTCTCAGTTAATCTTAAAAGCTTACACTTATGCCAGAGTCACAAGTGATTTCAAGTGTTTTGTTGTTTTTGCCAGGACACTTTGACATGATTGGCAAGCATTAAAGATGTAATTCTTCCTGAGGTGTGAGTGCTTAAAAGTAAATGTTTTCTATGTCAAATATGGAAATTTTTCTCTTAGAGTGTAAGCGTGTAGAACATAAATTCTTTGTGGGGGTGGGAATACAGAAATACTGGTTTGGCAATGTCTCAAGGAGCTTTGCCTTAGACCTCTGTGAAGCACCAAATATCACCTGGTAGATTTAAGGGTGCCTGTGCCACACCTACAAAGCCATTTATGTCATTGGTGTTGTATATGTGTGAATAATTCAGTTTTGCCTGTTAATCTGCTTCTTTCTTCCTTTTTTTCTCCCTTTTGTTTGTATATCCTTTAGAACCGCTTCCTGTGAGCAATGTTTCTATCTATGATTATAAACCATCTCCAGAAACAGGAGTTTTGTTTGAAATTCAGTACCCAGAGAAGTACAATGTTTTTACCAGGGTAAATATAAGCTATTGGGAAGGAAAAGACTACCGAACAATGCTCTACAAAGGTAGGAGGAAATTGTTCCACTAAAACTTAGCACTCACTCTGCTGGAAATATTTTAAACAGTGGTCTTAAGTGTGGTTTTGATGTGTATTTATATAATGAGTTACATTTCTGGTAATGTGTTTATATAGTGGCTTTTATACCATGATGTAAAGGATGGATCTTTGAATTGAGCTTGTGGTTCACTTGGGATTTTTAAGTCGCTTCCCGTCCTAGTTCTAGCAATGTTTTCTTTCTTTTGGGTTTTAGAGGAAGACCTGGTCATCTGGATTTTTTCAATCAGTCTGAAATCAATCTGGGAAGGCATCCCCAATTTCCAGTGCTTCTGTGTCAGTTCAGAGCATTAAAAAAGCTCCCACTCCCTTCTGGCCGAGGTTTCTTTTTTGATCTATAGCTGATAGGAAACCTCTGTGCACTAAACCTGATTCTTGGCACAGGATTCAACCTGGTGCTTCTGTATCACCATACAGTGGCACAGTGCTAACAGTCCTGTGCTGTGAAGTACATTACTGTAGCATTCAGCATTGTCCCTAAGCTAATAAAACCTGCTGCGTAATATACATTTCAATGTTCTTAAAATAATCTAATCAAGGGCAATCAATCTAACAGTCTAGACAGTCAGCCTAAACAATTTAAACAACCAGCCTAACCATCTAAATGATGTAACAAGCAAATTCTGCTTTCTTTTTTGTTTATAACAGAACCCTTTCATCTATTTGTTTACAATTTTGCCCTGCAGTATAGCTTAAGCATGGTTATCTCTCTGAGAGATGTAAATGGAACTATCCTATGGAAAGCACCCTAAAAGGTGAGAAAGGCTCCCGCATACTCTGTGGGCCCTGAAACCCCGGTGGTTTAACATTGCATAGTAGCAGTAAAATGCCCTTGAGCAATCCAGTAGGACTTTAATTCAATTTTAAGCACCGAATTAAGGATCCCAGAGTAGAAGAGTGGTCACTGTAAACTCTCTTTAAAGTCAGCAGAGGGAGATATGCACCTCCAGAAGGAGGTCAGAAAATTCTGGAGTCTCTTTGCTTCAATCCAAAATGGGGCTAGAAATCACATTTTCAATACTGTACAGTGCCAGAAGTTAGGAAGGGTGAAGTCTGGATCACAGCACAAAATATAGGTGACCTCTTTCCAGAGAATAAAAGGGATATCAGCAGTAATTTTTATCTTCTACAACTAATAGATGGTTCCAGGGGCTGCAGTGCTAAAGGTGCTGATAAATAAGAGAGTCAACCTAAATTAAGAGATTCACTAATCAGCTTGCACACTCCTTCCCATAGCCACATAGCCCTAAGCAGCTTCTCTTCAGCCCTCACATGTTCTGCTGGTGGACATGAGCTCAGCCCTCAGCGCTGCAGCTCGTGCTCAGTTGCAGGCAGATGTGCCTTTGAACATCTCCCCTGAATGTTGTGCCTCAGTCAGCAAAAGACCAAAGAGGCTTTTGCGTGCAGCAGTTAAAGGTCTGCAGGCTCTGTCAGATGTTCTTTGAGATATTCAGTGTCATGTGGAGCAGGTTGCCAGATTCAGTTCCCTTGCCTGTGAAAAGCAGTTTGTGTTTCTTGTGCTGGGCCTTTTGTTTTTTTTTTTTTCCCCTTTCTCTTTCTGGTAGCAAAGTGGTTTTGACAGCCAGGAAAAGTGTTGGTAAACTGAAGTATTACAATTTTGTGTCTCAGAGCAGGCTGAGCAATGTTTAAACATCTAAAACACTGCCCGTTCAGCGTGTGCAGTCACATTATCTGAAAGTGAACATTTGATGCATTATCCTCTTTTTTTTGGTCTTCTTTTCTCTTTAAACCTTCTGCAGATTTCTTTAAAGGTAAAACAGTTTTCAATCACTGGCTGCCGGGTATATGCTACAGCAACATCACATTTCAGTTGGTATCAGAAGCAACCTTCAACAAGAGCACACTGGTGGAATACAGCGGTGTCCAGCATGAACCCAAACAGCACAGAACAGGTGAAGAAAGTTATTACATACCATTTATTCCAAGTCTGTGTAGCTGCTTTTCTTTCTGCTCTGGGGAGGGGATTGTTCCCACAGAGAGGAGAGTCTGTGTGGGATCAGTCCTGGGAGCATGGGAGGAGGACGTTGTGGCTTTTCCATAGGGTTGTGTGTACAAACAGTGCAAAGGGAAATTTGTGTGTTTCTGTTATACAATTTGCTTCTTAGAAAATAAATTCTACTTCACATGATATATGCTAGGCCTTGTGCTAGGAATTAATTTTTAAGCCCCAGGAATAGCTGCACTGAGCATACTATTGATCTATCTCTATTGGTCTGTCTCCTTGTGCAGTGAATCATAGCTGAAGTGCCCGAGAAGGCCTTCCTCACTGTGCACTTTTCCATCACAGAAAAGAATGTCATAGTTGCCTGGCTTGGCGGCCAGTTTGTGCCCTGAAGCATGAACTTTTAATTTCCAAGACAGCAATGTTGCAAAGGCTGAAAATTGCATTTGCTCAGTGTCCAGAACTAATTTAATTTGGTCCTGGGATGGTGCCCAAAACTTTTTTGTTAATCTGTTGGACCACAGACATTTATCAGGGTCCAAAGTGTAATGAACCACTGATAAAATCAAAAGGCCAAATCTTCAGATGAATACACTGATGTTGGTCCCTTGCCTTGGACAGCACAAAGCCAGATGATGCCAGCTGAGTTCTGTCCTGAGGACCCTAAATATAGTTACTGAGATACTGAACCATAACCTCCAGGATCGTGGGGATTTTTTCCTTCTGCCCTCCTATCCCTCATTTTTCACATGAACTGCAGTGAGAATGTAGAGTCTGGTTTTCTATTAGTGGCTGTGGCTGGGAGTTGAACAAATTAGCATGTTGTAAAGTGCCAGCTTAAAAAGTGCCAGGCAAAATTATTTGCAGAGGCTACTCACACTTAGAGTGTGTAAGGAGAGGCAGACAAGCAATTACAGTGAGACAGACAAAATGCTGTGTGTTCACCTCCTGGCATCAGCTGAAGTAACTTCTTTGCGTGCCAGAATCTTGTCTTCTGGAGACCCAAATCTTAAGATCAAGCTTTCATAAATATTAAAATTTAAACTGATGTTTAATGCTTGTGAAAAGGTGACTGCTAAAAGCATATGAAAACCCCCACAGCAACTTGAAGGTTATTTTTTTGAAATATGAGCTAGCTGTATATTAGTTTTGCATATATTTTTCTATTCATGTCTACAGAGGTTTTTTTTTTCATGGTCAAGATCTTTCTGGAAGACAAAATAAATGTAGATCCACTGTTAAACATTCACAATAGAGTAGCTTTTCTGTTAGAATTCACTGAATTCTGATTTAATATGACTTCACATCTGCTTTACTTCCTGATATTCTTGAATTGTGATTATTCTGTGAATTTATACTCATCTTGATACCACTAGATTCACTTCTGCTGTAAGCATATGTATAAGAACATGTAAGAGAAGGGAGAGTCTTAGCAAGAACAAGCTATTTGAAACAATCTCTAGAAGAATGTTATTTGTCTGGGGAATTAACACCTTGTAAAGGTGCACAGAACACACCTATTAAAAGACTAACTCTTGCTTCTCTTTTAGTTCCTTACCCACCTCGAAATATTTCCGTTCAGATTGTACCAATCAACAGAAACAACTGGGAAGAGCACAGCGGAAATTTTGCAGAAGAATCATTCATGGGACCACAAGAAATCATAAGGAAAGAAAAAGTTAGCCATCTTACTGACAGCCCTCCTGACATTCCAGCAGCAAACACGTCTGTGGCCTGGCTGGATGGCCGCTCTAACAGCACTGAGTACGAAACCACCTCGCAGCCGTCCTGGTGGTCAAACGAAGCTGAGTCACCAGAGGGGGAGGAGGAGTTTGTCAATGCAGTTTCCAGTGATCCCGAGGCCAGTGATGCCAACACGCCTGGCAGACCCACAGCAGAACTCCCTCCTTTCCTTCCTGTGCAAATGGTGCTGACCTGGTTGCCCCCAAAGCCACCTACTGCGTTCGATGGTTTTCATATCAATATTGAGAGGGAAGGTAAAGCAGAGCCTTGTGCCTTTCTCTTTCTTCACTCTTTTCTGTAATTCCATTGTCTCCTCTACCAATTTTTAACTATATAGTGCTGTGCTTCAGAGGGCTTTGTTAGTTCTCCTGTATTTCTTGAGGAGTTTCTTACATTGAATAACATCTGGTTCTGGCTGAACATCATAAAAGTAAGGGAGGAGGAGTAAATCACAGGTTGCAGTTCTCTTTTGATAAATAAGATTTATACTGTTTTACATGTTGCCACACTGTTCAAATCCAGTCCTTTTGGTACCTTTTAATCCCACAGCAGAAACAAGATTAGCATTTCTGATGTAAGTAGTTTTCTTAGTGGCTGAAGCCTTTCAAATTTCAGTTAATCCACACTCTTTCTTTCCCTCCTGATTTAGAGAACTCAACGGAATTTTTGACAGTAAGTGAGGACACTCACAAATTTGTTGCTGAACTGAAAGAACCAGGAAAATATAAGTTGTCTGTAACAACATTTAGCTCCTCTGGCTCTTGTGAAGTTCGAGGAAGTCAGTCAGCAAAAACACTTAGCTTTTACATCAGTAAGTATCTCATCAAACTCCTCTTTTTCTCCCTGAACAACATAACTATAATGTACAGAGTTTGACCACTGTGGCATCTCTGGCATCTGCTGAAGGATCACAAAAGTCTGGTCTTCTGGAATTCTCTGTTCCAGAGAAGGAGATAAAGTGCAAATATGTTATATATTACGTCCTGTCTGGGTTGGCCTTCGTTGTGCCATCTTGGCAGACTTAAGAACTGAAAGCAGGTGATGTGATGGAGTCATTGCCAGTGTTCAGAAGTGGCTCACTGAAATGAGTTTCCCTTTTGCATCTCCCCTAGTGAGGATTTAATTCCAAGAATTAATTTAGTGGTTATAGAGAGTCTTGGAAATATTTAACTTCCTTGCTCCTGGAGTATGTACTGGGCTAGGGATGAAGGGCAGCTTAGACAGAGAGTGTGGGAATTGCACAATTAAACACTGAACTCTGAAATTGCATGGTCTCTGAGAGAACACAGAGCAAATTACAGTAGATGAAGTGGTTCAACCTGCTAAATTCAAAGGAGAAAAAGTAATTTATTATTTCCCTATAGAATCCCAGAGTTTCTTAACTGGAGATTTAGTAAAAGATAGAGCAATATTACACTCACTGCTCTGTAAACTAATACCATGACTGACAATTAGATCAGCAAGTGAGACAGGTGTTGGTGAATTCAGATCATTATCCTTCCAATGGCTGTGGTCACCTTTGTACCTTTTTCTGCAAAAGGAAATAGATATACCCTACAGAATGCCCATAGAATGAGAAAGGGGAATACTTGCAGCGCTACACCATTTTACATGTGGGAGATAATGTCTCCCCAAACCAAGAATGCTGCAACAAGACACAGTAGTAAAGCTGGCAGAAAAATTTGTATTGAAAGAAAATGCAGTCAAGTACTTCAGTACATTATGAATAAAAATTGTGCCTTTAGTAGCTCATTACATTTACAGATACTAACTATTTAGACTTAAATTAATCATAATGCTTGACTGCATGTAGCAATTTTGTTTCTGCTCCCGTTTTAAACAAGTTTGTAGTTGAAAGAAACAGTAATTGGAAAACAAAGGGTCTCTGCTGTTGTAATTTCACTGTCTTCTGTTTTGCTTTAGGTATAGTTATTAGACAGCTTCATTATATGAAAAGCTTTAAAGTAGATAAATATATATGTAGCATTGCTAGTAGTACCAAATGTTCCATTTTACAAGGTGTGACTAATTTTCATTAAGCAACAATGCAGTGTCCTCCATGAAGTGTGCTAACTGTCGACCTGACAGAAATAAGGACATGTTAATCCAAAATATAGGGGTGTGGACAGCCAGATTAAGGATGAATTTGAATCTCATTTTGTAGAAAGTATTAAGATGTTACAGGAAAGTAACAAGGTTTTAATTTTATGTGTAACACATAAGAACATTGGGGGTTTTTTTTATTTTGTCTGTTAGTTTTGCAGGCTTTTAGGACAAAATGAGGCTTTTTGGCAGTTGTCTTACTTATTTTGTCAGATGCAAGGTTCTTAGTATTTTAGATAGATTCTATATGTATTTCTGGGAGAATGCCAAATTGGGGATATGCACGAGTATTCTTAAGTTGAAATTGCTTTTCCATTCCTCTTTATAAGTCTCATCAAGTAGGCTTTTTGTATGGGACTACACCTTTGGGTCATGACAGGAGGTATCTCTGTTTCCTTAATGCCAATACTGAAACAGTTTCTGAATAGCATGAGCTACATGTACATCCCCTGTCTCCAGAGACTAATCTAATGATCAAATCCTCTTTTTCACCTGCATGGGTGTGGGTCTGCTGCCATGAATAAATTTTGCCTGCAGTGTCAGTCTTATCTTTTCCTTGTAGTGCTTGGTTGGTGAATCATCCTGTCAAATTTCTGGTTTGTATGAACATATTTTTGTTGCACCTAGATTGTGAAATCTTATAGGCTAGTCTTAAACCAGATTCTTGCTCTGGCATTTGTTTTATTTTATCAATAAATGTAAATTACCATTAGAATTGCATGGAGGAAGGAATGTCAAGAAGAGAGCTGTCAAAAGCATCACTTGAAAGTGACAAGAAAAACGGACTATTTTAATGAAATCTGAAATTTTGACCAAATTTAGCTGAAGTTATTCTCCAAACTGTTATTTTATATATATTTAAAGCTGTATTCTCTACCAAGTGCTCCAAAAAGTCTCATGGAGAATGAGATTCCTCACTGTGGTGACCTCCGTGAACTTGATTTTCATGCTTCAAGGTTGTAATACACTTAGAGGGTATGTTAGTATGTGGAGGGGCGAAAAATTTTGTGTGGTTACCCTTTAATATTGGTCAATGATCTGTGTATTATTGGCTATCACTGCTTTTAAACATTCCCTTGGAGCAAACCTGATATTGTTGGGTGGTCTCTGGTAAGCAATAGTGACTATTGCAATCTGAATTTCCAGACAGTCATGTTTTTCTTGTCATCAGCTCTGCTGCAGGTGAAACAGCACCAGCCTCAGGCTGTTTCCCAGGGGCTGCCATCTCCATTGCCTGAGGGCCGTGGAGGTGGACAGCTGCCAGTCCAGCTTGCCTCACCAGCAATAAATAATTCTGTGAAAGGAGGCTGTTTTAACACACATGCCTCAAATGGATGGAGTGGCTTGCTGATGTGTGCCTCTGGGACATGTCCCAGGCCCCACAGGTGAATGGATAGAGGAGCTCACTGAGAAGCCCCAGCATGTGACCGTGACGGTGCTGAGCTCCACCACCGCCCTGACATCCTGGACAGCGTCGCACGAGAGCGGCGGCAACGGCACCATCGTGTCTGTGCTCTCCCTCACCTGCCAGAAGCAAAAGGAAAGTCAGAGGCTGGAGAAACACTACTGCACTCAGGTAAGGGGCAGAAGCTGAAGCCTCTTCAAATCCAGGAGTAAATCATCCTGCTGTTTAGAATTGTCGTGCCCCAGGGTTCTGTCAGGCTTGGGCTGCAGAGCACGGTGGTAGCTGCTCCATTCTGCAGACCAAAGGGACAGGGCTGGTGCGGAGTGGAGGGCAGAGCACAGAAGTCAGGAGTGAAAATGTGCAGTACACCACAGGACTGTTAAAACTGTATTTCTGCTGGACTCACTGTGGCCAATACTTCACTTAGGCATATGCTGTAGTACATTGGTATTAAGCAAAGTGCTCACATGCATCATTACCATCAAAGTAGCATAAATTATGTCTTGTCTATACTACATATGAATACAGAACCTGACTGGAAATTTTCTGGAAGTCTTGAAATTATCAGAAGTCATCCACAGAAAAAGGTGACAGCACTAGGAAATAAGTAGCAATTCAGACCACCTGTGATTTGAGTGGACAACAGTTCTTTAGGGCTGCTGTATGGGATGTGCTTATAATCATCAAGAGTCCTGAACCCCAAAACCTGGCAGTTTTCTTTTGAAACCCTTAGTGAGTGCAACCCCACATCAGACTCTGTCTATAATGGATCAGTGGCACGTGGCTTCAATTAGAAAGATGTTTTAGCCCAACATCTCAGTAACCTTACCAAGATACTGATAAGGCCTTTTTCTGAGCAGGGCCATGACTTCTGAGCAGGGCCATGGCTCTCTAAATGTGTGTGATGGAGAAATCTGCAAAGGACTGCAGTGCTGCCCTGCTGCACCCTCAGCTCACCCATGGGAATGGAAGGAGACTGCTGGCACTCCCAGTAAATCATCTTCAACTTCATTATTAGCCCTAAAAGTTAATTAATATGGAGAATTTGTGAACCATAAAAATGCCTTTTAAATTAAACTTTGTTAAACTTTAGAGTTTTATTTCAAGAATGGTTACGAAATATTTGGAAGTGTCTTTTCATGACAATTTGAGAATTGTTTTTCAGAATCAGCATGTAATCTCATTGTTATTTATGTTTGTTAAAAGTGCAGCCATTTAAATGGGAAGCAAAGGACAGTAGGTGATTATAAACACTGATCATAAATATATACATTTATGATTTCAATACATACTATAGGATTCATCTACAAACTCAAAAACAAGTACCTAAAGTTTATCTTGAATAAACAAGAGATCTGTAAAAGTAAACGTGTATTTACTGCAAGTAGGTATTTGTATCAAATGTTATTGGTTTACTATACCTGGAATTGTTAATAGCTGATGGTTTCAGTTCTGCTTGATGAGCTGAAAAAAGCAAAATTCAGTGCAGATTTCTATCCATTTCTAACATGGTGTGTGATTTATAAGTGATTTAGCTTTCCAGAGCAGCTGGTAAAGGCAAATTCTGTTCCTCACTAAATCTGTGCTGGCACTGATACATTCATGTGCATTGCAGTAACCACCAGTGCAGAGGTGGCTGTGATACAGACTTTGGAAAGGTTGTGAAGAAAATATTAGTAGGAAATACCAGCCTGCGGCTCTAGAAGGGATGTGTGAATTTCCTCAAAGCTGCTCTGTGCATTTGCTGTAAGTGGAGTCTTCAGGAGATGAGCCTTTTCATTTCGTTTCAGACCGGGAATCACTTGGTCAGGAGTTCTGCCTCCAGCTCTGACTGAAACTTGGTGTGGCGCAGCAGAAATTTTCAATGTTTCAAATTGAAAAGAAGAATCACAATGCCCTTTAGTCACATTTTATAGTGCTGTGGAGGGGAGGTGACGGAGAATATTTCCTCTCTGACTTCACTGGGGAGTCACTCAGTCCATGCATTCAGGAGACAGCTTTCCCATAACACTGCCTTCAGCTCACAGAGCTGCAGGAGGTGACAGCTGAAAACCCTCAGATGAAAACACGTGGTCTAAATACTCCAGCCTCAGTAATATCTCCTGAAAATGAATAATGTCGCCTGAATATTTTAATGAACCTTGGCAGCAGGAGAGAGTGGGTCTGCAGTGAGATAGCTGACCCTATGCAGTCAGGCAGGTGTGATTCTCTGAGTCAGATCACTTGGTGAGTGAGTCCAAATCACTTCCATAGTTCTGACATTTTGAGTTTAATGAATGGAGTTTTTGCTGTTGAGGCCAATGTGTTTGGGTTCATGCCTTTTGTAACTGGAGTCATTCAAGTGCAGTCTCAATATTCTTTTATTAAAAAAGCAGATAGTTAATATCTGCTGTGTTCTTCTCCTCCTAGGTGAATTCAAGCAGAAGCCTCATTGAAAATCTTGTTCCTGGTGCCCAGTACCAAGTTGTGGTTTACTTACGGAAAGGGCCATTGGTTGGACCGCCTTCAGATCCTGTTACTTTTTCCATTGGTAATCTCTGAACCTACCATTTAAAATGTGTTAGTTTGTTTTTTGGGTTTTTTTTAAATATGTGTAGTGTGGTCATTAAGTCCTATAAACCGTGCCTTGATTTTCTTGAGTTTACAGTAGATCTTGTCATTCTCTGCTTTGGGGTTTGAAAGTGAGAAGAACCCTCTGAGACTGAGGGTAACATTTTCAAGAATGTGGTTTTATGTCCAACAGGCAGAGCTGCTGCCCCCATGTAATTTAGGGTTCTGCCTGGCTCCTATAAAGAGTCATTTAAGACAGAACTCAGTATCTTTTAGTTTCAGTATAATTTCTTTTGTTAAGGTTAGGACTTAAACAAAATATATTAAGAAGAGAGAGGGCAAAGAGAAAGATTTAATCTACAGAGTTACATTTCCAGCGAAATAGTCAACCTGAGATACCCAGCTTCTCCTTTAAAAAAATATTCTGCTCGGGGGAAAGCAGCTGGTTGAAAGTTACAGGTCTTCAGTATTTTTAGTTCTGCTTCCTCTCTGTGATTCAGGGAAGAAAGTGAAACAGAAAAAACTGTTAACCTGTTAAGAATTTAATGCTTAAATGAAGACAAATGCACTAGTGAATGCGGTGAGAGGCTTTTCATTCTAGGCAATCTTCTTATATATTTTCATAAATTGGGTCTGAACAAAAGATTGAGAAGTACAGTATATTTCAGTAAAGGAAAAATAGTAAATATATATATACTTTATTATTAAAATTTGTATCACTGGATAGTTTTTACAAATGCATTTGATTTTCTTTCTCATTGTAATTCAAAAATCTGAAAAATTGTAATTTTATTTGGGAACGTAAAATAATGTATACCCAAAGTAAATATGTTCCTTCATTTTCTCCCCTTTTGTGTGACCTTGCAACCATAAAAGTTTCTTAAAAACTCAAAATGGCAGTCAGTTCCTAAATAGAACATCTCATAGGTTTCTTGTTATAAAGGGGCTGTTTTTATGCAGTAAAACAACAGTTGTATAAGTGTTTATATCAGGTTATTGAATTTGATGCCAAAATATTAGAGCTGCAAAACAAATTGTTTTGTGAACTTATCAGTGGTGGTTAGTGATGAATGAAACACAAATAAATAGAATGCACTTTAAAAAGTATTCAGTTCTCCCCATGTTTATCCTGAGGCTCACTTTCAGAGGGTGAGTCTTAGCAGCTTAGAGAAAGCAAAGCAAAGTCGTGGTAAATTATTTATAAATATAAAAGCAATCATGTGCTAACATGGGCTGAAGTAATCTGGGTGCTGGTCTTGATTCTGACCTGGTGTGCAGTAGCTGGGGCTCTGCAACCCTTGCAAATGTTAGCAAAGTACTTATTTAAGTAGCCCCAGTGAAGTCATGAAGAATAATTGCCTTGCAGACCATACAGGTTGCAGAAGTTGACCCTTACGTGACATTCTTCAGATCACTTGACTCCTCTTTCTCAGTGTCACCGTCTGTGAGGCAAGAATAACAATACATGACAGAACCTTTAGGTTCCCCAGGGAAGGAGGGCTAGAGATAAAAACTTTTTTTTTTCTTACAGTGCTCTGGCTTTTGATGCTTTTGTTTTTGAGCATCTTGAAATATCTCCTAAGCATCCTGATTTTCAAAGTAGAATGAAACCATCCATTTATGAAAAAGCAAGCCCTGTACTTTATCTCAAGCTAAGCAGCCAACACCAAATGATCTGTAGCCATTTCTGAAAAAGTAGTCTTAAACTGGAGAACAGATGTTTAGAAAGTGGTATTCAATGGCTTGTGACAAGGAAGTTCTTGGGAATTAAAGTCTTGAAAAAAACCAGAAATAGGCAGAACTTGATTAAGGAAAGGTATAGTTTTAAAATAAAGTGCAGCTGATAACCCATACACATCACTAACCGTAATTTCTGGTTTGTAGTGCCCACTGGAATAAAGGATCTGACACTTTACCCTTTGGGACCTACTGCTGTGGTTCTGAGCTGGAACAGACCTTTCCTGGGGGTGTTCAGGAAATATGTTGTAGAAATGTTTTACTTCAACCCATCAACGATGACCTCTGAGTGGACAACCTACTATGAAATAGCAGCAACCATCTCCTTGACTGCCTCTGTGGTAAAGTGACCATTACTGGTTATTGTTTTCCCATGCCTGGGTGGCCCTGACACCTTGTGACACTTCTCTGCCAAGCCTTTTCCCTTTGAATATGTATAAATGCCTTTAGATCTGGCACTTTTTTTCCAAGCAGAGTAGAGAAAATGGCCAGGATGCTAGAGGCGTTTTCTGTTCTAAAGTAAGGTAATGCCAGCTGAACCATGCTAAATTTTAAGCAGAGCAATGAGACAGGAAATGAGCCTCTTTTTTTGTTGTTCAGCAAGTCCAGAGGCAGCTTCAGTTTGTGGGTCAGTTTGTCAGTCAAGGCTTTAAAAGTTCCATCATCTCCTCAGGGGGTGTAGTCTAAAGCCTTATCTACATAATTAATATTGATAATATGGATTTGGAGCTTGAAGGCTGGTCTTGCAGTGTGCCATTTGGAAGGCTTAGCTGGGGAGAGGTTTTTGTGAAAATAGCCTTCATGTTTCTGAAGCTGCAAAACCTTATGCCCGGGTTTTAACTAGGTGCATGCTGCTCTCTTTAAGGACACACATATACTCACAGGCATCTTTGCAGATATAAAGTGAAATTTTCCTCCTCTTTTCCAATATTTCCTAGAGAAGGTGAACAAATTTTATTCAGACTGCTGTAGTGCAAGACAGGAAGCAATTCTAGCTGAAATTAGTTGTTCAGAAAGTTATGAGTATGCAAAAAAGATAGCAATAACTTTTGCTGCTGGTGAGAGCCACAGTGATTTACTGTAATTGATTTGCATAATACAATTTGTGGAGTCATTTTGGCTACAGCAGCTTTACTGTAATTGGGTACTTGACTATAAATCTAGCACATAAATCTCCAGGGAAATTAAAAACAAAAATAACTTAGGAAACTAGTAATTAATATCATGTAATCATGACTCAGCACAAATAGATTAATAGCTGAGTGATCTAAGTCATCCAAGAAGTAAAGCTATCATCCAGAGTTAATGTGGTTCATTAGAAAAGGAGAGGATGTTGTCCCTTACAGTTGCAAATCCTGCTCAAGGAAGCCAAGTTGGAATTCCTTTGTCTGGATTTCAGTCTGAAATGCAACAGTTCTGTATCACTGTTAAAGTGAGCATTTCTTGAAGGATAATTTTAGAGTAAGCCTGAATTAGGAAAAGAATGATTCCCTGTTCTTCTGTTATGGCTTTTAATATACAGGTAGGTACTGGTGAACTTTTGTTTGGGTACTCCAGTGGTGCTCCAGAATCCCACTGTCCCCCACAGCTTTCCCTATGATCTACTGACATTTTTGAGTGTATATTCTGCAGCAACAATGAGAAGGTAGGGCAATCAAAAATCAAGGTATCCAACAGCTTGAAATAATCAAATGTTATTTCCTGAAGGGTTAACATTTGATAAGAACATTTAGAACTGAATTTTTCTTCTTACTCTGTTTAATTGCTTCATTCATTTTGTGCTCTGCACCTTCTTTTAAAATTGTCAAAGCAATGTTGGTCTTTTCAGTATTACGCCAGGGGCATGTCAGGAGAAGTCCAAGCATTTTCAAGGTTTTGGTGTCAATTTGGATGGAACGTCTTCCAAAAATCATAAAAAGAATAGATCAAACCCACTGTATGTGCATTGCCTTGTGGTATCTGGGGAAAGGCCACTGCAAACAGAGATCTGTAAAAATAGCAATTTCTACTTTGTTGAAGATGTTAATTATTTTCAATTTGCTTTTATTGTGAATTTTAAAACTGTCATGAGCATTTTCATTTAAACATAAATAACTTAAATGCTCTATGTTGTCAATGGAAGCATTTGAATTTTAACTTTAATATTACATGCAATATTATAATATAAAACTTATTTTTATACTTCATTTATATCTCATTTATATTTACATATATAATTTATGTCTCATAAGTCATTTATGTTTCATTCATATTCCATTTATAATAAATGATAATAGAAAGTGAAATACACTTTGAAAATTGCAAAAAATACATATTTTAAAGTGACAATATCTGAGACAAAAACATTGCTTCTAATTTACCCTCAAACCCAATTTAATCAAACTAGAAACACCTACATTTTCCAGTTTAATATTTTGCTTTCATCACATCAGAATTGTGACAGAAGATGGCTCTGTGTGAATTGTGCTTTCCACCCTGGATATCCCTGACATCTTCCTGTGGTGGGGAGGACTTGGGACCAGGTGTGTGTGTGGATGAGCAGCAGAGCCATCACAACTGTGTTTGCCCCACTTGCACAGATTTCTGAATAAATGGAAGGGCCAAATTTTAGAGATTTCCACTGAATGGGAGCTCAGTAAAATGAGCATGTGCACTAGATTTATAAGAAATACTGTGTTTCAGAAGTCATACCTCAGGCTGGTGAACTCTCTCCTGAGATGCTCTTTGTCTTTTGTCCCTTTACAGAGAATAGCCAACCTGCTGCCTGCTTGGTACTACAATTTCCGGGTCACCATGGTGACCTGGGGAGACCCAGAGCTGAGCTGCTGTGACAGCTCCACCATCAGCTTCATAACAGGTAAGCAGCCAGCTCAGAAAGCTGTGGGAATGCCCCTGGGAGGCAGAAGCACTGAAAAGGTCTGATTTGGGTGTTGTGTTTCACCTACAGATAGTTACAAGTTAGGATATTTATCAGCTAAGTGGGGGTTTTGTTTTTGGTGTTTGTTTTTTTATTAATTTATTTTTAAGAAAGGCTCTGAGGACTACTTTAAATGAACATATATATAAAATTTTCCAATGGCAAGTACAGTGCTTGATTGCTTTGCTCCAGTCCTCCATCAGCTGAGTGCTCCAGTGAGGGCAACTGGTCCTGCTCAAATTTTACCATGTTTGAAACATGGAGAAGTTAACAGGCAAATAAGTAAACCTGAAGTCTCCGATTTCTTAATATTAAGAAATACTTTTCCATTTATTTGAAATATTTCCAAATGCTTTTTATTCCTCTATAATGTGCCAGCCAAAGCAGACACTAGCCTAGTTCCAGATTTTCTCTTTGGTGAGAAGCTGGGAATGTACCTGTTTGCGATGGTGATAATTACAGTGCCTGACAGAACCATGACAGAAAAGTTATGAGCAGGTTGAGTTCTAGCTCCTTTGAAGTCAACAAAAACTCTCTGAGGTTTCTGATCCCAGGCTGCACTGCTGACAACTTCTGGCACTTTTCCAGCATATCAGAAACTCGTAACACCCTCAGTAGCCTCGTGAAGGGTCTCCAGGGATATTCATTGTCCTTTGGTGTCAATCAGCTTTTCTGTAACACTGTAAGGAAGCAATTTTCCAGCCAGTTGGTTGCTGTGTGAGAGATGTCTTTTCCAGCTGATTTGGGTACCAGGTTCAGCATTTCAGAGTGTAAAAGTTCCAGTGGGACCCTGACTTCAATATTGTGTCTTCAGAAACCTGCAGCAGGAATGAAGGAGATTAAGATTCTTTTAAAATAGAATCTGTCATCAGTATGAGTCTGGATCTCTGTATGATGACAGTAGAGACCGACTGCTGTTAAATGAAAAATGGATCAACTTCTTAACTTGCAGAAGTAGACAAAATCAGAAATGGATGAATCTCTTAATGTCATCCATTTATGACTGGCAAAACCTCTCTTAGAAAAGGTCATCTGGTCTTTAGTAAAAATATCCAACTGGAATGTTGTATCAATGGAGAATTTCTCATATGATCAAAGGTTTACACTCTATGTAAACCTGTGTTTCTGATCTGAATTTTTCTGCTTTTAATATCCAATCCAAAATTCTTGTTGCACTTTTATCTTATTGATTGAAGAGACACGAAAATTTCTTTTCCCCTTTCTATGCAGAATTCAGTTTGTTTTTTCTATTAATAAATTGCTTCCATAGAACTCTTCAGGTGCTCCCATTTTTAGGTGTTTTCTCATGCTACTTTTTTCCCCACTCTGCCTCTGTAATTTTTACTGTCTTCACTAAAGTACATAAAAAACTGAAAGTGTAATACCAGCCTGCTGAATACTCCTATAGAGGTAAAATCAGCTCCCTATTCAAAGCTCTCCTGTGTGTGCACCTAGATGATTGCATTTGCTGCAGCATCACGCTGGAGGTCTGTGTTGATTTACTTCTATTTTATGGCTCCTAACAGAATTTATCATTTGGGAAGTGTTGTCTGCATGCCATTTTCCAGCAGACTCAACTTTGCACCTGGCACTTTGAAATGCATTTTGTTTGAGCAGGCCCAGCATAGGGGGCAATAATTCAAAACATAGCCCTGTCCAAATCCTGCACTTCTCTGCCAGTTGCCGTGTTACTTGCATGGTTCATCAACATTGCTTTTACTTTGAGTATTGATGAAAATTTTGAATAGCAATGAGCTATTAAAATCACGCTGTGGTTTTAAGTGACGAGTCCTAACAAAGAAAGCTGATTTGGTCAAATTGCAAGCACTTATAATAGATGGTCACCATTGAATGTGAGCATTAAATGCACTCCTGTCCTCTGATTGCCTTATTACTTGCAATCTCTTCAACTTTGCTCAGGGACTGCAGTCAGGCTAACTTGTGAAAAAGTGGCTTGTGAATTTGTCATGTCTGCAGGTTTGAAATGTTTGGCCCCTGTAGCTGCTGCCTTTTCAGTTTTGAGATACGAGGGACTGAGAGCTCTTTCTCACCCTCAGCCTCTTAACTTCCCAGAGAGGAGCAGATGGTTTTATGGAGCACTTTGGTCCCTTTCTGCATTATTTTGAACAATGCCACCTCCCTGCACAGGTTGCCAGGAATTAAAACAAAACAAAAAAACACCACCAAAAAGCCCTAAATTTTAAAATACTGGAGTGTAGGTTTTGTAGCCTTGACACAGTACACCATCTCTGAGTTCTTCTGAGTATAACTGCAGATCTAACTTCTACACCTGGAGCATAAGCCTGAGTTGTAGAAGCAGAGTAGAAGGATCACCTGGGAGTTTGAGAATGCAGCTTGCAGGAAGTTCAGAGCAGAAAAACCACTTGCCTCACACAGAATTCCACTGCTCCTCTGGAGTCTACAGTGAGGCTGGGGCTTTACTGAACTGCAGGACTTGGAGTGATGAGATGTAGCTCTCTCCCATAGCAACTGGTGACATGTCCCCAGAAGCATGGGGGAGATTTGGGAGATCCAAGAGACTTAGGAGAAATGGAATTTGCTCTCTCAGGCTCTAGCAGCAGCAGTTGCACGCTGTTGTTTTCACTCAGGAAGAGATTGTGGCGCTGCCAGTGTTGCTGTGGTGACTAATGAGTTTTTAATGCCACCTGCTGTAAACAGCTGGATTTAAAACAATTGTAGGCAAGGGCTCTTTAGACCACCAACATTTTCTTTTTACCATGAGAATGCTTTTATCTGTGGAGAAGCAAAAGGAGTGAGAAAAACTGACTCTTGGTGGCTACCACCACATATGCTGCCTGTTGGTCCTGTGGATGCTTTGAGCTGTCACTTCAGACCAGGTCAGCAGTGGGATGTGTTTTCCTACAGCCTCTCTGTGCCACTTAGCTCCCAGTGAAACATGGTGCTGTGGGAGTGGGGCACACATGCCCTGGCCCCATTTGACATACCCTGGACATTCACTGTCATGAAAGCAATAATAATGTACAGAGGGAAATGATTATTTGTGTGTAAGATTCATATCAGTCATGGCCTTAAATTGCAAGGAATACACAATCCATATTCAAGAATGAACTGGAAACTCTAGAAATGAAAAGAAACCTTGCTTTGAAGATTTTATACTAAATCAAGCTGCTTCCCCTCAACAGCATAAAATGTCATTTTCGAGATTAATAAGGGAGAACAGTCTTACTGAATGTTTCTAAACAGCTCTAAATTGTCCATGCATTGCATTTGCTGCCTTCCTCAGTAATTACTTCAGTAAATCTGTTCTCTAAGAAATGTCTCAATGCCAAAGTCGTGGAAGCCTTCGTGAAAGCAGCAGTGACATCTTGTGGCCCCTTCAGACTGGAGCTCCAAGTGCATCCTGCATTCCCTGTCACCCACAGCTGGGCAGGCATCCAGGGCTCCAGTCCTGGGGAGGGTCCCCTCACCTGGCAGCTGCATCTGACCTGCCTGCACGAACACCCTGGACACAACAGGGCTTGTACAGAGGAAGATTAGTCAGTTCATACCGTTTTCCCTACTGTGCTCCTCAAGGATCTGCCCAGCACAGAGCTTCATTCCCCATTTTATTCAGGTTATCCCACTCCTGTCACTTTGAGAGGGGGTTGAGATCTTTGCCGATCACTGAGTTTCCCTTTTGGATCTCCACTCAGTATTAACTTAACTCCTCACTGGGGTCCTGCACCTTTGTATTAGGCCATCAAGGTGAGCTGGCCAGCTATGCCCCCCCTGAAGTTAATGGAGAGGCACCTTCAGAAGGTAATTCTCATCTTAAATACCAATATTTTAGGAGGAGATGGGGTATTCTGGCAGTTGCTATCTTTCTGCAGATCACAGCTGGTGGGAGAAGAACTAGGGAAGGTGGTTGAGTCACAATCCCTGGAGGTATCTGAAAGACATGTGGATGTGGTGCTTAGGGACATGGTTTGGTGGTGGACATGGCAGTGCTGGGTTAACAATTGGTCTCAGTCTTAAAGGCCTTTTCCAGCTTGAGTCATTCTGTGGTACTTGGGCTGCACAGGGAGCCAAGAACTTGCTGGCAGCTCCAGCACAAAACAAAAGCCCTCCAACAGGTTGAAGGAGCTGTGGTGGGGCCCTTTCTTCTTCCATCCACCCTGGGAACAATGATGGTCACAACTTCTCATACAAAAAATTGTTCTTTGGAAAACTGCAGGTTTTGGACTTTTCATCCTAGAGAGATGCAAACTCAGTGAAAAGATTTTTTTTTCCTATGAAAAAGCTGTCAAAATTACTCAGTGTAACAATTTATTATTTATTTTCAGTACAATAATGCAGCTAAAGCACTATCTGAGGCTTTAAATTTGAATTTGAATTCCATTTATAAATGTTGACTCAAAACAATATTTGTATCTGCCTTGAATTTTTTTAACTGAAAGATTGCCAAAAGAAGTGTATTTTTGTTCTGATTACATCTCAGGTTAAATGCTGGTTATCATATCTTTCAGCTAGCACTCAGATGCAGTAGCTTTTACTGATGCTTTTCTGCTAGCTTTGTGATATTCTCTTCATGACAGTTTCTTTTTGCAGAAGTTTATTACTGGATTTACTAATCAGCTATGTTAGATCCTGTCTGTAATACACTTGCTTTCTTCCTTCAGCACCGGTGGCACCCAAAATTACCTCCATAGAATATTACAACCACCTTTTGTATGTCACCTGGACCTATGGAGGAGATGGTCCTGACCTTTCTCATTCCAGGATGCTGCATTGGATGGTCATTGCAGAAGGAAAGAAAAAAATCAAGAAGAGCGTAAGTATGAGTGGGGAAGGTGTTGTTCATTTCTCTGGGCTTTTTTGTTTTTTTGTGTGTGTAGGGGGGACTTCTTTTGTTTGTTTTGTTTTTCTGAGTTGATAACTTTGTATTACAAAGTTTAAGCAAATTTGGTAGAAGTCTGATCAACTAAAATTACTTCTCAGTATTAGCATGTACTTCCAAAGAACTGATCTCACAAAACAGCCAGTGGACAAAGTGTTTCTATGGTGATTCAGTGCAAGTGTTGATAATTTAGACAATTAAAAAATATAAACTTTTGAACTACAGACAGTAAAGCCTAAAGGGTATTTCTGTGGTGACCAGACATGGTCTTTTCCATTTTTATGTCAATAACCAGAGTAAACTGCTGACTGAGTTTTTTAGTTCATTCAGGCCAAGTACTGTCACTTCCTGTTTTCTGACTTCATAAAATAAAACCCCATCCTCATAAATGTGTTTTTCATTTTATGTTTGAATACAAGTTTCACTAACTAATGGGATGAGGATTTCAGCTGGAATGTGTGCACTTCTTAGAAAACTTGCTAGATGTTTGAACATTGTGAAAAATCACTTGGAAAGAGAAGTCTGGGATTTCCAGTTATGAATTAAAATAATAAAGCTGCTGGGTACTGAGACAGAGTTAACCTGAAGGAAAAGAGCAGTCCCTGGACATAGAGTGGGAAGTGTTGGAAATAGGGATGGAACACTGCAGGGCAGGAATGTGTAGGGCCAGCAGTGCAGCTTCATACAGTCTGGGACTGACTTCTACACCACTGTTATCCTTCAGTCACTGGCAGGAAAGAAATGTCTGGTCTTTTCAAGGGCAAGTTTTTCCTTCTACATAGGACTTAGCAGAAGCTGAATTGGAAGTGTATTTTCAGCAAAAGCACAAATTCATCAGGGATTTTCATTTGGATTTATATGAAGTGTCCTGGCTGTCATTAGATTCCTTGTGGCTGAAAGAGTGCATGCATCAGGAGCTTCTTGCAGCGTGAATCTAATTACATGATTAGGAGAACTGATGACCTTTCTGAACAGCAAGAGCTTTCAGTATTTGGATCCTGATTTCAAACAAGGAAGAAAACTATATTTTCATTTTTTCCTTACAAATAAAATGTTCTAACAATTGAATTTCAAAAAGATTGCACAATGATATCCGTCTTTACTCTTCCTTCCAAAAGTCATGTTATTATTCTTTCACTAAAAATCTGATTCCTTTGCCATTCAGCTTTGCTGATTATGAAAAGTGTAGTTTAAATAAATATAAAATAAGCATTTAATATGAAATGAAATTAAAAATAAAATTGAATATGTCATTTCAGATTAAACAAAAGATTAAAAATAGAAGGTATCAATAATTTAGTAAATCTGCAAATAAAACTTTAAAGCTTTGGGGGTGTCTTCACAAATGTTTGTCTTTTTATTCTTTTTATGACTAGGGAACCTAGAGGGTAATCTTTAGGAAAATCCTCCAACAACCTGTTTATAGCTAACTTTCATAATTCTATTCATATGGGTAAATATGGGTACATGCTTGCAGGCATCAGAGTGTACCTGTTCTTCTAAGCTTTGTTAATCACTTTCAGGGATTGTTTCCTTTAAAAATCACACTATATTTTAATCTCATAATATGATGTATTAAGATTGTTATTATGGTTGTTCTTCTTTTGGGATTATTGAAATAAATAGGTAACAGTGCCAGACAATGTTGACTTTTTCTTCCTGCTCTTTGTGTATTTCCCAAGACTCCACTGAAGTTGTTCAGTTTTTAGAGAAGTGATGAAAATTATATGCAAAGTTCTATTAGTCTTTATTCAGAGCTGTCCATTTTTCTTGTATCTGAAAGATTCAGCCTGAAAATTAAGTGGCTGTGAAAACAACCATGAAATTCCTGAATGTGCCCTTTATACATAGTCTACAAGTGCTCGGAAAACAGTGTGTTTTGAGTTCTGCATCCTTCTCCATGACTCAGGAGAAATGGGGAGATTGCCCCAAAAATAACAGGAAGAAGTTATTCTCAGTCTTTTGAGGCTCAGCTCAGTTTTGGTTCATATCTGATTGCAAACTTGCAGATGACTAAAATCAGCCCCTGAGATCTATTGCCAAGTCAACAGGTCTCCAGGTAGGTGTTAGACTTGCCCAGTTGGATTTAATTTTCAGGTTTGTAGGATATATAAAGTCTTGCCTACACATGGCTCCTGTGCTCTTCTTAGAGGTGTCTGACCTGATTGAAATTCCTCTAAAATTGCAATGGGCTCAAGTCCATGGCTGGTTTAGCATTTGCACAACTTGAAAGCTCTAGCTGCACAAGTGCTCTTAGTGGTGTGAGGAAAATTGTCTTTCTTCCTTAAATTTTCGCTAGCCACATGAAAGTGCAGCCTAAGAGTGTCTTCTATTTGCTTTGTGCTATTCTGCCAAGCATTAATGCTTTCAGGGTTGATATCAGTGGGACCTGGCTGATGTAACAAGACTGGAGCATGCAGAAGACATCTGCTGTGATGCATAGAACTTTCTTTGTAGTATTTTAAGTGACCAGGTTACTCTTACAAGGCAGTTGTCTGGTTTGCATCATATTTGAGTTGGTGTCTCTGGTTGTTTAGGTAACACGCAATGTGATGACTGCAGTGCTGAGCCTGCCTCCAGGGGACATTTACAACCTTTCAGTGACTGCTTGTACTGAAAGAGGCAGCAATACTTCCATGCCCCAACTTGTGAAATTGGGTAAGAAATGCTTCTTCATAAATTATTAAATCGCTCCACTCATTTGACTGTAAAGTAAATCTGTCAGCAAATGCAGCACCTTCCTTGTTTCAGAGTAATGTACCTGTGACCCCATTTC
Source organism: Climacteris rufus (assembly GCA_013398175.1). Lineage (NCBI taxonomy): Eukaryota > Metazoa > Chordata > Aves > Passeriformes > Climacteridae > Climacteris > Climacteris rufus. The sequence goes on along the minus strand of VZRZ01002225.1, from coordinate 2,220,738 downwards.
TCTAGCAATTTTCACCTCACCTTGCTGTGAAGATTGTCTCATTCTGGTGTGTGAAGGTACTCTCTTAAAATGGTTTTGCTCAAGAGGAGCAAGAGTAGCAAAATTTGACTGTAAGTGGAAGTAGGAGAGTGGAAACCACTTAGTGCCTTGCTGAGAGAACAACTCAGCTTCATAGTTGCTTCCCTAAGGTCTTGAACACATCTAGATTTTGAGAATGGCAATTCAGGCTTCACAGATGAACTTTTTATTAAAAAGCAGAACCTTCCTTGTGTCTGACAAGCCTATTTTGGAGTCTCTCTGCCATCTGATCTGCTTTCCTGTCTCCCCTCCTCTCTCCCTGGACCACCTACAAAGCCTTTCAGCACTAAAAACTTACCCTTAAATCCAAATCAATGACAATATTCTTCATTTAAAAACTCAGATTCGTGAATGTGGAACCCAGCTACCTTTTAAGAAAAATATCTGCAATCTACTCAAAGAAACAGAAGAAGACTTGAGAACTTGATCCTTTAGGTAAAACTGTAACGTGTAACTTTCGGCCTAGCATATTCCTTTACCTTGGAGGAAGACTGGACATTGCACTATTGTACCTTAAGAAATTTTAGTTCTCTTTAGTTTGTAAAAATGTTGAGCCCAAGGTACCTAAAACTGTGAAATTTCCAAGTGTGCCAAACTGCTTTTACAGGTGTGAACTCCACTGAGAAAGTAAGGAAGAGTTTGTACTTTCAAACTGGATTATCTTCTCTATGTGAACAGTAATCCTTTTGTGAGTCACTGTGAGAGAAGTGATTTGAAAGGACTCTCTAATTTCTAATTGGATTAGAAGTCTTGAAGCAATCGTTGTCCATTTATGTTTCTCAAAACTCTTACTCATGTCTCTTAGACAGTGCTGGGACAACCAGCAACAGACACAACAATCTGAAGTTCTTACTGGTCTTTTTACCAAAGGCAATATTTGAAAGATGTAGACAAATTCCATAAATTTTCTCTTCCATTTGCAAGTCTTGTCCACTGTTTTCCCTGTGCCTTGTGTCTGTGCAGTTAAGTGTGTGTATTTGTTCCCGTGACTCAACGGGTGGATGTGTGAGGGCGAGTATACCCCCCTGCTCCTATTGTGCAAATATTTTAGGGTGGTATTTCAAAATATCAGCTAACCTTGTCTGTCAGACAGATATACAAATACTATTCATCTTGTACACCCTGCAGTATAGATGTATCTTTCTATTCTTTATTTATGGGCAGGCACTTTTATTGAACTGGGATGGTTTTCTTGCCTTTCATTGACAGCAAAGAGAAAGTGGAATGAAGTCCATTTTGATAAATCCCTTCTAGACTTCTGGATGTGTTTTTTTGTTGGATTGATTTTCTCTTTCCCTTTATCGTGTTTGAACTTTGAATAGACAAAAGCGAGGATATTTTGCCAGAGGTTTTCCTTCCCTCTGTTACTGAGGGGAGCAATGGGAGTTGTAATTAGCAGTAGTGGAAACTGACTCTAAGTGATAGACGACTCAGCACTTGGCAGTCACTTAACCATTCCTGCCAAATGTTCTTCCCTCCATGATGTTTGCTTCATCCTGGCAACTTTCCACGTGCAGAAAAATCAAGCCATTTGCTGCAGGCAGAAGGAGGATTTGCTTGGGATACTGCCCAAATGCAAAACTCGTATTTTAATTGAGGCCATTTTTTTTACCTGTAGTGAGAGATGGAATGTGTTTCTGAATCCAAGAGCAGATATATGGGTGTAATTATGGGAGAGGGACACTTTTCTGTGTAGGACTGGGACAATATGTACACTGCAATCCCAGTGACACACATGAATATTTCTCAGTCCCTGCCCAACTCTTTCCATAGTCTTGGCAACCTCCAACTCTAGAACACAGATCTGATTGTTTCAGGGTCAGATATGTCTCCAAAATGTCTATAACTACTTGATGAAGTCACGTATGCCAAGGCTCCTGTGACAGCATCTCGCAGAATAACAAATTATTTGTGAAAGGAAAAAATAAAACCCAAAATGTTTGTGTGCATCACCCATTGTACATAGTGTTTCAGAATCCTGGAATCAGGTCATTATTTGAGAATGACAGCTTTAATGAAACATCCATAGATTAGGAAATCTGAAAATTGTGCAGAACAGCTGGCAAATGTACAACCCAAACTTTACAGTCTCTGAAGGCAAAGCAGAAGAGCCCAGGAAGCCTGAGGTGTGGAAAGCTGGGGATGGCCAGTACCTGTCATGTGAAGTTATCAGGATGAAAATCAGGATCACGCCTTGGTGTTTAAATAATACTGAGGAGAAAAAGTATCTTTTGTCTTAACACTGTTCCTAGGCTGTTTGCTCCTCCCCCTGGGCCTCAAGGTGTCCCCTCCTGTTCTGTGCTTTCCGTTCTCCAGGTTGGTTTGGGTGTGGTTACAGTGAGGGGTGACATCCACAGGGGTCCATGGGCAGGAGGATGACCCTGGAGGCAGTAGCCAAGGCCACCCCACATGGGGCCAGGGGTGCAGGGTGCAGACCCCCACCCATGTTTCACAGTGCTTCTGTTCCAACACTCCCAGGACACCCTCCATCCATCACTCCTCTCACATGGTTGTGCGACAGACTCTTGTATTTTTCAGTTCATTCAATACAAGAGCAATGAAAATCAGAGCAGTAAACTGAGGACCCCTGAGATTTGGACCTCTGCATTTGGTGAGGAGAGAAAATTCCTATGGCTCGTGGAAGAGAATATAGATCCAATGTCCCTTAATTGTTAGCCTGTGAAAAAGAAAAAAAAACTACTTTTTTTTTTTTAAACCAATAATTGACTAAATATTTCCCCCAATGCAATTAAATTAACCCAGACAGCCTTCACTTGTGGGAAGTTGCTTCTTTATAATCTCCTGGTCAGGTCTTGTGAAGAGAAGCTTTCTCAGGCCAAATGTGTTGCTAACAGTTGGAGAGTCATCTTTGAAAGAGTTTCTTCTAACATTGTTCTATTAATAGAATCCACTGATCATCCTCAAACCAGGGCTCTGCTGAAAAGGGAAGTGAAGTAATTATCCATCTGTCCAAACAGAGAACGGTTTAAATAGAGAAGAAAAACCAACACACTTCATCATCTTCCCATTTTACAGTGGTAGTTTATCATCATGAGAGGATTTACTTTGGCAGACTTTATCTGAAGGAAATGAAAAATAGAAGGGCATCAGGCATTACTTTCAATTTTTTCATTTTTCTCCATTGTCTGGAAACATAAAGATAAGTTAAATAAAAGGAGATTTTTCTCTTACACCAGAACCAGCCCCTCCAAAATCACTGTTTGCTGTCAACAAAACTCAGACCTCCGTGACACTGCTGTGGGTGGAAGAAGGAGTGGCTGATTTCTTTGAAGTCTACTGCCAGCAGGCTGGATCTGGTCAGGAAACAAAAGTCCAGGTATGTGTCCCTTCTTTGGTTTCTGCTCTTCGTCTCTGAACCTGAGACTGGGCCTTGCATCTTTCTGGTTTGGTGTCTGCTCCTGGGCATGTGCATGGAAAGCCCAACAACACTTTATACCAAATGTGATAGGGTGATTCAGAATGAAACTTTTAAAAGCTGAAGTACTAAAGCACCTCAAATACTAAAATATTTCATTATTTTGTATTAAGATTGACTTCTCTCTTATTGGTGAGATTATAACTAGTTGGACAGAAACGATGTGCATCCAGCAGTGTCAGTGTTTGGCTATGAGTGAAAATGGCTCTGATACACTGTTTAAAACCTAAAAGCCCACAAATTTAGGGGAATGTCAATGAGCAGGAAGGGAAAAAATGGCCAGGTAGCTTAGTAAGGAATGGGGAAAAAGAGACGTATTTAGATGTCATGAGATCTTTAACGCACCATCTAATTATTTCTGACATACTTTATCCCTGTTTTTGAGATCTGTTAACTGAAGATCAGTAGAAGCTTCGTTGCTATTCTAAAAGTACCTTTATGCTGCAAATGTGGCTGCTCCTCATGCATTTTGTCCCAGGGTATTTTCTTCAAAACCCATCCTCTGAGCCTCACAAATAAACCTCCTTTTCTCTCTGTCCAGTCAGGTACCTGTACTCAGAGGCCACCTGAATGTAGGAATTTTTAAATTGGTAATGCTGTCTGATGAAAAATAGAGAGCAGTAGTAGTTTCAATTCCTTGACATACGGTGCTGTGCAACATGTGAGGTTTACTTTGTGCTGATGGTATAATGAATCACTCTGATTATATGCCACAAAACATCATTCTCCCATGTGAACTGTGGCACATCATGGGAATCATTCAGGAAGTGAAAAATTACCTACTTAAACCACTGATTATCACAAAATACTTGCACGCTCTTTAATTCTATGAAAGATCTGTCTGAATTATTTAATATTCTTTTTAAATTGAGAAAGACACTGAGTAAAGGAAAAAAAATATTTTAATGGACTTTAATTTATTGGATAGTTTGGATTCCACATCTAGATTCCTGCCTTTTCACACTGAATAGCAAAGGTGATGAAGCCATTATCATCACTTACCCGTGATTCAAAATAGTGAAGAGATCAGGCAAGGAAAGTACTACAGGATTTGAAAAATCAGTGCAGAGCAGATCTGTTTTAAGAACATCAGGAAAAACTGCTCCATTTGGCAAATGCTTCAGTGGGTGTCTCATTTGTTGACATGAACATCTGGCACTGGATAATGCACAGAGATTGTCAGCTCACTCCTCATTAGATTCATCACTCTCTTTTCTGTGTCTGAAAAAACTGGGAAGAGCCCCTTTTTTAACTTTTTGAAAGGGATGCTTTCCAAGTAGACTGCTGAAAATTCTTTGTGATTTTCCATGCTAATTACATGAACATTTTTGTCCCTTTTCTCCATCTTTAAATCAGCAAAATGAAAAGGAACAGCTTTCCAGTTGTGAACATCTTGGATTTTAGTTGACTAATTTAAATTTCCCACAGAGAAAAATGGAAACATCCAACCAAGTCCAATTGCCAAAGTGTGGCCCTTCTTTTCAGCTCAGGCAGTAAAAGTCTCCTCCCACACTCATGTTCATATGATTTCATCTGCATAATGCACCTCAGTATTGCTCTGCAACAGGAGCCTTGTGAGGCTGGAATCAGACCATGACAGACAACAGGCTCTTGCAAATATCCAGTGCTTGGGACTTGTTACAGCATCTTGCACTCTCCATCTGGAGTGAGTTCATTCATAAATTTTTTCCTTCTTTCCCTTCTAAACCACTGCCTCATTGTCCCTATTTTTGCAAGTGCAGCTCACCCTTGGTTCTGCTGGACAGTACAGAAAATTGAGGACCTTAAGGAACTCTATCTTTAAGTCAATGCATGTGTTTTTCTTCTTGTGTTTGTTTTCTTTTGCTGTATCAGCATTTAAAATACAAAAAAAAGTGTTTTTAAGGGTCATGGTAATTACCGCATTGTATAAATATGTTGTGCAGTGTTTCCACTAGCTAGAAAACTCAGGTGTAGGATGTTTGGTCATAGTTATTACCAAAAGGTTTGCTCTAGCTTTGTTTTTCACCTTGGCCACTCAAAAGGTCTCAAAGGTCTCCACATCCAGAGGAGCTGCTTCATAGGCAGAGATTCATATCAGGGTGCAGAGATTGTGACTGTCTTGGCTGTTCTTTGAATGAAAGGAACTTTGTTTTCCTCCTACCTCTATGGCTTAATAACCAGAGCTCATGGGCTCTGTCCATGGCTGGGGATGTCCTGGAGGCCACAGCACTTTCCCCCAGCAAGCATGTGCCTGATCAACCCTCTATGAGGCACCCATCCTCCCCTCCCCAAAAGGCTCTGGGATCTCTGGGGTTCTCTGGGATGTTCTTGATGCTGTATCCAGCCCTGTTCCTCTTCCCTTTTCTGCCAGACTATCTGCCTGTTTTTGAGGACAGGTCCTGATTACCTTTCCTGTGTTTCAAAGTGCTGATTTCTTTCACCAGATCTGTCAAGCATATGGAGCACTGATTTGTGCTCTTGCATTTATGGGAGAGACAAACTTCTGTGCACTTTTTTTCATGTCTGCAGGAACCTGTCACTGTCTCTTCACATGTCGTGACCATTTCCAGCCTAACCCCTGCCACTTCCTACAACTGCAGTGTGACCACCTTCAGCCACAACAGCCCCAGCATCCCCACTTTCATTGCAGTTTCCACCATGGGTAAGCAGCACTTCCCGGCTTTCTTCTTCCTCATCCAGCTACATCTGTTTCCCCTTGCTTTCTAAAGCTGCACTTTGTAATGCTGGCCCCAGGGGTTGTTTATGTCATGGCAAGGCTGCCAGATCTGGATGGGATGGGAAAGCAGCTTTAAAAAGTCCTTAGAAAAGTTCCCACTAGGGAAAAATAAAAACTAGGGGCTCCATTCAGTACTGGGTTTTAGAAATCAAGGACCTAGTTTGTGGTGTCAATATTGAACATCAGGGTACTGCTTGATGATATTTATGGAGAACAGTGTTTTCTCAGCCAGGCCCAAAGCAGAGGAAAATCACATTCATAAGCTGTTAAGGCTTTCTTCATTCAGCAGAGAAGTGAGAGAGAAGGAGAAGGGCCTCTGCAGGAGCTTGAGCAGTCACAGCCTGTGGCTCCTGATGGAGGAGGATCCCTAGGCATGTCATGATGGTTGGCTCTATACTGACTCTGAAATAAAAATAGCAGTGTTGAACTTCCCAGAGCAATGGACTTTTCTTTAAAATCTCCCCTTCAAAGTGATCAATATCATGTTTGCTTAGTTATGGAGTTGCAGAGCTTCAGTCACTGGTCCTGTACACTCCATGCTGGAGTTCAGTGTCTGATACTTAATTAAAAAATAAACCAAGCTGCTCTAGAAACTGTGGATGTAAAGGTATTCTGACAACATTAAGTAGAGAGGGTTTAATATCTAATGAGCAGAACAGGGAATCTGGTCTCATACTAGTATAGTCGATAACTATGTAATACAGAACAAAAATAAATAAATAAGGTTTTGTTATTGAGACTTGATTTCAGTTCTTATTTAAAACAGAATATTTTGTTTAAATTTATTTCCCCATTTTAAGTTGAAATTAAGCAATTTCAACCCAGTACATTACAGAGCCCCAGCTTATTATTTTGCTTCTGGGTCAGAAAAAATATTGATTATTGTTGAAGAACTACTTCAGAGTGGAAATGTGCTTTGGAAACATAGATGATGATGAATATCTGTATTTTATATTGCCTTCACCATTTTCTCTTGTGTTATAAATGTCAGCTAAAAAGGAAAAAAAAAAATAAATCAGAACATTCCAAAGTTTAACAAAAATGCCAGAGTGAAGTCATTTCCCCAAAGACATTTTCTAAGAGCAATAGCTAGTCAAAGCCTCCCTTTATCTCTCGTGGTAGATCATTCTCTCTGTAACACTCCAGGCTCAATGAGATAAGTTGAAAAAAATAGCATTATCAAAACTCAGGGAAAGCTAAAACAAAACTGTCAGTGCCTCTGAAATGAATAACTGGGAGTCACTTTTTTTGTTTGTGCAGTCACTGAGATGAACCCCAATGTAGTGGTAATCTCTGTGTTGGCCATCCTAAGTATCCTCCTGATTGGACTGCTGCTGGTGACTCTTGTTGTACTCAGGAGAAAACACCTACAAATGGCCAGGTAAGTCCAGATTTATGCTATTTGCAAAACAAAAAATTCAGACACCAATAAACACATCATGGCAATAGTTTCTATTGAGAATGCTTTTGTGTGTGGGTGCTACTTAAGATGCTTGTGAACAGGATGCCTTCAGAACAGTTGCCTTGCTGCTGTTTAGGAGTAGCTCTTCACCTGTCTCATTTATAATCCCATTTTGTTTTGTCATACAGATGACACTCTTATAGGAGCAACCCTTTTTTGACAGAACTTGCAGCTATCTGCACCAATAATTTTTACCTGAATACTGAAATTCAATTGCTTTTTCTAGGTGATCTTACCTGTAACAGTTCACTTTAATGTAGGTTATGTTATCACCTATGTGAACTGTGGGTTTCCCCAAACCCTAGATACGTGTTTTACCTGGTTTTGGAAGTGTAATGGAGCCTTTGTCCTTTTATAATCTCTGTAATATATTTTCTGTTAATTTATTGTACTATGTCAAGAAAGAAAATTATTTTATGTAAAAAAGAGTATGTAAAAAATCTTGCACTTGACTACCTAGCAGATGCTGCATTTTGTGTGTTGTGTCTTGGCTATGTATTCCATGCAACAGATGACCACATCACACTTATTTTTCAGGTTATCTTTTTCAGAAAATATTATGTGATTTATTCCTTTTACGTGTAACTGGCTCTGTGAAAACCCCAGCTAAATTAATTCTCTTTCCTACTTAATTGCTGTGCAGGCAGTCCAAAGCTTTTTCTTTTTCTCTTCATCACTGCTTCTAGCCACAGAAGATAAACACCCCAGAGGGAAATGCAGAAAATAAATCCAGTAAGAAGCTGCAAGCTATTGTTCGCTTAAATCAAGGAATCAAAAATAGTCCAGTCAGTTTATAATTCAGAGCTGAAAATAATGGACTTACGATAAATAAAGTACTAGAATGTTATCCAGAAGATGTTCTTCTTTTTCGTAGTTATTTTCTTAACTCAAAATTACCTGTAATTATCCTGTAAAAAGAACACAATGAAACAACTTCTCTGTAGAGTGGGAACAGTGAATATTTAGTATAAAAAGGTAAATATTTAACATGTGTACTAAGGCCAGAAACTGTTCCTAGTGCCACACTATGGAAAGGACAAATCTAGACAGAAGATGAGGTCTACATGAGAACTTTGTTAACAGCTTCTTGCTTGTTTCACTTCACTCTTTTTAAGCATTTCTAGGTAATTTGGTCTCCAATGGTGTTGAAGGTTTATTGGTTTTGGACAATTCTGTTAAGGGGTTTTAGTTATGCTTATCGCAGATTTATCAGACCTAGTCACAGACATGAGTGTTCAGCACTTCTGTGCAACTCCAAGAGTTCTCTGTTAAATCGACCTCATTGCAAGTGGTGTGAATCCAGAAATAGTAACTTTTTACCTAATGGTCTTCCTGGAACAGGGAGTGTGGGGCTGGAACCTTTGTGAATTTTGCATCTTTAGAGAGAGATGGAAAGCTGCCCTATAACTGGTGAGTGTTTGAAGCAAAGCTTGGTTTTCCCCATCTTTGCTTTTTGGCAAATGTTACCTGTAATCCTAAAGTGCTTATTTTTTGTGTCATTGCTGACCCTCTTTAATATAAAACTACTATGCTTGTTAATTTAGTATTTTATTTCTTGAATGATGACTGAAGACATGCATTCTATCACCTGCTATTTTTAGTAGGGAATGATGTATATACATGTCAGCCAAGTTGCATAGATGTGTTTTGGGAGGAAATTTCTTTCCTTTTTCTTACAGACATATTTCCTAAAATAACACAACTCTAGAAACTTGATCTATAAATCCATTAGCATTTTCATATATTTATATGCAGGAGTAAACTTATCTGTAGGTGACAATTAGCAACTGTCTTCATGCAGTGCCATTAATTAATATTTCTTTACATTACAAGAGAAGGACAAGCCAGCTCAAATATATACTGTAACTTAATATTCAGTGCTGTTGAAAAAAATTTTAAAAACACACTAAACATATTATGCTAGTCTAGACAACCTCCTGCAAATGTTGCAGGCAATGACTATGGACTCCAAATCATCACTGATACCATCAGCCACAGAGAAGTATTGAACAAAGAAATCTGTAGGACTAGCTTTTATAGAAATAAAAGGCTTTGAGAGCTACCTCACTGGCACCAGTGTGGTCATTTCCATTCCTATTTTGATAATCAAATGAGTGGTAATGACAGACCCAGGGTTTACTGGTTTTTTATTAGTGATCTCTGCAAAAGCCTCTTTTCTTTCAAGCCAAGTCCAAACACAGATACTTAAAAGCGTAACATCAGCCCCATTCCAGCATATCAGAAGAACATAATACGTGCCTTGGTTTTACACCTATGATCAGCTTTGCTGACAGCTAAGAAGTTGGAAAGAAGAGTTGGTGCACAGGAAGTGTTTCCATGATCTCACAGGACCCAGCCTGCCAGCAAGGATGGGATTAAATGGGTTGACACTGAACCACAACAAGCCTTTTGCTAATAAGCCTGCAAACTGAACTAACAAGCCCAGCAAATCTTGTCAATATCTCACCGTGCTGCTAATTAACTGGATATTAAACAAGCTTCTCTTGCTTGGTTTAGCTTTAATAGCAGCCAGCTGTATGCAGTACAAATGAAACCATCTCTCAGCTTCTCTTGCTTGGGCTATATTAATGGCAAAGAAGGCAGAAGATCAAACACTCATGTTAATTAAATAGCCAAGCTTGAATGAAATGATTAAACTAGCAACAGATGTTATTAAAACCATAAAAGGGTGGGGTTTTATAATGGGGAGGGAATGAATTAATTAATAGGTTTGGATGTGAAAGTGAAGGTTCTTGTTGCTTGATTTAGTATATATGTGTGTGTGTGTTTGTATATATGCATAAATGTATACATACATAAGTTATAGAAATACAAATTGAGGAAAATATTTCTGCTTAACACATCCATATGTTTTTTTTTAACTGAAGACAGTGTGTCCTTACCTCTCTGAGAGTTGTTTTGTGTGCCTCTGTTGTCTAATGTCAAGACCAGATTCACTGTCCATCTAGGCAGCCAAGTGGGAAATGTGGCCCTAAAGACAGAGTAGAAGGATTAAAAAAAAAACATTTTGCTTGGGCTTATTCCAGGGATCTACTAAGGGAGCTATAGGCATATCCACTAATTCCTAAGGGAAGCTCAGCTCAGTAGAGTTTTCAGCATTTGAGCAATCTCTGCATCTCCTTTTAATTAAGGTTGTTCAGTACACCTGAGCAGTATGGGAAAGAGTACATAATTGCAGGAAAATAATATTGTATTTATTGGGCAGTTATTAATTACTAATTATTAATAATATTTTTCATATGTTGAACGAAATCAATTAGTTTAGATGTCACAGCTTCTAGTCTGTGAACAATATGAATGGGTGTGCAAGTACCTTACCCTGTGATTTGATGAAGTGTGGAAAATTCTCGTGAGGATTGATGATGAAAGAAACTCAGGCATGAATAATTCCTTCTGCCTCTGTAGGCAAGAGGAAGTAAAAGCCTCATGTGGAGTTTCTCAGAGGAAAGAGGAGTATTCCAGCAACATCATCACTTCTCTCTTCTGAGCCTAATGGAAACTTCTGTGGCACCGGTGATCTGTTTATGGAAAACCAAATTTGATCCTCAGTCCAGTCCCATAGAAACTCAGTAACAAAGGAGCCTTAAGGTTCTGATGCTGCAGTTATGGCATATGATTAACTAGAAAGGGCTCTTGCTTCTGGCTGACCCACACAATGCCTGGGGAAGATGCCCTGCAGAAACAGCACTGCCCATTTTCCCTGCAACAGCAAAACTCATTAAAACTTGGAATTTTCCCTGCATGGGCAGAAGGTTTCCTCCAGTGGTTGAAAGATTGAGATTACAGATGATTACATTTGACATGTTTTGTTTATCAGGGAAAACACAGTATCTACCAACTTTGTTAGAGACAAGAGTACTGAACAAGGAAATGTCACTTTGTGGTTCCTCTTTAGAACAGCTGCAGAAGGATAGTAACACTTTTTAGGGCAGCAGATTTTCTGATGGGGAAAAAGCACACTGAGGGTGTGTCTGGCCAAAAAAAAAAAATCTTCTACAGGAGCAAAGTGTGTTTATGCTTAATGACTTTTTCATATTTGTGAAAATGCAGCCCATTCCACCAATAACTAGAACAGGCCTGAGTGGGTTTCCTGGATTAATGCACAGCAGAACCTGGTAAACAGCTTGCAAATACAGAAGTTTAGAACGATTTTGTACTCATATTTCCTTTAGCCACAACAAAACCTGCTGTGAATAGTTATTCATAGAAGAACTGTTCAAGCAATGCTTAGCTGAAAACCTGGGAGAGAATTTAAAGCACTCTGCGAAATTTTATAAGGATGCCTTCTTAAATCTGACTGAATAGAGGGTATTAAGAGATATTGGAAGCATCTGAATTTATCTCTGATATAGATCTTCTGATATCCACAGGATCACTTGCAGGAACAAACATGGGAGATTATCATAGCTGTATGTGATAAAAACAAATCATGTCAGTACTCAGTATCTCCAAACATCAAAAAATAGATTTAATACGATCTATGCAAGAGCTGTAAATCTGTCAGTGATATTTTCCTACCATTTTACTCTCTGAAAATTTAGAATAACATGCTTGAATCAATATGATAAAACACAATTGTTTTGACCATATAGAATTTTGTGTTGGATAGCTGAAAATCCTGCAGAGGGTGTCAGGTTGAGGAGTAAAATTTCTAGGGATGCCAAATAATATTCTTAGGAAGTAAGTAAGAAGGAGGATTTATGGGTTTAGCTGACTTTTAAAATAGAATTTGCTGATCTCCTGATTTCTGTTTGTCTTACTAACTCTCCTCACTTTTTCATCTTTATGTATGTTATTTATTAATGCTCACAGGCGTAGAAGTGTATTTGCTTTCCTAACTCTGCTACCCTCATGCCTTTGGACTGATTATCTTTTGGCATTTTATATTAACCCTTGGTAAGTGATTTACTTGTTTTTCCATATGCAATATGTAAACAATGTTAATTTCTATTACATGAAAAATGTTTAATACCTTTGTTTTCAAATGGGTCAAAGCTTTTGAAGATCTAATTTTCTTGTACTAGAACATAGACTGGCGAGGATGTGGGTATCAAAGTATTTGCTACCCTGCTTCATCTGGTTTGTCTGTTTATGCTCCAACGCATTTTGGTATTAAAAAGCTAATCTTACAGTGGTCATCACATCCATCTCATTGCTGTCTTTGCAATTTTGGCTACTTCATTGTAAGTCCTGGCTTCTTCTGTCCTGGTTATTTATATGTTCATTGCCTGGCACTGACTTCTGCTGCTGCTGTTTTTTTACTAAAATTACCTGATCGTGCCCCATCTGTTTGGTGTGTGATGTCAAATGCATTCGTTTTATAAGGTGTAGTTATGCTCTCCTGACATCAGAAAAATTTTGCTTTTAAATCAAACAGTTCACTGAGAATTGATACAACTAAAAGTCCCAAAGAGTAAAAATAGGGTCACTGTGTTCACATCTCATTGTGTGTGTGTGTATACTTTAGTATGTAAATTATTTATAGGGACTTAGTAAACAATTGATTGGTTTTTTGAAAATACCTAACAAAGCCACTCATCTACTTAGAACCAGAACTGTTTTACAAACCATTTAACAAATAATTATAATTTACTATGATCCAAAAATGCTTAATTCATATAAAGAAACTTAAGTTCCTGATGGTCTTGAGTCCAAGTTACAGAGTTTACAAAAAAGGTGGTTCTGAGGTTAAGATTTTATTTCCCAGGCATTTTCCCTGGTCTTACCATGCATCGCCAAAGCCCTGGCAGACAGACATCAACATCTTCAGTATAGGAATTTCTGAAACTGATTTTCCTGGAGTTAAAGTGGGTCTGTAGAAAAACCCATCCCCATTTTAAATGGGCCTAGAAATGAGAGTGTTTTTGTAAGTAAGGAAAGGTCCTTTTCTTCTCTAATGAAAACAAAAGCATGTTCTCCATGCTCACCCAGCTGAAGAGCACATGGGAGTCTTCCACACCTCTCCAGGGTTGATGTTATATTGACATGTAACTTGTCTGGTGTGAACTCAGAGAATTCTTGAGCTGCACAGTGGTGGAGGATCAGGAAAGCAGCTTCTTATTTTGGAGGTCACACATCTCTCTTAGCTCTCTAATGGTCAGTAAGCCCAGGGTGGCCACTGTCAATGGCACTGCTGCCATTGTAAAGAGCTGTCATCTTCTTTTTCCCCTTTGCCTTTTTTCTTTTGATATGCATTAATTCACCAGATACCAGATGTGTATCTTTCTTCAGAGGTTTCCTCTTCAATCAATCTACCTGTTTTAGTCTAAATGATGAAGTTTACAGGAGCTGAAGTTGAATGAGATGAGATTAATCCCTCTCTTTGTATTTTAATCTGTAGAGTAAATGGAATAACTATAGTATTCAAATGTCTTTGTTTTGCACACAAGTTGGTTTAAAATATTTATGAACATTCAGGAAACAATTGCAATGCTAAGAAACAAAGGCCTCTGGAGACTATCAAAGCACATGAACTTCTTGCTGAAAAATGTATGTCAATCATTTGTTTTATTGCCTCTTGAAGTGTTCCTTGGAGAGGCATTCTTAGAAGCATTCCCATCATAAAGAGCATTTAGATTTTTTTTCTTTTCAAATTAATTCTTATGTGCCTGACATTAAAAGGTTTACTATAGTCACAGGGGATAGAGATGTGTTGAAAAATTTAGTGAAATTAACTGTAAGATTTCACGGGAAAAAATATTTAAAGATGGAGAATAAATATTACTAGTTTATGTGTACAGTATCTGTGAATGTACAGATACTATAGAGATAGTATCTATACAGATAAGATGATAGGCTGAAGAGGTTTATAGTATATAATCTTCACATTAATATAAAGCTGGTATTGCTACAGCTCTTGTTAATTCTGCAGGCAAAGTTCGTCATCTAAATGGAAATGTACCTTGACACAATAACAAAATTACTACAGGTTGTGGCTGCTCCAGAAACTGAAAATCTTGTAAAATGTAATTTTTGTAAATGAGTATTTTATTGTTTTTTAATTTAGCTTCTAAACCTAGGAAGGTAGGAAAATAAAAATACTCCACTTTTTAATATTTCTTTTTGGATGTATTCATTATTTTGACTTTTAAAATCTTCTTCTTTAATTTACTAATCGAAGCTGTGAGTGAAGTTATGTAGAAATCATTTTCATATCTTCATGAAATTAAAAATAGCATCATTATAGCATGAAAAAAGAGCAGATACTGTTCAATGCCCAGGAAAGAAAAAAATGACACTGCTAACATTCCTTCTGAGTAAGAATCTGTGCTCTGTAGCTGATTTAACAGTGGAGATCAGTATTTTTAGACCTCTAGCCAAGTTATACCAGGGTGCTCGCTTTGTATATTTCATCTTATTGTTTGCTTAACTCCTTTTGTGGCAACAATAAAATGAACACACACCCCCCTCCAAAAAAGCCACGTGGCGGTAGTTGGTGTAGTGCAGTTCATAAGTCCAGTCTTCTAGGTTGTGCTGCTTAATACACTCAAAACTTGCTTGCAACTGTCGCTAGTGAATTATATCACTTATAAATCATTGTTTTATTTGACTGGCACAATTATCTCCAGCTGTTAAAAGTCAATTAAATTATCTAAGGCTTAAGCTTCAGCCCTGCTGAGGTCAGTAGGATACTTGCCATTGTCTTCATTAATCATCATAAGCAGGTTAAGAACCAGGCGCTTTCTCTTTTTCCTTCACCCTTTCTTGAATTTGCAAGGGGTAGTCTTGTTCCTTTACCCACCAGATGCTTCTTATTCCCAGTTGCCCTCTGGTGTTGACATCTAGCTTCCCAGCCTACCAGAGACCAAGGAGAGCAACCCATGGGACACTGGAGCAGTGTTCCCTGCAGCAGCACAGCCCCCTGCCAGGCTCAGGCCCTGGGGACTCAACACCAGCCCACCCAAAGCCAATAATGCTGTTGGGTCAGGATTTTTAGAGCACCCATAGCTTTTGTTGGGCACAGATTTTCCTTTTCACTGGCAGGTCACTCTCGGAGCCACAAAATGGGAAATGCATCCCATTGGAGTCAACAGAAATTTTGTTATCAGCTTAAAATTGTCCAAGTTATTACCACCAATATCCTCCTGAGTATGATGAAAAAAATCTACATTCTTACACCAGTACTGTCTTTAAATAAAGGTTATACAATAGTTTAATGAATGAAAAACATTTCCTTTTTTTTTTTTTTTTTGCAGGAGTAAAAATGGATTAAAGAAGAGAAAGCTGACCAAGTATGTACCTTTGATATTTAAAGGAATGAGTCTTAGACTAAATATGCATTATGAAGTACATGGCATAGTGGTATTGCAGTTACAGATATAGAAAACTTCTTGGCAGACATATCCTGAAAGAGACATCTGAAGGCAGAAAACAAACAATAATTGGACAAAAGCAGTTCTTCTCAACAGACTGTAGTAAAACACAGAAAATTAGTCATCAGGGAAAAGATCAATTATCCGACTTAGTGATTTCAGCAGAGCTTATCCTTAGTTAAAAATTGCAAATGGTGAAAAAACTGGGATGCATTTGTTTGTAGTGATATTTCCCTCTTGACATGGGGTGCTCATTACAGTTGTTGCTAGAACATTAGATCATTAATGCTAGCGGGTAAACAGGAGTAATTAAGTGGTGATAAGACAGGTTCCTTTGGGCATATTGCCTCAAAGTAAATGAGAAGATTACTGTGTACATGCTTCAGTAGCTTGTAAATTAGAGCATGATAATTAGGTGAGGGAAGCTGTTTACCTGTGTGTCGTTACTCAGAGCGTCAGCCTAATTATTTCTGCGTTGTGTTCAACACTGTGCCTGTCTAACAGATAGATCCTCACCTGGCAAAAAAGGTGTGTAAAATGATGGGAGTCACTAAATCAAGGGTAATTCATACCTGCTGAAGCTCTCCACAGTTTTGTATAGTTATATACCTTTTTTAGCCACAGTCTCTCTGGGAGGAGAATTTGACTTCTAATGACAACTGTGTATAGTTCTCAAAGCTAGCAGAGAAAGCAGTCAGGGCAGTGGCATCCTAAGTGCTGGTTATGGGGAATATTTTCAGGTGGACCTTGTAAAAAAATCAAAGCCTAAATATTAAATCCATTTTGCTGCATGAGCAAGCATCTAGGGGATGTACCCACCTATAAAAGTAGTTCAGCGGCCAGTGATTGATCACAGAAGGGATGGGGGCATTCAGAGCAGTGGTTTCTTGTAGGTAGAACAAGTCCAAACCCCAAACCAGGGTGCTTTCTATCATCAGCACTGGCAGCTGCAGCATTTTGCACACCCAGAGTGGCCAGCACCCCTCTCTCAGCCTCTCTGTCTGGTGCCATTACATTGTAATGCAGATAATGGGCAATACACCCACCATCTGATGGCCCTGAACCACTCTGTATTGCTGCCTTCAAACATTAACTGTTGCAAATAGATATTTATGACTTTAGAGTATTCTGAGGGAAATAGAAATGAAAGATGCTACAAAAGCGGGATTTTTTAAAACTTAATTTCTGTGTATTTTCATTTTAAAGCCCTGTCCAGCTGGATGATTTTGATGGATACATCAAGGATATGGCCAAAGATTCAGATTATAAATTTTCTCTGCAATTTGAGGTAAATCTCTGAGGATTCTGCCCTTTGCTACCTGCCATGCCAAGATCAGCTTTCTCAAGATGTTAAGTTGGCATAGTGTGTTCCTGTGTGCTCTGTGTTGGTCAGTGTGTGCTGTTGCTGGGTGGTCAGCTTCACTTCCACTTCTGCAGAATTTAGCAAGTGGACCTTGCCTGCATTTAGTCAAGTGATTGGAGGGCTCATCATATTCAATCCAAGGTCAGAACAACACACTTGCTTTAGGTTTAGGACATACTGGCAGCCTGAATTGTATTTGGGATTTTAATGTCTTTATTTTATATATTTAATGCCCTTAATTTGAGGGGAAGCGTTGAAATGAGAAAGTAGAATCCGAAATCTCTGTAAGAGCAAGGAGATTTCTCTGAGAAGTTCAGGTGCATTCTCTTAATCACCCAAAATTTAAAGTCAGTTTAGTGGTATAACACGTAAACCCGTGCCCTTATTCTAGGGCTGTCTCCCAAAGTTTTAAACACGGAAAGAGAGTGGGGAGGACTCTCAGCTTGTTACCATGGTCCCTTCCTGACAGCGAAAATTCCTCTGATGCACCGTATATTATATGCAACTATTGAAGAAAATTACTAGAAAGATCTTCCAAGCATTTCCCCAAGACTGAAAGCCACTAGAGGACTTGAAGAACCCCTTTAAGTGGGGCAGATGACCACCATAGAAATAACTTGGTCTGACAGTGTTTTGGCTAATTAAGAGTGCATAGAGAGGAGCTATCCACAGTCACAGCCAGGATGGCAGCAGTGTGTTGGCAGCACCAGGAGGAGATGAGGACCCCAGCACTGCTCTCCTGCTGCTTGGAGCCCAACTCAGAGGCATCAAATAAGGAAAATCAAGTGTAGTCCTGCTGTCAATTTACAAAGTGATTTATGAGCATTTTCTGTCTGGTATCTGCCACAAGTAATCACTTTACAAAGAATTATTCTCTGGCTGTTTTTAAGGCTGACCTTGGCATTTTCCTTCCTGTTATCCCAGGAGCTAAAACTGATTGGGCTTGACATACCCCACTTTGCTGCTGATCTTCCCATGAATCGCTGTAAAAATCGCTACACAAATATCCTGCCATGTAAGTACAACACTTATTAAATCCTGCTAAAATCCCTAGAGAGGGAAAGAAGAGTTTTAATAAGAAAATTGAAGAATCAGGAGATTTTCTAAGACTGATAAAAGCCTGTTCTACAAACCTGCTCTTACAGAGAACCAGGCAAGAGATGTTTCCTGTTAGCTTTGATTAGAATAGCTTCCTGGAAATGTTGATCATGGCAGGAGTCTGGAGGTGAGAAACACAAGGTCGTTTATGCTACTGAGTAGTGTTACTATATTTCTCTTATGATTTTAATGAAACCTAAGGGACCCCAAAGGGGTCCACATGGTGGGTGTGTTTGCAGAACAGTAATGATGCTATGTCCATGTAGTGTTTGCTGAAGCAAATATTGCTTTCTTGGTAAATGAGAATTTTCTGTTTTTTAATAGATTTTTTTTACAGTTTCTACAGGACTAACTTTAATTTTGCCTAGTTGGAGATGAGTGCCATATTTGAGAGGCAATTTTTAAAATTTATTTTTCCTTTTCCAGATGATTTTAGTCGTGTCCGTTTAGTCTCAATGAATGAAGAAGAGGGATCTGACTACATTAATGCCAACTACATTCCTGTGAGTACAGAGATCTGGTCAGTGTGAAGTTCATTGTCCTGCACCGTACTTAGAATAAGTCCCCTGAAAATAGCACAATACCTCCTGGAAGCTCTGTCATGTTCTTAGCATCTCCAGCTTCCAATATTTTGCCTCCAAGGAACTGTGCTGTATGACAGCCACCAGAAAAAGAAAAAAATGTGTTGGAGAGAAGATTTTTAGCAAATTTTGCCACTTTGCACTTTGCGCAACCTAGATTGGACCAGCAGGGAGATGGGGAGGAAATGTTAAATGTTTCAGTGGCCTTTTAAGACAGTGAGGAAAAATATAAACTTGTAAATGAGAAATTTTTCTACGTTTCTACAGCACATGGAAAAAGGGCTAAGCCAGGCACTCCACAACTGACAAAATGCACAGAGCCCAGATGGTGCGTGGAGAGAACTTCTGCTTTCTGCCTTGTCTCTGGTGCTCCCCGTGGGCCTCCCTCCACCTGGCAGAGAGCAGCCACGTACCAGGGGGTAGCACCCACAGTTTCAGGATAACTACAGTGTACACAGAGCTATAGGCAAATATTTTGACAATGGAGGTTGGCTAAAACCTCATCAGCATTTTTCCACTCTCCCCTGAGCCTGTGCAGTCACTTAGGCTTATCTCTGCCACTGCCACAAAGGTTTGCCCCTCTGGTAGCCCCTGTGCTGTGGCTCAGTGTGAGCTGGAGAGCAACATCCACTGGGCTGCTCTGCATGGAGAGGAGGCAGGCCACCACAGCATCCCTGTGGGAAAAGGTTTGTCGCTTCGGGGCCACAGACAGATTCTTGCATTCTTGCTGTAGATAGAGCTGAGCTTGCCTGTGCTGCAGAGAGCTGAGTCAGCATTGTGGAAAAAGGAGGAGCCCTCGGGTGAGTCAGTGAAGCCACTTCTCTGTCACTGTGGCATTCCCAAGTGTGCACTGTTGAGCCAATTGACTGTACTTGGCTTCTCTGTGTCCAGAGCATGAACCTGAGCACACTGCAAGTGCCTGAGCTGGCAGAGAATCAAGAAAGGAAAATTTTCCAGCATTCAAAGGCACCATGCACAACCCAGGAAAATTCTGTAACGTGGGATTATGGATAATAGGATTTTAAGTAGCAGTCCCTTTTGGATGTTCAGTTCTGCTTTACATCTCTTTAGTTCTACTTACAGCACAGTGCTGACCATAGAAACTGAGAGAAACATGCAATATTAATGCTGGGCTTTTCCTGGCAATAGCTTCTCCAATGCCCTCACTGCTTCTTCACTTCCCTGCCTCCAAACACAGAAACCAATGTGATCTCTGTCCCTGTGCTGACAGGGATTTGTCACTCAGGTCAGACATAACCCACGCAGGCATGCAGACAGCAAATTCTGTGTAATGCAAAAACTCACATTGAGCTGATTTGTAAAGATGTCTGGAGGAAGCTGTTTGTGGAAAGTGCTCCCAAATCACAAATAATTTTATGATCCCCATACTGTGGTGGCACAGAAATTGCCCAGTTTGCATGGGATCATGCTGTGTGTTGGATGTAATTTTTGCTTTTACTAGAAATATAAAATAACTTTCCAAATACCATTTTGATGATACAATCTCAGCAAATATGGTTACAGCAGATGCCAAAATGGTCATTCTGGGGTCTTTTATTATAGTCATAATAACAATCTTTTGGTTTTGGAGAGGGAAAGGAGTCCTTCCAACTAAAAGCATGTTGATAGGGATGGGAAAAAAAATACATGGATATAAAGCATCTGAGCATCTGTTAAGAGCATTGACTCAGCAGGTTCTCTATTATATTAAGCAGAATTCTAATTAATATTTAATTAATTAGAGTCCTTGTGACATAAACACATGCATATAATCCCGTTCATTGACATCAGTGACTGAAAACCACCACAGGCACTGCTTGGCATGAGCAGGCTGGGCATCTGTGACTGGTTTTATGTCTATAGCTAAACAAACCCTAGGATCATAATCTGGAAGAAGCTGAAACTTTCTTTCAGGGTTCTTATTACTTGCTTTTTTTAATGTTGCCTTTTCTGCTTTCTAGGAAAAGTATTTGTATAGTAACTACTTCATCTTCTGTCCTTCATTCTAGATTGCTTATGCTTTGGGAGCATCAAGATCTTGCAAAAGTTGTCATCATGAGATAAATACAAAAAATGATAAAGTAGTTTCCTTATATTAGAAATCACTTTTAAAAGTACAAATTGAACTTGAGCAAGCTAAAAATATGAAAAAATACATGTTCTGAAGCAGTAATTTTGTTGATAAGCAGGACCTATCTCTTTGTTTCTTAGGGTTATAACTCACCTCAGGAATACATTGCAACCCAAGGACCCCTGCCAGAAACTAGGAACGATTTTTGGAAGATGGTTCTCCAGCAAAAATCACAAATTATTGTTATGCTCACTCAGTGCAATGAGAAGAGACGGGTGGGTATGCAACAAAATCTTGTCTGTGGTGTAAAAGAAACTACTCTGAAAACAGCTCTTTTATGCAGAGTGAATGTCTTTGCGTTGTTTTCCTTGCTGACCGTGAGGCAGCATTACAACCAGCCCTGGAATGGCACCTACCTTAGCATTTCAGGACCTTCTTCGGCATCCCCTGATGTTCCCTGACTGTCCCTGACCTCCTTGGACCTTCCCAGACCTTGTTTGACTTTCCCTGACTTTCTTCAAATGCCTTTGAACTTCTTTGTCCTTCTGTGACTTTCTTGGACCTTTTATGACCTTCCCTGACCTTATTTGATGCCGTATGGCCTACTTTGACATTCCCTGTCCTCCCTTGATTATTCCTGGCCTTCTTTGACATTCTTCAATGTTCCCTGACCTTCCCTGATTTTCTTTGATGTTCTTTCACCTTCTCTAACTTTCTTGGATCTTGTTTGATCTTTCCTGCTTTTCTTTGATCTGCTTTGACCTTCCCTGACCTGCTTTGAACTGTTTTTATGTTCTTTGACTTTCCATGACTCTCTTTGACCTTCCTCAGCCGTCAAACTTCTTTGGCAATCCCTGACCTTCTTTGACCTTTTCAGGCCTTTTACCTTCCTGGGCCTTATTATGAAGCATCTCTTCTTACATGAGGAGAGACTAGGAGAGCTGGGACTCTTCATCCTGGAAAAGAGAAGGTTCCAAGGGTCTTGTCACTGTGTACAAATACCTGATGAAAGAGGATGGTGACAAGGGACTCCCTTTAGTGATGCCCAGTGACAGGTCAACAGGTGATGTGCAAAAATTAAAAAAACACATTAAATTCCTTCTGAAATCAGGAAATATGTATTTACTGTGCAGGTGACTGACCACTGGCACAGGTTGCCTGGAGCTTTTGGAGTCTCCATCCTTGGAGATATTCCAAAGTCACCTGGCCATGGTCTTGAGCAGGCTCTAGGTGACAGTGCTTGAGGGTGGGGGTTGGACAGGGTAACTTCCAGAGGTCTATTCCAACCTCAGGCATTCTGTGATTCTGCACTTTTCAGTTTAAATAATTATAAAATAAAAGTCTTATGCTTTACATTTCCCCTTCATATCATAATAGAAATATTTGGAATATAATCTGGGGGGCTTTGTATACACATTCTCTTTCCCCATGTTTTGTTCTATTTAGACCTATTATGTTAGGAAAAATAACAAAAGGCACTGGATTTCCATTCTTCACGGTACTAAAGCTGCCCTTCCAAAAACCAATGTATAGCTGATGGCCACAATTACACCAACAGGAATGGTCAGACTGGAAATTACTGCAGGATAAATAACCTCTTATTGCAGCAGCAAGTGAACAGTGGTGTAGGCATTTCTAAACCTGAAGTTCTATATCACACACAGAATCACACAGAATAAACCAGGTTGGAAGAGACCTTTGAGATCACCAAGTCCAACCTATAGCCTAACACCTCCTCATCAACTAAACCATGGCACCGAGTGCCACATGTAATCTGGTTTTAAATTCTTTTGATTGTGCTTCTTTATATATGTGTATATTTATATAAATACCAATATGTCTGTATTTCCTTCCCTTTCAGGTGAAATGTGATCATTACTGGCCTTTCACAGAAGATCCTGTTGGATATGGGGATATCACAGTGGAGATGCTGAGCGAAGAGGAGCACACGGACTGGGTGTATCGGAGTTTCCGAATTAGCTACGTAGGTGAAACCCTTTGCATGGCCCTGCTGAAGGAGAGGGAGCAATTTCAGTCCAGCCTTCTCTTTAACTTTTGACTACTTCTGGAATTCACTGGAAAACACCCAAGAGAGATTAATGTCCTTACCCTCACTCCACAAGGGCAAATGACCACATCACAAAACTTTCCCCTAAAGTGGTTGTCTCTGTGAATTTCTCAGCAAAGTGCAAGACTGAAACAGAAGTGGTACCAGAGCTCTGGACATTTCTGTGGTACCAAGAACTAGTGACAATAAATATGTGAATTTCTTCTTTCCTGTGTGTCAAGCACACCTTCTTACTATAAATTATTCAAAACTTGAAAATACCAACATAGGAATTACAAATATTTTTCAAAAGGGCAATTCTGCAATAGTCATGTCTGACTATAAAGTATTGAAACACATGCAAGAGCATGCAATTTCCAAGTAAAAGCTTTCCAGACTTTCAAGTACTTCTTTCCACCTTTGTTTCCTGCATCAGCTCGTTGCCAGCACTAGCTTGTGAAGGAAAGTTTAGGGATATGGAGGCAATGTGGAAAAAATTGTGCACTGGCAGTTCACCATTGCCTCAGGACCTTGTGTTGTGTTGAGGATCTGAATCTAAAACCAGTAGAACTTTTAGCATTGCAAATGTTTTCTGTTATCATGAGTATTTTCCGAAAGTGTTTCCTTTCCCCGTGTAGTGATTTTTTTCTTCCTTTTTGTTTGTTTTTTTTTCTTTAAAACCTGAAAAGAAATCCCTCAACAGTCCAGTCTTGATTGTTTGCCAACGGTGTTACTCTTTATCTGTGGCAAAATGAGAAAATGAGAGGGAATGGAAAAGAAAGAGGAAAGAAGCCCAAAGCTGAAAAATGCAAAATGAAATGGAACTACCACAGAGACAAAAACAAAATCAAACCTAGAAACAAGAAGTTCCTACCCTTTTGGTAATAATGGCCTGATATCCCCTCCCCTTTTTAGTCAAATAGCTTGTACACTTCTTTGGCTGGCTTCACTTTCTTTAGGCTGTAAAAAAGGGGGAGTGGGGGAACAGAAAGTGACAAAACCCCTCAGTGTGGCTGAGTGTGATTACACTGTTAAAACTCTGTGAACATGCTGCTGTTCGGCTTCTCCCATTAGGCTGATGAGGTGCAAGACGTGATGCATTTTAACTACACGGCCTGGCCAGATCATGGTGTCCCCACAACCAACGCGGCCGAGAGCATCCTGCAGTTTGTACAGATGGTCAGGCAGAAATCAGCAAAGACTAAAGGCCCCATGATCATACACTGCAGGTAAATGCTTCAAGGAGAAGGAGAAATGCAGGGTGTGACATTAAACAGGTTGGGAAACCATAACAAGGAGAAATTTTGGGGTTCTGCTCACCTGTTAGCTGAAGATGGTTCTCTCTGGTTTTACGGTGTTATGCAGCTCCCCTGTGTAACCTCATGGAGGAATTCACAGGGGATATTATCCTGGGAGTCTTAATATCAAGAAAAGTGCTGGTAAGTCAGGGGGGAGATTTATATATAACATTATAATATCAAACTCTGTGTATACTACTTAATTGTTCTGGGAAGGAACAGAAACAAGTATCAGAGAGCTGGGTAAAAACTGTAGTATTTTCTTTTTTTATATATTAGGATTCTTCTAGCAGCAAAGAGATATTTTCAGATGGTATTTTTAGACTGTACTGTACATCTTGGACCATATAGATTAAAATTAGTAATGCTATGAAATTAGTAGGAGTACAGAAAGAATGTATCAATCAACTCCTGCAGCAATTGTCCTCACATCTTAAGGAAGGCACAGAATGAATTTATCAGTTAATCTGTCCAATTAACACATCAGAAGTTTTGTTGTATTCAACCTATTTGAGAAATTACCAAAACAAAAACCAAAAAAAACCCCGTTTTGTGGCAGTTATGGTGAACTGTGTTGAGACGAATTGTTAAACATTATTGCAAATACTTTCAAGGCTTTTCAGAAAAAATATGATGACGAAAGAAAGAACTTTTGCTAAGATACACACTTCTACCCTTAGTAGTGGTATGGTGTTGGGAAGCTGTGTAAAGCCTCTAAAGCCACACTCAGTGAAATCAGACTTAAACATTACATGTGAAATCACCATGCAAAGAAACGCACACACGTAAGAATCTCTAAATGAAAGCAGTGTGTATTTTTTTCAAGTCACTGACCTTCCCTTTGAGGGGAATGAAGATTTTCAGCTGAGTGGTAGCTATTTCTGTCTCATGCTCCTAAGGCAGAAGTCCTGGAGTGCAGACTCTTCTGGGTAGTTTGTCCTTTGAGGACAAACTGCAGTAGTGCAGAGCCTTTGCAAGCCAAGAGCTTTGCAGTGTAGAGAGCTGTGGAATTGAGTTCTTCACCTTCAACACCCCCTCTCTCTGGGCAGGTTTCTGCAGTTCTGGCTACAGCTCCTGGAGTTAGAGAGGTCTCATGAAGTCTGTGAGTGAAGCAGTGACAGCAGGAAGAGCAGACAGCTAAGGGTGGATGAGGGTGTGAGTGCAGAAAGAGGAGCATGAAAAGGTGAAATATTTGCAGAGCCCTCCACTCTGCCTAAGCAATGGATGATGGATTGTGTGACAGGAAATCCAACAGATTAACCATCCTGCCTGACCTCAGATTAGCTAGTCTGATTATTGCAGCTGCAGGACTCCTGCTTCTTGCAGTTCCACTGCTTTTCCTGTGTGCCCCCTTCTGAAAAGCCTGAGATGAGATGCATATCTGTGTTGCAGTGCTGGAGTGGGACGGACTGGAACCTTCATAGCCCTGGACCGACTCTTGCAGCACATCCGTGACCATGAGTTCGTGGACATACTGGGCCTGGTGTCTGACATGAGGTCCTACAGAATGTCCATGGTGCAGACCGAGGTAAGATCTGTTCACTTCGACTTTGTGAAAGTATCGTGTCCATTTCATACCCCTCTTAGGATGTCCAATCACTTGGTCTGCCTGAACACTTGACAGAATGGCTCTGAACTGATAAAATCAAGTTTTCATCTTTGTTGTAATATTATCACATTATTAATCTGCTGCACAGGTGGGTCTGATAATATATCTGCAATCTCGCAGTCTTCCAGAGAGGATGAGTTATTCTCACCTTCTGTGAAATTAACATATGAAATTTTCACACCACACTGAAAAGAGTTGGGCTTGCTGAGGGGATTAATGGCTTATGGAATGATATCAGTGTCCGGCAGCCTTGTTCAAGTATCACGTTGGTACCATCTAGCCAAGCATAGGAACTCATTACACAATGGAATTTCAAACAAGCAAAACAGACAAAAGGATTGTAAGTCTGACAGACATCCTCCACACCCCTGTCCCTACCCAAGTATGTACTGGGTAGTTCTTTTTCCATTTTTAAGACAGAAATACATAGAGAATATATACTGGGGGAAAAAAAAATCACAAGCTCTTTTTTCAAAGCAGAATATTTTATGCATCTAAACCTTCCCAGTTTCCCTAATAATGAGGGAAAGATTTCATGCCTGTTGTTCTCTTCCTTGGTTAGACACAGTATAAACTGGCAACCTCCACACAGCTGGAAGTGCCACCATCGCTGTTTTCAGGCTAGGTCTGGCAGATAGTTTTTGCCAAGGACTGTTGAATCCAAGCAAAGCAAAAATGTTTTAGCAGGGAGAGGAGAGGAGGAAGAAAACCTGCAGTGACAACAACTAGCATCTGGAAATGAAAAAAAGGAATTTTCAGTCCATTCTGGATCATTCCAATGAAACTGCCACTTTTCATCACAATTGACTATTAATCCAAAGGCAGATCCTTATGTAAAAACCAGAGAAGAAATTCCTCATGGTTGATTTCAGCTGCAGTTGTGTTATCACTCCAGAGGGTGATGTGGGTTTTTGTAGGGTTTTTATTTATTTATTTATTTTTTCTATGTAGAATCTCATTGCCTGCCTGGGGCTGATGTCAAGGGCAGTTACTGAGCTTCTGCTGCTCCTGGCCTGAGAGGTCACAAAGTGACATTGACACACAGGCACAGAGGCTACCAAAAAGTCTTCCCTTACAAAATCTGAAACCACAGACAGCTCACCTGAGTTCATGTTGCCTTGTATGTTGGAAACTTGGCAGTGTCTCAACGAACTCTTTAAAAAAAAACAAATGGCTCAGGCCCAAAAAGGGGGTTAGAATGGGGAATACCCTGAACTGAAACAAGTCACTCCAAATTAGGAGATGGGAGGAAATCCAGGCATTTTTGTGGGCTGAAACATGCCTCAAACTCCTACTGGTATCTCCTGGCATCTGCAGGCCACTGGGGACAGGGGTGAAATGCAGACCTGGGTTTTGGGACAGTTGCTTTTTCTTGAGATTCACTTGCTCACTGTGCCTCCTGCATATAAAGGTTAGTGTTAGGATTCATCAGGATTTGCGTTCTGTCTCTTTGAAGTTGAAAAGTCATCAATTAAGGTTGTTGTAAATTGATTTACAGTGTTTAATCTGTATTATGAGAATGCTTAGCAAAGTCAGTCTGTAACCAAAGCCAAAGACAACTGTGGTCTTGTGGCACAAAAACCTGTCAACAAATACATCAGTGCATGTGATTGACCCAGCTTGCTTACAGTGTCACTGGCAAAACTCCCCAAATAATTAACTGCTCTGTGAACGAAATCAGGGTTTTTCTTCTTATTGGTAAAGAAGACAAACAATAAGGAACATGAACCTCATTGAAATATTTCATATGCACATGTGGCATGGATGCAATTTGTTGCACATAAAGCATTCAGATACCTCTCTTGGAATTAATTCATTTTTAGGCATTGTAAAGTAGACCTCCTTTAGCTCTGATTCAATTCTTCTCTTCTGTCATCATTCAGGTTATTAATAAGTGATTATGGTGCCAGGTGGATTTCATGCTTCCCCAGATGCTATGTCTAACAATTGTGGATTATTATTTTAGGAGCTAATAACTCACTGTGTGTTTTGAGGGGCTGAGGTGGGAGAGATGGAGCCATGCAGGCTGTTACTGGGAACTATCAAACTGTTTCACTGCTTGGGTTTTTGTCGTGCTTTCTGAGGTGCAAAAAGTGCCCACTTATTTGGTCTTTTCCTCTAGGAACAGTACATTTTTATTCACCAGTGCGTGCAACTGATGTGGCAAAAGAAGAAGCAGCAGTTCTGCATCAGTGATGTCATATATGAGAACGTCAGCAAGTCCTAGTTCAGAGTCACAGGTGGTAAGTCAGGCAAGCCCACCCTGTGCCGTGCCCACAGCCTCGCAGCCCAGTTTCAGGAGCTTTGCTGGCAGTTTGGGGCTTTCCAGGCCTTATTCCCCGCACATGTTCAGATGGAGAGTGAGGGGAAAATCCTCTTGCAGTAAGTAATCTGCACTGTCCTTTCCACGGCACTGTAAGAGTATATGGGCTCACTCATGTTTAAAGAAAAAGAGAATCCAGAACTCTAACCATCTAACCACTCCCTGCCTTTTGTCCTAGCACTTCTTACAAATCTTAAAGGAAGGGAGGACTTTAGTACCTTCAGTCATTCTCAAATCACCAACTGCCTGGTTACCAAGATCAGCAGAGGTTTGGGGATGCTCTGCTGGAGGGCAAGTTGGTAACCAAAAAGCTCTGACATGAGCAGGTGCAATTTTTTTCATAAATCTAGAGCCAGGGAACCAGCAGGGTCTCAAACTATACCAGCAGTAGCAAAAGTGAAATGATGGTCTCTCCTTTCCACTGAGCCCCTGTGCCTGAGCAAAACACATGGCTGTGACCTACCACGAGGTTTCCTGGTGGGGACAGGCTGTGAGGACATACATCACTGCTCTTTAGGCTACTAAGCTTTGGTTCATTAGGTGGCAGCAATAACCCAGCCATAACCTTAATACTCACTTCTGGGTGGAGCAGGAAGCTGCAGACATTGAACACAGGCTGGGTTCTCAGCCAGCTGTTGGAGAACTGGGCTGAGGGCAGCAGCAGCAGCCATGCCCACTGTGTGTCTGTGGTGGTGCATGTGCCTTTATCAACCCCCCGTGTGCATCATCCTCCTGCCTGTAAATGAACCCGTTTGCTCCACTGTCCCCAGTGTTTAGGCAGTTGACTGTCTAATGCAAGTCCTAGCACCCAGCTGCCTGCACTGCTGAGCTGCAGTCCCAGCCTTTGTGGAGTGTCAGCTAAAATGTTAAAAACTGTATTTATTTAGTTTTCTTAATTCTAAACTATTCTGTTTGTTTGGTTCCAGGTGAGACCATGAAGCACACCCATCTTCCCTTGCTTCTGATTTTTTTTCTGTTGATGGTTTGAACAGGCAGGTGTTGTGCCACAAGAGACCACTGCTTTGCAGTACACGGACAATGAAAGAAAGAAACTTTTACCTTTCTGAAGCACTGGGGAGACAAAGCCTTAACGAGCCTGCGGTGTCTTTTGAACTGTTTAATTTCTGGACATTTTTTTTAAATACTGGACCAAATTCAACTAAACAACATGAAGGAAAAGACACTATATGTGCATAAGATAGATTGCTCCAGAGTGTTGGGGTTTTGTTGGTACTTTTGATTAATTTCTTTCATAATTTTTTTTTCTGTGCAGGTTGGGCTTAAGGTTAAAGTAAGTGCAATATTTTTTTAATGGTTGACTGAAGAGCTTTCTTCATGTGTCACTGGTCTGTGCTAACGTCCCTAGGAGAGCAGGCATTGTTAGTATCTAATAATACCTCATTAGTGAATAGCGAGGCATGAACATACATGAAGAAACCTGGAGATTGTGAAAAGGGGATGGGAGGGTGGGGGGGTTGCTGGATACACGGATTTGACTGTTTCTTTACAGCACTGATGTATGTGGGGCCTGGGGGGAGCACAAGACCCAAGGAACGGACTGACGAGCAGAAATCCAAACTATGAAGCCTGAAGCTGAAATGGGCAGCCAACACTGAGAGATGGGGTGGTTTCAGTTCTTGACTGTGCTGCTACTAATTAAGCAGAGAGATTGCTCTTTTTGCCAACCTTTTTCAGTAATGCCACTGATCAGGCTCTTTTTTTAGATGACTCTAATCACAGGGAAACTACATTTCAAGCTGGGATATCTTTGCATATATACTATAGCATTTAACTGTCTGAGCAGTCTATGGTGCCTATACCCCTCACTTGTTTAATATTTTTAATAATTATTAACCCTGTGTAAAAGCATTAAGCTGGTTCAGGTTGGAGGGGTGGAAAGGAAGAAAAAAAAGTGCTTTAATAGACTTAGCTATTTTTCCGAACCACAAATTTGCAATGTTATGAGAACAAGGTTTTGGCATGTGAAGGGCTGGTTATCAATTTATTGCTACAAGGCTGCCAAAGTGTCAGTATGGATTCCTGCAGGGCCTTTGGGGTCAGGGCGGGGGGCTCTTTTCTTTTTCGCTGTCCGTTTCAGTTCTAGTCAGAATAATTAACTATATATATTTTTTTTGTCTTTGTATAATTCCGGTACATCATTGTGTATTGTGACATGGATGCTGTCAGAATGGATGTTTGATGGCATTTTTTGTAACCTGGTGCTTTGTGTCACCTCATTGGAAGTTAGCAGCAATGGTACTCAATGTAAACAAAACAGACTTGAACTGAAAGTAAACACACTGGATTGCTTACCTGTGGAGGAGTCAATGTCAGCAAAAGTGCAAACACACCTGCATATGCTTTTTATTTCATTCACTCCGGGTCTGCTATCACCTGGCAGGGTAGCAGGGTGTAGGTCAGTAGCTCAGCTGCTTTCAGGAGCCTGATAAACTCCTTCAGCTGATATTCCCTTTTTTTTTTCTTCCAGAGTTATTCCACTAGCAGGTAAATAGGTGTATACTCCTTTAATATCTACTTCATTGTTGCATTGGTTACAGCACAAAATTTCCTTCAAACTATCCCATATTTATTATTCAAAACTGCATAGACTTAACATTATCCTCCAAATAAAACAGGTCCTTGTGAGGGCTACTAAAGAAACAGGACTATACTTCTGATTACTAAAGGGGACTTATATGCATTTCCCCCTCATTCCATGCATCTAATATTATTTGCATTGTTTCCACTCATCCCAGTCCTAAAGCAGAGATGCTGTTTCTCCAAGTACAAGATGGACGCC
Organism: Climacteris rufus; assembly: GCA_013398175.1. Lineage (NCBI taxonomy): Eukaryota > Metazoa > Chordata > Aves > Passeriformes > Climacteridae > Climacteris > Climacteris rufus. The sequence continues at coordinate 2,189,520 of VZRZ01002225.1, read as the reverse complement.
AAAGGGCAGAGCACTCTATTTCAGGGAGTGGGTTGGTACCATGAAAGGTTACAATGGTACACATTTCTCTCTCCTTTTCACTGGTGTGCCTCAGCTGGAGGGCCTGCTATTCCAGTAGGAACAGCAAAGAGTTGTCTGGCCTAAATTGAACAGAAGGCAGAATTATAAATGAGCTCTTGACCATTTAGCCCTTGCCTCCATGCTTTTTTTTAAAAAATGTGTTTCAGAGTTTTGTTACATGTTTACTCAGAAAATATGTTCACATCCCTCTAGAGAAGTGGCAGGAGGAAAAAAAAAACAACCTAAAAATGTTCTTTCTCATCTACTGTCTCCTCCCGCCTGCTGGCTGTTGCCCATTGAGCCTGCATTTATTGTGTGTCACAGACCAGGGTAAGCAGGTTATTTTTGAATCATTCATGTGTGCCCACAAAATACCACAGTGAGAGCTGGCTGCAGCAGAAGGTGGGCTGAACATGACAAGACTGCTGCAAAGATGCCAAAATCACGTAGTTGCAAATGACACTGTTGGAGTAGCCTGAATTTACTAGACCGTTTTTGAATGCATGTCAAAAATTATTCCCTTTGCACAGTACCAGGTGTGTATTTTTCCTTTAATAGCCACTTAATCACAAAAATCAATTACAATGAAAACTCTATCAGAAAAATACTTTTTCCTACCCCACACAGTATGCAAAACTGGGTAAGTGGGCATGTTGGGATGGTAGTGGAGATAACCTCTCCCAGTGTTCAAGACATGAAAAGCTACAAATGAGTCTGGAAGACACTGGTGGTTCAGAAGGCTCATGCAGAGCCTTTTAGCTGAATTGACATGTCATACTTTTGGTTTCACCTTGTCATGCACCTTCAAAGTCCAAAAGAACAATGTATTGGACTCATGCTTCATGTTAATATTGTTTCCAGCATCAGGCAAAATAAACCCCTCAAGTCATCACAGCTGTAAAGCTGTCTGAAGCTTCAGGTTAGGTAATAGATTTTTTTGAATTATGGGCTTCATGTCCATAGCTTTGCTGATACTATGGATGCTCTGTATTGATCTGTTGCTCTTCCAGCATTTACTGACCCAGATGTTTGTAAAAGCAGCTCTGCACTGCGAGTGCCCATTAATTGAAGCGGGGGCAGGTTTTCTCCTTGGTCCCTCATGCTGTGTGTGCTGCCATGAAAAGGAGAAAATAAATAGACCTAAGAACATGATCTAAAAGTGCTAAGAAATTTTTAGAGCCATGGGTGAACATGGTGTCGCTCTGAGCAGATCCTGTGCAGTGAGTGCTGACATCCTTGGGTCTTCAGAATTGTTTCCTTCAAACCTCATGCAAGGATTAAGAACAGGTCAGGAAGCCTTTCTTGTGCTTTATTTCAGTTCACTAGGTCCTTTTTCCCTACACCTAAATGAGACAAATTTCCCATCAACTAATCAACATCATCATCTTATAGATTAAAATGTCTCTTCCCTCCCTCCCTCCATTAACCACAGTGTCACACCACCTCGCTTCCAATTCTAACTTTTTTAGGGGCTTGTGTGAAAACTGTAATTTCATTGAGGCAGGCAAAAGCTGTTATTTCAGCCATTTCTTCTGAGAGAATAAAGTTGTTAGTGCTCTTGACAAAGGTGGGAGCAGGGACCAGGGTGGGTTGAGCTTTGCTGCTGCTGTGACAGGCAGCAGTAGGGGCTAGGAATCACCTAGGAATGCTCCTTATTTTAATCTACAAATATTACCAAGGAGTAGAAGTACAGACTCATACCCTGATACTCATTTTGGTCAGAATACTGAGGAAGTAGTTAAAGGCCATAAGTTGCAACCTAAGCAACTCAGAGAAACTGAAAGCTAAAGGCAAGCCAAAGGCAATTATTAACAAAAAATTGGCACAGCTGCATTACAAATTTAACCTTTGTGAAATGTTTAAACACAGAACCCAATACACATTCCTGCTCATTTGCACTTCCCATACCATGGTGCTTGTATGTAGAGTTAGTCCCTCAAATACTCCTGATGCATCATAACCATTCCTTAAACAGGGCTGTTTTAGACACCATACAGCCTTCACAGTTGAGGAAAAATGTAATAGAAAAACTGGGCTCCTGCAAAATGGTAGTTTGGCCAGAAACTTGGGTTCGCATTCATAATCATGTGCCCTTTATGCTTGAAACACAGCCCAGGAAAATGAGATACCTACTTAAACGGGGTCTAGTGTTCAAACTATAGTTTGCTTCTATGACCTGAAAATTCAGAATGCCTTCACTTCCCACAGTTAAACTAAAAATTCTGTGAGTTACAAGTTTTCTAACTAGAAAGACTTAATTCATATCTTACAGTTATTCATGGATTTTTGCTTGGTCCTTTAAATTATTGAAACACTGGTGTTACTGTCCAGGAAAGTCCTTGCAGAGACACTTTCAGGGGTCCATAAACACTGATGAATGCACTGAGAGTCACTGGGAACTCTTCACATTTTAGCATATCATTATCATTTTGGATATCTACTGCCTCATAAATCATTGATTTCTGCACACATTGCTCATGGAAACCTGCACTTACTTCTCAGCCCACCCTAACCACTCCAAAAAAAAAAAAAAATCCAAAAAACTCCAACAACTTCTATACAGGTCAATGCTTTGGCACAATAAAAGTGTGTATAAAACTGCACTTACAGGTGACAACTTGTCTGAGCAAAGCACTGTTTAACATTGCAACTGCTAGATAGTAAGTAAACTGCTCCATGCATCAGTATTGGTTAGAAATGTTCTTTCTGAATTAAATGTCAGGTTTCATGGCGGTTTGCTCTCCCCATGGTGTCCCAAGGGAACAACCAGCCTTAACAAGTGGGAAGAAGTGCCTTGCTGATGTTAAAAGCTTTGTGCTTTGAACGCATAGAACTGCTGAGTGAATATGGGCTGCTAAAACTCTCTCTCTCCACCCAGATAAAAAGGCAGATTGATGGCAGCAAAATTGTAAGGTAGTCCCTATGTTATCAAACATCTAATAAGGCACTGTTTTTGACATTTAAAAACACTGCTTTGTTTCCTTCTCAAAGACATTTTTCACATATCCCATCCTTCTAAAATATTAGTATTAAAAAAATAAGCCTCACTGCTCAAATCCTAAAGAAAACATTTTTTAATGAAAAAAAAGCACTTTACTACTGTTTTCATTTAAACCATGGAATATTTTGAAGAAAACATTTTCTTTTCATTTGAGGAACCCCAAATGAGGTCTCCCTTTGATTTCTTACGACTGCCAACAAACTGAAAATTCAAAAACTGCACAGCATAGGGATGAACTTCCCTGCAGTGCATTAAACCACAAAGGAAATTCCAACAAAAAGGGAAATATTTGTCTCTACACCATTTAGATTTCACAGGCTGTAACACAGAAATCATAGTGGTTAGTTCAGCAAAGTTTAAAGGGTAAATACAACTCAAGTTGTACCAGAATGTTAATTTATTAATAGCTAATTTAGAAACTATGAAAAAACAGGCAAAACCCAACCAACCAATCCCACAAGCCCCAGATTATTCTGCTTACCCCTTCAGTATATGGAAGGGATTTCCTCTGTTCCTCCAAGAACCTACAAAGATGCCTCTGAGCACACTGACCACATTCAAACTTCTCTGGCACTCTCTAAACAACTTCACAGCTACACAAACCCAGCTTCAAAAAAAAAAACCCAAAACCAGTTGTGAAGCCACCTCTTTTCTCTCAGAGATGAAACATGGGCTATTCCTCCCAAGACCTTGGATGCCAAACTCCACACAGTGTGAAAAGTCTTGGAGCTGATGGCTCTTTCTGAGCAAAAGCAAACCATATGCTGAATACTGGAAAAAAACTTCAGAGAGGATGAATATTGGCTTCCTAGTTTGGTAATTCGCAGAGGAATTGGAGGTGCAGGTTACCACCACAATGCTTTTTATGGAATCAGACATCCTTCCTATGAGAAAAGACAGTGATTCTGACTTTTAAATAGGAATTTCAAAGACCTTTTTAAAAGTTTCCTCCTTCTGTACTTACAAGTAATGGGATTTATCACTTCTTGACCCACATCTGAATAAGACCATGTCTATGCAGACAGGCATAAAGAACATATATTACATGTAGAACCATACATGGACACATAACCAACACTCAGAAGTAGTATTTGTGAGGACATTTACAATAAATGGCACTAAATACCTTTATTAAGATTTTAATTTTTCATTTGTGAAAAATTACTCGAACTCTTTTTTTTCCCTTGTATGCAGAGGAAAAGCAAACTAATGGCAAAAATCAAGATTACTTTCTTATTTCAATACTGTCTCTGTAGCCACAAAGGTACAACGATTTAACAGACAAGAAATACTGTTTATTGCAGACTTTAAGCTGATTCATGTGAAAAAGGCACTATGAAAATTAATCAAACTAGATGATTAAATTTGTCTAAATTAAGTGATATATTATATATAATACATATATTATATATAAAATCACATGACCATGTGAAATAACAGAACATTTTGTGACAAAAATCACTGCATCTTCAAAAATAGCATTTTCTGGAGTGGATGTTTTCTTTTTTTTTGCCCTCCCTTTTAGCCTCCAGGAATCCACTTCTCCAAAAGATTACACTTATAGAGGAAATTACAAAAGCTTTTTACATAAGGAAAAACTGATATCTGGGATCAACATACAGAGAAGTCTAGATTATACACTGTTTTTTTTTGATGGGTTAAGTTACAGACAAAAAGTTGCAAGTATATTAAAAAAATGTACTGTAAATTGTTGCATGGCTACAGCAGATCTCATCACCTCTGAGCTGTGTTGTGTTACTATTTTCTAGTTACTCCTTCTTGTGCAATGTTATAGTTCATCACAGGTGAAGTATGGATAAAATCAATGTACAGAGGAGTATTTTGCTATAAACAGCATCATTAGTGATAAAACATCTTGGGAGTGATGCAAGAAAGATTCAGTCTGTGTTGGGCTGCTGTTCATTCTTTAAACATTTCCCCTACAGTTGCTGGACTCAACAACTTAGGTAACCATCCTGCAGCTGAATGCATGACAAGAGAGACTGAGCCCAAAAACCAGAATTGCACACTACAGAAAGAGATGGGATTTGGAATCTTGTTATTTCTGAAGGGTTCAAATGCTTTTTTATTGCTGGCTCAGCTTGCCTCAGATGAATCACAAAGAGAGACATGCTCCAATTTATCTGTAATGTTAATTCCATAAAGCCAAGACTCATCTTTGGGTGTGAATGAATCATGTACCAATATTTTTACCTGTCAGGAAACTCCACTGCAATTCTTATCGGTTCATTTTTCATGATGAGGAGCCAGCAGCAGGTAGTTCTGTGGAGACTACTGTAAATTTTCTTTATGTTGGCTACTTAAGTTTACAATATAATAAGACATTCCCCTTCACTGCTTTCTAAAGCAAAGCTGGATGGTTTAATGCTATGGACAATGAAACTAAAGAAAAGAGGAAACACATTTAGTGGCTGCTTCCTTCATCAAAGGACTCCACACCTGAATCTGTGGCAGCTGCACTGATTTTTTCTTGCCGTCTTCTCATAATTTCTTGCAGTTCTGAACTACCACTGTTAGCCTAGAAACAAAAAAGAAGAGTTTAGTTGTGGTTTTGACATGTACTGAAGTTCCTCTGCCAGCATTTAATTGACAGGTGTTTGAACAAATTAAACTCACCTTGCAGCTCCAATAGGAAAGTATTTACACTATGCTTAAATATAGACCAGAAAAAAACCTGCAGACTATTAAAACCATGAGCTTGCTTTTCAGCACTGCTGAGTATCTTTAATTCTCATGCAAGATCCTGGAAGTGATAGATATTTATTGGGTGAAATATGGCTTCAGTAAAAGCAGGGTTAAAGCTCAGCAAGTTTGTTAGGATTCCACCCTTGAGTATTTTAAAATCAGGGCAATAACATTTAGAAATTAAAAACTTGAAAATAAATCCTTGATTGTTTTATATTTATGCTCACACATGCACATGGAATTGCATAGGCAAGGCCTAAGTATGGATTCAGTTTTGGCCTCTCACATTACACCATAAACCATCAGGCATTTGCTGCTCAGAGACACAGGTTTCAAACCTAGAGCACAATAATAGGAATCAAACCATATTACAATATTAGCAACAGTGAAGTGTTGTAAAGACAAGGCTTTATTTCACCTGTTAAGAGTGAAAACCTGGTCTGCTGAACCAGCTGCAAACATTGCTTTGACAACATAAATGAAATCATTAGCAAGGCCAGGACACCCATCCACTAGAACAGAACTTCTCAAAAGGTGCATGACTTTGAATAAAACTAGGGGATTATAAAGCAGGAGCCATATCTGCTACTGTATTATTTGGCCATGACATGACCTTCAAAACTTCAAAACCAGCTTCCAAAATAGCCTGTGGATAAGGAAGCAGAAACTGTTTTTGACATTTGTAAAACAAATTTGAAGACTGTTGAGGGGAAAATCCTCCAGTTGGTTCTGAACTCTGAAAATATATCCTATGACATAAGTAATTTTAATATAGTTTTTTTCCCATTTTATCCATTACAATGCAGTATCTGATGCCATTACCTGGCAGACAAGGTAGGTGTCCACAGGGAGGGAGACTACAATGCTCCTCCAACTTAAATTACCATTGCTCTCTTCTCTCAGATTGGAAGGGCAAAGCTGGGGGCCTATAAGTGACTCTGAAGGCGAGAGAGCAGTTTTATTTGTCTTAATTCATCTTGTCCTTGCTTTCTTGGTTTCAGATACAGAACAAGTGTACCAGTCACCCCTTACTGAAGCCATGCATAAAAAAACATCAGAAACCAAACATGCTTTATCAGGAGTCAAGTAGAAATATTTTTCTGAGAATAACTGAGCAGCCCAAGCTTGGATTTTGCCTTCCTGATAACATCAGTGACAAACATGATTGATGAGCTTGAAATGCTGCTCAAGGAAACCAACTGCAACACACGTGGCAGAGCACAACAGGCACATCCTTCTCAGAGGTGAGGGACAGCAGAGCTCAGAAGCCCAGGAATATGAACTTTGGAACAGACTGCTTGGCCATAGTGATTGACACAGATCTCTAACCAGATCTTTCACCAAGGTGTCAAAGAGAATAAATTGCTCTTCCAGGCAATTTGGTACATGTATGAGACAGAAATCATTGTCACTGTTAAAGCAATGTCTACGTGTGCTTCCGATTGATGGAGCAGTAAGAGGTTTAGAATGTGGATCTCAAGTGTTCCCTTCTGGAGAAAGTGGTGTTCAGGGTGTTGTGTTTCTACACTTCTCTTCTGTAGCACTTTTCAACACCAGAACCAAGAACAAGTGCTCAACAGTATTATATTATTACTGGGAAAGAAAGGAGGATGCAACTTCCTTTGAAGATGTAATTCAACAAACAACAGGCTAGAGTGGTCAGGAATTGCATAAATTCTGAAATTCATCAGTTTAGCCTCAAAAAACGGAGACAGAAATAAATATTTCAATTACCTTCCCCCCCCCCAAAAAAAAATGACCTTGTTAGACTCTAAGTACCTCCTATTTAACACATGCAGAGCATTTATTAGACAAATTTGGACTTTTCAGTTTCCTGCAGAGCGAGACCTAACTAAGGCAAGCAGAATAACAGCATGGGGGTAAAAGTTCCCTCCTATCCAGTTGCATCTCTGCTTTTTAAACCAACTTCCACTACACAGGCACTTCCATCTCATTACAGTAAAATAAGATGGCTAACAATCAAAAAAGTTGAAGAACACAAATATATCTTCACTAGGAAATTATGGATTGCCCTGGACTGCAGTGATTTATGTTCCTAAGAATAAAGGTAAAATGTTTCTCCCTTCCTCTAACAGGAAAATAGGGCTTGAAGAAGGGCATAAAGCAATTTTAACAGTGTTAGAAAGTGATGCTCTCTGATCCACACTGATCAGGTAAAGTGTAAAATACGCATCATCATAAACCTGTCTTTCAAAATATGCCTGGTATTTAATGCTTAAAATCATTTAAGTGAGACAGTCTCAGCTTCATGAGAGGATAGAAAAGCATTTTAAGCCTCTTCTAGATTTTCTTCTAAACAGGATGTTTAGAATACAGTTTCTCATTTGGGTTTATCTCACCTCTAAATCATTTCTCCACTTGCCACAGCAAGTTTTTAAAAAATGAGAAGGTGCATCTCCAACTCTACTGGTTTAAAATTGGCAAGAGTTCTCCCTAGCACAGCTCTGTACACAAGCTTCAAGGTATTTAAGAGACAATACTACTGTAATTAAAGCAAACTGCTGCAGAGCAATAAATACAGAGGTACAATACTTTATCCTTGACTCAGTAACTCTGCTAGCACAGTGCCCAGTGTGTTTTCCCTTCAATGCAGGTGCCCTAGCCTTTGATCTGAAAGGCATTAAGATTCAGCAGTGGGCTCACTCTACCACCTTCCCATGCCTAATAAATTAAATCTCCTCTACAAAGGTAAAGCAAAACTCACTTACCACCACCAAAATTACCAGGAGTACACCTGTTTGTCCAAGTACTAGGCAAAGTAGGAAGCCAGAAAAGGAACATTTTACTCTCTCTTATTGTTTTCCCCAAAGCTCTTTTTGGCTTACTTTGTCTTCTTTCAGTCTGATTACAGCATAAAATGTCTTAAACTTGAGTACTATTTCTAATGCTTTTTACTCCTTTAGAAGTGGGGAGAGATCTCATCTGGTGTTTTGATGAATTCTGTATGAATTAGTACCAAATAACTCAGATACAAACAAGGTTTATCAACATGATGGGCAATGAGGAAAAAACAGCTGCCTCACAGAATTACGTACTACTACAGGTACAACACTGGTAACCCAGAATGGGTGAGCAAGAAGAGTTGTCCATACCTCCAAGGCAGATTTCTGTACCGTGATTTGGCTGTAGACTCTTGACCCTTCTGGGCAAACAGTCCTCAGTTCTTCTTTATTGAGGGAGAAAAGCTGAGCCCCTGTTAGCACTCCAAGGCTGTTCACAGTCCTGGGGTCACACCAAGGGAACAAACAAGAAATAAGCAAAAACACACTGGTCAAGGGAGAGAAATAGGTTGTCTATAACCACATTGACATATATACATATTTTTATATATATGTATCTGTAAAAGCAATTTTTTTTCCAAGAGTGCGGCTGAAATTTCTTGACTTTCAGGAGGCTTTGATTTTAAAAAATGGCCACACCACATCCAACTTCCTGACAGGAAAACAATTTAAAGAAGTTTTCCTCCATTTGCCCTCAAACTTACACAGGGTTGAATCCTTTGGACTGCAACCAAGCTTTCACATCCTCAGGAGAAGAGTCGTAAGTGATGTTCACTACCGGGATGTTTGGCCGTGGCACGTGGAATTTCCTCTGGGCAGCGCTCCGGCCGATGGTGAGCCGATGAACAAGTTCATCCTGCACCTCCTCCATCTGGGATTTCCTGCCTAGAGAGAGAGAGAAAGAGAGAGAGAAAGATAGAGAGAGAGAGAGAGAGAGAGAGAGAGATCCCACAGGAGTTATTCTCAAGGTTATTTTTGCAAAGCCAAGTCATTTCTTATATGCTACTTTAAATCTTAAACTTTTTTTTCCTTAAAGATTCGTTCACTAGGTCTGATTGAATTATTATTCAGCTTCTTCCCCAGGGAATATTTCAATATTCACAATCCTCTCTTTGGAAAACAAAACAAAAACAACCCAAACAGCATTCAACTAAGACCCTAGAAAGGAGTGATGAGCTGGATATCACACAGAGGCATAGATCAGTGTGACAGCACCCAAACTGCAGAATAAAATGGGCATGGAGGGTTATTCAATTGTCATAGTCTACCTTTCTTCAAAGAGAACTGTGATGTTTTAAAAATGAAAACAGAAAAAAGATGAGGAAGGTTTTAAGATTGTTTACACTGTGGAAAGGTAGTATTTTCCACAAACAGTATTTTAATTGAAAGTTCAACTTTTCAGTGCAAATCAACATAGGCAAAAAAATTTCTCAGCAGCTGACACATACCAACTTACATCTTATGAGCTATGTAGCAATCACATTTTTGAAGGGATTTTAGAAAAAATTGAATTCATTCCAAGCCTGGAGTGGCTAGGCAGCTGAAACCTTGTCACACTGTGCATTTAAAAGCTAATTAAAAAAAAAAAAAAAGGTAGCTGCTCTCACCAGAGACACAATAATTGGGCAAGAGTTTGTTTATTTATTCATTCATTTTAAACAAAACTGTATTAATTAATTATCCCCCAGAATCCATTTGTCTGAAACTTTCAGTTCAGTTGCTGTTCATTAAAAGGCAACGAACTGAAATGCTTTTCAGTCTTTCAGTGAGATCAATTATAATGACAATGAAAAATGTTTAAAATGCTTATTAATATTTCTATGAATAGCTTCACAAAAATAGGTAGACTCTAAAGGCGTGTAAATAATCTTTTGGGCTCAGAGAAGACACTGATTTAGCACAGTTAAACTCTTTGTGCCACAACTTTGGAACAACTATAAAAATTCTTTGACAAACAACTAAAATTATCTCAAAAATTCTCAGGATTTCCTTGCCAAGATATTTTTAGTGATCTTTATTCAACCTTCTCACTTTGATACACAAACAGTAACTACAGCACCTTCTCAATCCACCCAGGTGGCAAAAGCTATTCCTTTTCTCCCACTGCACTGATAGGAACAGAGGAAAACAACATAACGTCAATATGAAAAAACCTGTAAAATAGCAAAAATGTTTCTTTCTCTAGTTTCCTTTTATACTCTCTGATAACCTCTCCAAGGATCAGTATCTCCAGCCAGTCAGACAAATAAAAACAAGCCTTACATAGGCATCCAGGATTTTTTATTTAATCACTACAGCAAAAAGAAGAAAATACTTTGGTTTAACCATTTCCTTTTTTCGCTTACAAAATAGCCTCGGGTTGCAAGTGGACAAAATACCTCTAGTATAATATTTGAGGCATTCAGGCCCTGTTGGGTAGGGTTTCCCCCTCTCCCACTGAGTGTGAATCAGAAGCCCAATAACATGAGCTCAGTTATATGTAAATATCTGACAGGGGTTACATGAGCAAAGCCTTCAGGCAATGTTATCAAAGCTTGCACTTGCTCTTTTCCCAAGCAGGAAGAGACAGAGAACATTGCTATCTTCCTTCTATTTACACAGATTTTGAAAGACTTATGCTTAATCTAGAAAAAGAGTTTGTCAAAAGACAAATATTTAGCTGTTAGATAACAGATTCCTCCTGTTGTTAGATGTGTTATCAGAAATAAACAGGATGCCCTGGGCAGGGAGCAGGTTCTGCCCTGTTCTCTGCAGGGTTCAGGTGGGTGCTTGGCCAGCAGGTGCATGGGCAGGGCTTTCCATACCTTTGCAGACGCACCTATTCCACAAGGACTTTGAAGTATCTGAAGCCCATTAACTGGGCTTGAGTGACAGCTCCAGGAGGGAAGAGGAGCTCTTGTGCCAGGGACTCAGCAGGAGCTGGGAGGGCAAGAGATGCCTTGCAACCATTTAGTCTACAGCAACTCTTCACACCTCACACCCTGTACCTAAAGCCAGGATAGTCTTATTTTCCATCTATAATGGGTAGAAAAGGCCATCATGGATTCAAAGTCTTTACATGGAAATTAAATTATCATTTTTGTGCATGTGTGTGCGTGGGAAATTCACCCTCACTTTCCACATCTTTTGTAACAGGTTAGTTTTCTGATTTTATGTAAGTAACAAACCCTTTCTTTAGGAATAAGCAGTGAAGCCTGTTCCTCCAGCCAGGCAATTCTCCATTCATAATTCCCAGACAGACAGTCCATTAAGTGAATAGATTAAAAAGGTCTGGGAGCATTCCTGAGTTCAGAGCTTAGGCAAGAGCTTGTCCTCCCAGGCAAGGCCAACACAGATTCCACTGACTGACTGTGATTATCCACAGAGGCACACTTCCCATCCACTGGGGACAGGTGGGAAAGAAGTCTTTCCTCAGGAAGGATTATGTGCAATGCCTTTTTCCAGCCTTAGGTGGAAGCAGGATTTTCTGATAAGGTGGTGAGGCAGAGCATGGGAAAATCTGTCAATTCTTGAACTACAAAAACCTCATTATTTTAACAGCTATTACTTCAAAAGCTGTAGCAAATGCTTGCCTACATGTTTCAGTTATTTCTAAGCCAAGCAATCACACTGCTGAAAGTGCATTTAGGACAGAAATTACTGACTAAATTAGTTCTTCCAACCCTACCTGCTTTTCAGTCAATATAGAGTGACAGCCTCAGCATTCGCTGGGCTTTATGTTTACAAGGTGGCCTTGATGAGAACTTTTCATGACAGCCACACATTGTTGGATGACTATTATCCAGTTTTTCCAGCTACAGAGGTGTGGAATATGTTCCTTTGTCCTCCCAGGACAAGGACACAAAAGTATGCTCTATGGCCTGCCCTGCTGCTGCTTTGACCAAGCCAGGGGAACCCGATTTTAAGGTAAGTCTCCAAAAACACTGCTACAATATGGTTCCTGTGCATCAGCCAGACCTGTAGTGTTCTTGCAAGCACTACTACTTGCAATACATATTTCAGAATGCTGCAAATGACCTAGAAATATGGCTGATCATGAACTGATGTGTAAAAACAAGGTAACTAATTTTAAAAGCAATTTAGGTTGTAATTCAACAGTGAGTTCAGGTGGAACATGTCCATTAGTCAGAATATCAGCAAGGGCACTTCCAGTGGTGGAAACCACTGACTGGAGATCCCAGACACCCATAAAAGGAGAGGATTTAGGACTGGGACAAGTGTAGAAGTGGTTTTCCCTAATTACCATTACAATTAGTGAGGGCCAGAACACATACGCATAGAAAATCCGTATTTTAAACATAGAGTTAAAACTAGATTTTTTCATAAAGATTTATCTGAAGCACAACCTCAAGGAATTTTTAGAATTACGCAAAGCACACAGCAATGGGAGACAAATTTTTATCTTGCTTCTTAAGGCAACTTACGATCCACAGGAATTTGCTTCTGCCTTTGGGTGTCCCGGGCGACGCTGCCGCCGCTGTCACTGGAGGTGCTGCTCTGGCGGCTGACGGCTGCTGGCGCCTTGGGCATGGGGACTGGAATGGGGGCCGGGGCACTGGGAGGCAGGGGCACAGCCACAGGCACAGGAGCAGGGGTGGGAGGTGGGGAAGGAGTAGCAGGAACTGGATCCGGTTGTTTTGCTACGTAGTCTGTCCTTTGTTTCTGAAAGGATGAGGAGAGGCTCAGTTGGACAACAATGTTTGGACAAGACATCAGACAGACTCTGCACCAGCCAATGTCATTTATTCCACAAAGGCATCTTACTTGCAAGATATAGTTCCAAAATTTGCCAACATCTGATCTGGCATCAGTGTTTGGCAACAATTTCCCTCTCTTTTGAACACAAAAATCATGGCAATGGAACAATCTGAAACATGATTCTTTCTTTCAAGCAGATGAATTCAATAAATGAGATTGTTTTTAAATCCCAAGCTTCTAATACCTGGCATTTTTTAACAGTTTTCAAAAGTTTTGAATTGTTGAACTTTATCAGTGTAAAAATGTATATTTTAGAGATGTTATGTAAAAAAAAATGAAAAATTAATATAACAAGTCACACCTAAGCCAGACTAATGTTTTAACTTTAAAATGTCACTGAGGTTTGATTAACACATTGCTTCTTGAACTGCAGACAGCATTTAAGAGGTTCCTGCTCTTCCTATCTGTTCAATTGTGCTTTTTCAGCTATTGGTGTGATCACTACAAGCCACCTCAGTGCAATAACCCAATTTAAAAACCCAGGCCCCAAATTCCACAGTTCTTGGAATAGGGCTGTTGTTTCTTTCCCCCCAACTTCATTCAGTGTTCTAACAATATGTAAGTCATCATGCTGCTAATAACTAACTAGTAGGTGTCTCAAGAATAATTTTGGGAAGTAATTCCTTTTTCATTGCCTTTAGAATGGCACCAGTTACAGGAAGGCACCTGTACTTTCCCAAAGCAATCCCAGTGGCAGACAAGCCCATAAGCAATCCCTGCTACTCTCCTCTTTAAAGCAGTTCAAACTCCACATCACACTGTTTCACAGTGTTCCCTCTCTGCAATTTTGGACTAAAATGGCTTGAAAGTTCCATATTAAAGTTTGTTTGCTCAATAGGGATGCCTCGTTTCTTAGTTATGAGAAATCTGCTTATTTTGGTATGAAGACAGATGAATACATTCCCCAGATTCTTTGCTCCTTCCTGAAATACCTTTTCCTATTTCCTTGGAGGCACAGGGTTTACAGCAGATCAAGTAGGGAAATATTTGTAGGAGCCATATGTTAGAATCTGAGCTGCAGATCACTGCCCTGACATCAATTGAGCTTTCATTAAATGTCAGCAACTGGCCTTGTACAGGAATCCCCAACTCAGGGAAGTCCAGTTGATGGACAAAGCATTTAGTAGTGGATGTAAACTGGGACTATTACAGCCACACTGAATCACACCAGCAGAAAATTTATCCCATTGGCTTTTAAGGCCAGGCAATTAAGGCTGAGAAATCAGTCTTTTTTTCCCTTAGATAATTTTTCACTTAAACCATAATAGTCAGTTACTGAATCAAGCATATATCCCTACAAAACATTTCCCATTAAACACTTTTGTTTGCTTGCTTTTATCTTAGCATTTAGTTGTTCAAAGTCATTGTTGTATCAAAGTTGTATCAAAGCATTTAGTTGTTCATCTCAACAGTTTTGTGCCTACCTTGTGCAGTGTGTTGTGGGGAGACTTAAAATATGAATTATTGACTTTTCTACATTCTACTACTTCAATGTTAAGACAATAAATGCTTTTTTAAATGTCAAATGACAAGAGAAATGTATAATATAAAAGTGACCAAGCATTTATGGAACTAGCCTTTTGGTGGAAAGAAAGTGTATATAGCAAATATATCATAATTTATGATATGTAGATGTAATATGATATATTCAAGATCTTGTTAATGAATTAAAAAATTTCACAGATACTAAAAATCTCTAGTGATATTCACATTTCTTTAATTTTATTCAGATTCCAATTACTAGACTGTCATCCCCACAATATACCTTCATTTGTGTTTTGACCTTCTTAAAAAAACATGCAAAGGAAAAGTAGAACTTTTTTATGAGAGAGGGGATTCATTATAAATCAAGACATCAACTGCACATTACCATAGTCATAATCCAGGAAGAGTGATAGCTAAAAACTGCATGTAACTCTCAATGGATTCTACTGGAGCAGTTGCAAAAACATGTTGTACTGCAATCACAACCCTCATCAAAACAACTTGCTGGAGTGAAAACAAAAATTAATCTGGAAGCATCACTCAAATTCCAAATTTACAAATGAAACCACATTAAAATACGCTTTTCATTTTGTTGAACAGTGCCCAAAAGCCAATTATATATTTGAATCCCATTTAACATTTCTTTTTTTAACACTTCTTTTTTTAACTCCAGATCTTTTGAGGACATCCACACATCCATGCCATCACTTCTATTCACTGCTATAAAAAGAAGCAAGCATGCACTATGGAATTTGGTGACTACATACTCCAAAAGAGCAATTTTTGACATTCAGTTTCAGAAGAGTAATTCAGTTACCTCTGAAAGCTCTCCCAGTAATTGCTGTGAGGGAAATGGAGTAAATCACATCAAATAGTATTGTTAGAAAGGTAAAAAGTAACTGCCTCACACACCACTCCTGAAATTTCATACACATCAGCAATTTAAACCAAAGGAACCTCAGTGTTAGTAATTACCTCTTCTTACTCACTAGGAAATTAATATTGTGAGTCATTCCAATATTCTTAATTTGAATAAGGAACAGAGTGCTGGCTACAAAACATACATATGTGATACCATATAAGCAATCAGCTCTTTTCAAAGCATCTACCCAGACAGAAACTTAGAAAGAGGTTTAATAAAAAACAAAGCCCAAGGAAAAGACTGGCAATGGATTGAAGATCATCAGGTCAGCAATATAAAGAACATTTGCAACAGTAGAACAAATAGAGTTAAGTCACAGCAGGTATTTAAAAAGTTACTTGTTTGTTTTAGCTCAAGAAAAGTTGGCTAGCTCAGAAAATGAGGTGCTGTCAGACATGTACTCATAGAACGGTTTAGGCTGGCAGGGACCTTAACTGGTCTCATTCCAACCCCCCTGCCATGGGCAAGGACACCTTCCACTGGACCAGGTTGCTTAAAGCCCTGTACAACCTGGCCTTGAACAATTCCAGGGATGGGGCATTCACAGCTTCTCTGGACAACCTGTGCCAGTGCCTCACCAACCTCACCACAAAGAATTTCTTCCTAATATCCCATCTAAATCTGTCCCGTTTAAAGCCATTATCCCCTGTTGTATCATTCCATGGCCTTGTAAAAGTCCCTCTCCAGCTCTCTCGTAGGCTCCCTTTAGGTACTGACAGACCATTAGAACTTCTCTCCAAAACCTTCTCTCCTCCAGCCTGAACAATCCCAATTCTCTCAGCCTTTCTTCAGAGGAAAGGTGCTCCATCCCTCTGATCACCTTGATGGGCCTCCTCTGGACTCTCTCCAACAGGTCCATGTCCTTTCTGTGCTGAGGACCCCAGAGCTAGATGTAGCTCTCACTGGAGCAGAGAAGAGGGGCAGAATCACCTCCTCAGACAATTTGCTGGCCAGCTACTTCATTTCCTCTTTTCCCTCATATTTCTTTTAAGAATAAACTTGTAGTCCTCAATTGAAGTAAATTGGAACAAATCCTTTAAATTATTTGGAATGGTGATGACACACACACACTCATTAAAAATCTGGCTATATCATAATAGGTTACTGGGACTAAATTTTGTTTTCTTATTTCTTGCCAGAAAAATCTTCGTTTTTACAGGAAAAAAATAAAGTCTCAAAGCTGTTTTCAACACACTACAGGCTACATCTGGCAAAAAAACCCAGTTCAGTATGATTCAATCTATTTTTAATGTAAGCAAAATAATAAGTTTGAGTAAAAGTGCTAATGGTATCAACCCTAATTCTTGATCATTGTAAAAGACTGGGAACAACATATTTTCAAATACATTTTGGAATTTAAAAAAGGAAATGTACATATTCAAACTATGGGAAAAAGAGACTTTAAAGAGACATTGTAAACAACCAAAACTAGTGTTAGTGCTGGGAAATGTTCTCATTAAGTTAACACAGACACAGAGCTTTCCGTTCACTCTCTTTCTGAACATTTCAGTGCCACATTCCTGTTTGCACAGTGACAGGAGTCCACCAAGAGGGCTGCAGAGCATTCAGCCTCAGTTTTGTCAACAGCATTGTGGTTTGGATGTTTTCCTGGGACTCATTTGAAGAGAGAAGAGAGAACCAAGTACTTGTCTTCAGCCAAAAGGGCCAATGAGGTACCCAAGACTGGAAGAGAAAATTTCAAGAGAGATATTTTGCCAGAATTTACTCTGGTGGGCTTAGCTATTATGCAAAGAGCTGCCTATTAAAGTCCCGTTAAAAGCCACCTAAATAGTTCTTTGTGCAGGTGTACCACATTTGAGGTTTTACTGAATTTACAGGAAATTGAGACATAATTTACTTATTCAAAAGTGTTTTTACCTAGGATTAGTCCCCATTTCTTTAAAAAAAAAAATAATAAGAAGAAACAGAAAGAAAATATTAACAAACTGGGAACTCAAATCTTGTCATTAATTGAATCCTTCTTACCACTACTCAATACATTTTTGTGTAATCCCATAATTTGGGATTGGATCAATGTTGAACTGGACAGGAAACCACTTCCTGCTTTTTATTCTTTTTTAAGCCCTCAAAAACTTTGATCTGATTACAGATTTAAAGAGAATTTGATATGAAATGAGGTAAAAGAGATACTGGCCCTTAATCAAAAACTATGATATTTCTTTGGCTATTGCCAGCTGAACACTTGGCATCTGCATCTCTTCATTATTATCATCACTATCGTGATCTGCAGGAAGGGCACCAGCTGGCAGAAGCTGAGTGTGACACCATGACACCAACTTGAAGTACAAATGCTGTGCTTGTGGATAAACAACTTTCCCACAGAGCTGTTTAGAGTGAGTTGACAGAGAGGCTTGAAAGAAAGGTTTTGACAGCACATCACCAAGAAAGGCAAAGGACACTCATCCCAAATGAGTTGGAGACTTTTGTCTTGGTGTTTACCTACCATAGACATGATTTTTACATACTCTGTCACACTCCCGTAGACAGTCATGGTTTTTTTAAAATAAGGCTGCAGGACTGCATTTTATTTAACATTTGCTCTCTGTGCCTAAGGATTTAATATACATCACTGATAATGTAACTGTCTCACCTCACAAAGGGGGTCAGGAGATTAATTAGCATGCTCACCAAGATATATAATTCTATCTTAATTGCATTCTTCAGATTTCGTTTTCAAAGCTGTTAATAACATGCACAGAAATTAGGAAATACTATGATGAATTATTTTACAGGTTCACCAGGAATATTTTCTAGAAACTAAGAAATCAGAGTGTTTGGGGAACTGTTTATGTTCATACATAATGGGATAGCAAAATACCACTGCTGTTTCACAATAACAAGGCAGATTAAATTACCAACACCACAGGAAACTCTGATAAACAATAATTAACATTAGTAGAAAACAGAAGAATTCAAGAAAATGCTCTTCTAAAAGTATAAAAGTACCAAACACACAAAAATACTGTTTCATGGAACTAATTCAACTGGCCAGAAGACAAACAAAGGTACAGCCTCTAACTCAAAAAGATAATTAAATAACTGGGCTATTGCTGGCAACGTCCTACAAGTATCACCTGAGAGCTTTCAACTAAGTATCTGGCACTTAGATCGTGAAAGGGATTGAGTGAAAAATCAGGATTTAATATACATGGGCTCAGAGGTCACTAGGAAGAGGAACAAAGTGAGAACAACTTTGTAGTTCTGAGAATAATTGTGATAATGAGGAATCCATCTCTCAGAGAAAGGGTGTCTGTAATCAAGTGCAAAAATGATCTCTTTCAATGGAATTCTTAATCCTTCCTAATAATCTGTAAACACCTTTTGGCGAGCAGTGCATTTAAGACCCTTAGCGTGTAAAGAAACATACTCCCATTGTACATAACCTTATCTGAGGCTCAGCACAGCAGACAGGCTACTTTGAAAACAGTTTTTGAAAACTGAAGACAATTTATAATCCTGGCAAAAGCTGCACAGCACCAGGTGCTGAGCCTGCTTGTGTTCAGGGTCTGGCAAAGGCACTGATAGGAACCACTTCGATTTCCTGCTCTACCCACAAGTTGTCCTGTCTGACTTTGGGCAAGGCAGTCATCCCTTCAAGGCCTCATTTCTTTCTGAAATAGCAGCAATGTCTCATAACACTGTTGTGAAAATAAATGGAGTTATGCAAACATTTCCCAAATGAACCATGTGTCCATCACAGGAAAACAGACAAATGAGCACACTCTGGAGTGCTAAAATTATAATAATCACCATAAGGTTAAGAACAGCTTTACTGACATGCCTCGGTAAAGACTTCATTTATCCTGTGACTTTCATTATATTAATAAATAATTTCACAGTATTTCAAGCTCACATTTGAATATGATCAAGATGTAGGGAATAACCTGCCAGAAGGCAAAGTAACAAACTTATCTTAAACATTGTTCCCTGACCCTAATTTTCATAGGTCCATGGAGAATACTTTGTGAAAATGATTATTTTATTATATGCCATGTCCTGTCATTATTTCAAACAGAAAACTGCAAACCCTGCAGTGCATTGCAAAAAAATAGTGTGAGAACCTCTGTTCAGAACTCTACTCAGTCTGCTCAGGACTTGCTGGCAAATTCCAAACACACAAAATGACATGCACAGGAACAAAAAAAACAAGCCAGATCTTTAAATCAGGATTTGAAGAGCACTCTAAATGCATGCTTCATTTCACAAGGAGGCAAATCCACAGTCAATTCAGCATGAACCAATATGTTACAGGCAAACAATTTGGGACAGGAAAGCTCAGAAATTATCTGATTCAAGCCCATCAAGCTCAAGACAGGTCCACTAGATTATTTTGCAGAACATTGTGGCATTTCTTGGATTTCAGTTATCAGCTGGAAGGTGCAGACACAATGAATGCATATTAGATTAAATTAAATTAAACTTCAAGTTTCAACAGAAGCTTTGTTAACAAGTCTGATTCAGAGGCAGGCCTGGAATTTCTGCTTGATCCAAATTTGTTTGCCTAAACTTTCAAGATCATTAGAAAGAAAAGGAAAGAAACAGGTCTTGGAAAATATAAACTCTTCTTTTAGCAGTATCTGACCCCTTTACATTTTATCTAAAAATACACACTAAAACTTTATCCCGTATATCTTTACTTTGGTAGATAATTGCACTGACATAAGATTTTTTTTTAAGTATTCTGCCCTCTAATTCTGCTCAACATATGAAAGAAACAACAACAACAAAATATTAATTTCACACCACTACATGAAAGCAAAAAACTAAAATTAGGTCACGGTAATAGAGTGCTATTGATGCACAGACGTACTAATTGAAAAAATACCTGCTTTGTGACTTCAAAAGCAAATATAGTTCTTTTTTAGGACTCCAAAACTACAATAATTAAATAAATTCAAGTCTGAGCTAGAGACACACAAAGACAGAAAATTAAAAGCAAAGCTAGAGTTCACTCTTCTCGGAAAAACAGAGATGACCCTACCTTAAATAATTCAAACTCCTTCTTTGGCATCAACAGCTATCAATTCACAAAGGATATTTGCAATTAAAATAAATGCATACACATCCATTAGGACTGAAATTACCACCTCTAAGCAAATAAGCAGGTAAAAAACCCCGAAGTAAGACATTTTGCTCTCTATCAACTATATTCTCAAGTTAGACTATGAAATGCATATATGACCTTCAGCCTCTACAAGAAATGCAAATTATTTGTAATGTATCAGTGGAACACACAGCTATTTTGGCCTTACTGTGAGTCTCTTCCTCCTCCACATGCACACATTGACTCATCAAAAGAGGGCTTTGCTCCCAACACAGACAGTACCTGGATGGTGCGGGTGTAGGCAGGCTCTGGCCATCCCTGACCACCTTCTGGATTCCTCAGAGGGTCCAAAATGTTGTTTGGCACAAAGCCCGTGCTGCCACTTTTGTTCTGAACCTTCCACCACTGCTTTCTGTCATCCAGAATCTGAAATAATTTAGCAAATTAATTACACATTTTTTTCTGACTTTCCCCCCGTCTCTACTTAGGCTGTGCATCATTTCAAAACAAAACCATCACTTTGCGATGTTCTGTGTGTGCCAGCAGATCTTGTACAGATGTGTCCCTAAGAAACCCCTGTAGCTTCCCTGATTATCACCATAATCAATTCTACATGGTTGTACTGCACTTTTCAAAACAGGGCTGTCTAGAAAGGATATGGAAGATAATTGTGTAATGAGGTCCTGTAAACTCAGGCATGTGCTAGATCAGGCAGTGGAATGAAAATCAAATATTTGCACAGAGAGGCTGTCATCTCTACAACCCATATGCTGTTGACAAAAGGAATGAACAATAACTAATAACCCAAGTAAAGGCATTGTTCTGGGAGAGCACAAATTTGCAGATACAGCAATTCTTAATAAACAGGGAAGGGGAGCAGTCAGAAATCCAACTACCTGCCCCACAATCTCATATTCAGCAGTTTCTCTTTGTTGCTCTGTCCCTTCCAAAGGTATCTCACTTTTATGGTGCCAAATCCTCTGGGAAAGGACAGTCCTTCCCTATACCTTGTGTGTACACAAATAGAGTTTGCTAGAGCCAGTTATTGAAATATTATTAAAAGTTTAAAAGCAACACTAGAGAAGATGGAAGGAACACACAAATATATTTCTAGCATGGATCTCTACAGCAACCTTCCTAAGTCAGCAAAAATGATGCAAAACAATTTAACTGAACTTTCTGTACTGAGGCAGACAAATCAAACAGATTGAAGCAAACATTCAGGACAGCCACATTGCCCACAGAAAAGGTACCCTCAGCTTAGAGTAATACCAGAAATTTGTGTGTTCTCTTGGCAAACAAAATTACCTCTACAATCTCTTCTTTCATGACAGAAAGTTCACTGTTGTTCCTTGCCACAAATTCGTACTTGCATTTGGCGTATTTCTTGCTCTGTGCTTTATTATGTGCTTCATAGTTTCTGCAAAGCAAAGATCAGGCTATTGTTCAGTGAGACAGTCAAGCAAATAAAAACACAGACAAAACGCCCTCTTCCAACAGCCTGCAAAACATTTTTTAAAACAAACACCTCTTAACCATAATATGATGCTGCTGTAGAACTACCTATTCATAATACACTGATTTAAGTGCCAAAAAAAAGTAAAAATAAAACAAAATAAAGAGGTGGCTGAAATACATGGACCTAAAGAACTGTTAGTCTTTATCAGCTCACTGCTTGCAAGATGTATGATAACTTAGATTAGCAGGTGCTATTGTTTTAAAATAAACATGTACTCTATATTTAGTTTGTTTTCCTACAGAAGGTTAAACAGTCATTTGCCATATAAACAAATGACTATACTCAGGATATAATTGATAGCTTGTGCTTTGTATGAAATTGTATTTCTAGTGTTCATCATAAATGATTTCAAATACATAATAGATGAATAAATTTTTGGCATCAACACTAATGGAATTAAACTCTAAAAAATGTTCACCTAGTGCAGATCAATTTTCTTAATTGACCATAAGATGCCATCAACTTTAGCAACTTCAAGTTACTTTATCAATTAAAAATGAGAGATAACTTCTTGGCAGTTACAAACAGGATTCATTGTAGAACAGGGCATACCACAGTAAGCTCTGTATTTTTCTCTTTTCATGAGGAAAGACCTGTCCAGAATGCCTTTGGTTAAGGAGCTACTACTTTCTTTGACACAATAGCTTTTCAGCTGAGAAGCCCCCAGCCCACTGCAAACAACCCCCCAGTAACTTCATTCACTTGTTTCAAATTACACCCAATAACATAAATCCATACTGGGCAGTAAAGAAAACACACAAACACATAAATAAACAAATAAGTCCAAACAGTTAATGAGAACATGAAGCAATCAATGGCTGGAAATGCTGGGTACAATGTCACAGCCCAGGGATAGGGATGCAGATGGTTGTTGATGCTGGTGCTGTGTAGCTGTGGGTTCCAGGTGTTCCTGAGCAATCCAGCAGTTACCTGGCTATGGCACGGCTGTGGAGAACTGTCTCACTTGACTTGAAGAGCAGAATCAAGGGAGAATCATATTTAGATTGGAAGATGATTTTAAAAGAAAGACAAAACACTAACAGTGTTTAAGGAGTGAGTGAAAGGCAGGGGGTGAACCCCAGACTGTAGAATAGCTGCTATGAGGCTGAACAACGTATGAGTAATACCATTTTTTTCTGCCACCCACTTAAAATTCATGGAATTTTGAACTCCTTTCTTATTTTCTCAGAGATATGACTCACGTAGCTCTGACAGTACTTTTACTTTTAGGCTGCTTTTCCAAAATGATGTCATTAATTGCGTCTTTCTACCTTGTCCACACGTAACTATCCTGATTCCTTCAAAACATGTTACTCAGGAAGAATTTTTAGAAGTGCCTACATTTTAGTTTTACTCCACTGAACAGCAACATGCCCAGAACAGGGACCAGTCAATGGCTGCATGCTTCTGAAGATGCCCTAATTCAAGCGCAGCCCAATGAGACAGTTTACTCTGGGCACAAATATTCTGAACACTGGTCTCCATACCTCCATCCTCCACTGTGTTTCTCTGCCTATCAGATATACTGTAATTTCTACCCTCAGCTCTTTAATGCACACTACTTGAGAGCCCAGGGTGTTGCACAGATTTTTAGAGTTTTTCTACAAATGGCAGTGCAAAACCAAGCTACACAGCAAAAAACACTACTTTGAAACACCACACAACTTGCTGAAAATTATTCAGTACACTCTTGGCATCAGGGTTCCCAAAATACTTTATTTACATCACCCAAGAGAAGCACACCTTACTGGAGGTCCTGGCATCTTGGAATAACTCTCACTGAAGTTCTCTGTGATTAAAGTTTCCCTAGACAGGGTGTAGCCTACCTGTCCCTCAGGAGAAAGTGGGGAGCTTGGTCACTACCTTTGGACTGCTTGTTAGGAATGTCAGCTTGGAACAAGGATGGCTGAAAGGGTCAGCTTGAATTTCTCACTCCATCCCCCAAACTCATTCCTCTACCTCCTTGTTCACAGATGCTTCAAAATGTAATTTTAAAAGGCAGTTATTTAGGGTCATGCATATTAATAACTTTCCCCCAGAGCTCCAGACACATATTATATGTCTTGAGAGCCAATTAGCAAACAGGAAGCTTATGTGTGTTGAGAGGACTTGTGTGAGAGAGGGGCACACTGTGGATGTTTACATCAGTAGCAGCCATCTAGACTCTGTCCTACAATCAGTGGTGACAAACAGGTATCACTACAGCATGGCTCAGTCCACAGCTTTTGAAAGCCTCATTTCACCTCTCATGAACTGCTTCTTAGAAGCACCCATTTCTCTTTACCTGCCACAAAGGAGGCTTGGATAACTCTTTCAGTTCCAGCCAGATACACTGATATCATCAACAATGATCAATCAATGCAGTAAGATTCATTCTCTAAAACTGAAGTGGAGGCAAAAACATTTGCATGGAATAGTCTTACTCTGAAAGGACAAAACAGGTCTTACCACATTACAGATAAGAAAAAGGAATTTAAAGTAAAGATCATCTAGATTTCAAGCTTGATTGGTCATGAGACAAGAATGCAACAAACAGTAAGGTTTGAGAAAACAATTAAGAGATTACTACTTTGCTGTTGTTGCTATGAAGAGTCAATCCAAAGTTCAGGAAAAGAATTGTGTCTTCAACCTGCACATCATATGGGAATTTGTTTTCATGCAGATTAACAACAGGATCTTTTAGCACATGGCTCAAAACTAGGGACTCTGCAAGGGTTTCCATCAAAAGAGTTCTATCAATGATGCTTTAACCACAAATTTGATCCCCAAAACTTAGTTAAACATCTTCCGTGGCACGTACAACAAAACACTTTTCATATAGCATATATGGAATATGGTTCGGCACAGCAAAACAGTTCCAGTGCTTTGCTGATCTGCTTCCACAGCTTGTGCTGGTATAAATTCTCCCCACAGACAAGGCCAAGGATCACTGCATTTCATCTTGTCAAGTTATTCGGGTTTATGATGAAATGAAGGGGTGAAAGAGGATGTGCAAAAAGACACTGGTTGCTATGAAAATATTTCAGAGCCTTTTCTGTAATATTTGAAAGAGGATGGAAGAAATAAGGTGTCACTGTTCAGAAAGTGGGTATTTACACACCAGTGCAGAAATCAAAAAGCACGAGACCATAGAGCACTAAGTGAGCATCTAAGCAAATCAAACAATCAATCAAAACAAGGACAGGTGAATCTCAGAGCAGGCTTGTCATCCTTTGCAAGTCTGAAAAGAGCAAGGAATGTATTTAAAACCATGAAACAAATCAGAACTAAAATTTGAGGAGTAGGAGAATTCTGTGCTTGCAATTGAGTTGGAGTTCCACTATATAATTTTTGACAAAAGCATCACTTCAACATCATAGGTAAACAGAGTAATTTCACAGAAGTTATACGAAAAGAGTCTTAATGACACACTCTAGAGAAAAAAGCAAAGCAGAAAACCCACTGCTAAAGAGAATCACTTCCCAAACAGAGACAATGAACTGCTCCAGACACAAACAGAGGCAATCACAGACCCCACCACCCCAAGTGCAATAAGTGGGGACAGTTTTCCACAGCACCACAGCTGCTGATGATTCAGGGTTACCTATCTACATGTCGGCTAACAGTTTGCTTAAAGGCAGCCACAGCTGCCCCCTGGTCCAGCAGAGGCCCTCTTTTGTACACTGTGTTACTGAATGCATACCCATCTGATGGGGGGTAGTCGGGAACGCCAGGAGGCTGCAAGACAAAAAGGGAACAAAGCCACAAAGTGGATTAGTGTCATCCTCCTGCTTGCTTCACCCAGCACCCCCAGGGTCCCCGTCAGCATTCCCACATCCTCAGGTGCCCATGGTTCTGCCATGAAAAGTTAATAACTTCTGCATTTCAAGTACGTGAACGCGGAGATCAAAAGGATAAGAATAAAAGAATTTCTATCCTAAGTCATCCCACTGCATTAATATTGCAGTGGATATTCTTTAGAAAAACAGTTCTCTGGGGCAAGGGCCGTGTCATCTCTCAGATATCACTACAGCAACACAGCTTAAAACAGTGGCTGAATGGCTTTGAAATAAACTGCAGAGTGAAACTGCTCTGAGCTTTTGTTCCAGATGTACACTTGAAGCCAGAAACCTCTATCTAGCCAACAGGAAGTCTGTGTAAGAAATAAAAGAAAATTATCACTTTATTACAGGATCGTAACATGAAGTGGCTCATTTATGTCACTCTCTCACTGAACATCACTATAGTCAATGAAGAAATGCAAAAAACTGTGATAGTTGGCATAATTATGGATTTTAATTAAGGAAAATAATCACACTATCACAAGCACATATATTAGAACACTCAAGGTTTTGGGAAATTTTTTCTTTAAAAAAAACACCTTAAATCTAGCATTGACACTCCCCTTCAAAGTAAGAATGATTTTAATCACCATTTCTGAAAACAAAACCAAGCTTAACAGTTCATTTGTGGGTATTATGATACTGAAATTGCTCATTTTATATCCTTTCCTTATACCATCCAGCTGCATAAGTTAGAATAGCTGAGATTCACCAGAAACTGCCAAATTTCTATGTCTGGTTTGTTGGGAGTTTTTATTTTCTTCTGCATCGTTTTTGCTTTTGGCTTATCTTTTCCTTATCTCTGTCTGTGTGACTACAGAAAAGTTACTCACCTAATTTGTACCTCCAAGTGTCTGACTTGGCACCCAGAGACATTTGCTTAGGGGACTGAGGGCTTGTGAAAAGAAACTAAAAGCACACAGAACTCCCCATACATATAGAATATTCTTTGACTATTCTGTATTATTAAGACCTCTTTGAAAAAAACTCCAGTGTCACCTGACTTACACCTTCCATCAAAAGATACACAGGAAGTGAGAATTCATTTTACTTCACACACAAATTACTTGCATTGCTTTAGACTCACTGGACTCTTTGGTGGTTTCACCACCATTTGAAGTCCTCATTGCTGAACTGACTCCACCCTGACTCCTCTGCTGGGAGCTGCATGTGTGGCTGGATTTTAAGATTCAGGAATGGAAAGAAAAAGATTCCCATGAGTGGGAACCTCCAAAGCGTTTTCCTGGTGCCAGAGCCCTGCCCAGAAGGGAGAACAGTGCCATGCACCCCTCTGTACCTCCAGCACAGCACAGCTCTCCACAAGCAGCCTTGGTCCTTGCGAGATGAATTTCACACCACACGAGGCCAATTAGCAGAAGGAGACAAACAGTTCAATTCTCATCTTATTTTTCCAGAGCTCCTCATTAAACAAGCTGTTACAGCAGACTTATAAAAGAATAATTATTCTGATATCAACCTCTCCAGGGTGGTGCTTTTGCTGCAGCCAAACAGCATTTTGCACTCATGCAGCTTTTTCCAGCTGAGCACCTGCAGCATTTCACAGCTATCAAGTAGCTCAGTGCCTTTTCCGCTAGGGATGTGCTAGGGAGGCATGGGAAAAGAAGCCAAGGTACCAAGGTTAAAGCACTTGCCCAAAACCTTGTGGGAATCAGTGACAGTCATGAAATCAGTGCCTGACTTCCCAGGAACCAGGCACACAAACAGCTTCAATGATATATGGGATATATATAATTTGTGTGTGTGTCTTTTGAAGGTTAAGAGAAAGAGGTTAAGTTGGCATAAACAATTACCAATGCCTGAAAAAGAATGAAATCAACACCCTGAAGCACAAGCAACTAGAATACCTCAATATATTCTCCCTCTTCAAAATTGTTTTAGGGTATTATATATATAAATAACAAGAAATTCTTAGAATCATCAGAAGAGAAAAAATAGTTATCTTTGCTTCAATCCTATTGAAAAAGTTAAAATACTGTTGTCTGTTATTGTTGTTCTTGTTGTTATTATTACTATTACTATTATTGTTGTTATTACCATTTAGAAGCAGCACAATATAAACCAAAAAATACATGGAAATGTAGACAAGCAGTGAACAATGAGACGATGTTTGATGTTTTTTGGGAGGTGACAAGGGAAGGGGGGTGACAGCAATGGCAAAAGCTACATTTCACATTACTGTGCCCATTAACTTTACTAAATGCTTTTATTCTCAAAATGAATCACTGGCAATAACTTTGTTTTTGTCACATTTATTCTTGTATATCTTGTTAGGCATAAAGCCAAACAGTGCTTTAAGTAATCAAATATGTACCATGTTATCCTCCTTTGTTTGGCAGGCTTTTTACCTTTTTTTTTTTTGTCTCTATAGATGAGTAGACTTTTTTTGTTTTGACTGATAGACATTTTCATGAAAATAAAGTTTCAATGTTACTGGGAAGTTTTGATAATTTTTGCTGGGGAGGCTTTGTTATCTCCAAGGAGAGCATTGATCTGCAAGAAAACACCATCCTGTAACAGCCAATAATTCTTCCCCTGAATATTCTTCCAAATGCAACAGTTTCACTAACAGATAAAACCATATACATTTAAAAATTAAGAAAAAATCCAGTATGGTGGCATTATATACTTCAAGTATGGTACTGGTGTAGTCTGCTTAAGGGAGATAGAAAAGATTCTGAGGTGAACCTAGCAAATTCTTAAGTGCACTTCCATATCACAGCTGCTAACAGGGGGCCTTCGATTAGCTAACACTTGATTTAAACTAAAACCAGTACAGAAAAATAAATTAAAAAATTAAGTTAAATCTCATGTCCTCCAAACAAAGAGACTTCCCAAATGAAAACTTTTATATATTTAAAATGGCAATAACCTTTCTTTTTTAATTAAAAAGCAACAAAATCCACATACATTCTTAAAGTTTACACGAAAATCATAGTTCATTTTCTGATAAATTCTATTGAAAAAGTAGGGATAGAACCTTGGCTGAGAAACAAAGGGCTAGCTATAAAGTTGGTCAGAAGTTGGTCAGAAAGTGCACGCTGGTTTCTCTGAAGGCTTTAGGAAGTTTGGAAAAATGTTTTGTACAATGATTCTCCTAATCAGCAGTTATTTTTCAGAAGTGGGCCTAAATTATCTGACACAGCATTGCCCCGAGAACACCTCTGAATACTTATAAGCAATACAGGGAAAATATCAAGAAATTAATGAAAGGAATATTAAATTCCACATTTATGAAGACACAGTTTAAGTCCAAAACTCCACAAAAAAAGGTGGTATCTTTCCTTTAGTCTATGTGCCTGTGCATGGATGCACATTCGAGAACACTTTGGTTCAAACATTGCCTGAAGTATTCATAACCAAAATCAATAGGATCTGATAGCAGAACTCAGTCCAACTGCACCTTGGGGGCTTGGACTGTCCTCCCAGCTGAGGCAGGGAAGTGCACAAGTTCAAGAAGAGCAGTAGGCAAAAGCTTTACATTTTTCCTAATTGCATTTTTGGTGGCTGAACAGGTATTTGGTTTCCTATAAGTTCAATGTAAGCATAAAGAGCTCATTCCAATGGAGCAGGTGCCAGGGCCTGGTTACCCCAGGAATGTCCCAAAATATTGTCCTTATGAAGGATGTGTTTGGTGTTACCTCCAGCTAATTTGCAGAGCACTTTTGCAGTGACTTACCTCACTTGACAGTCTTTTCATCTCTTGCTTCCTCTGTTGCTCTGCAACATTTGCCACAGACTCAGCCAAATGGTTGAGTTCTTGCTCCTTTGGAGCTCCCATGAAGTTCAGCAAAGGAGGCTCCCAACCATTTCGGAAACGGGGGACATAAGGAGGAATGAAATGGTCTTTTGGCCATTCAGCTCTGTATGAAAAGTAAATCAGGGATCTGTGTCAAGGCCCATACAAGTACTGGTTTAATAGGGTTCCTGTAAATTGAAATGCTTCCGAATTTTTATTAGCATAGAGGAGAGGCTGGGATTACAGTACAGGCAGAATCATGCTAGAACACAGAAAATCAGCAGAAAACATTTATTTACCACAACTATCCTCCCTGCAGTGCCCTGCAGAAAGAAACTGCTCCTCCTGCAAGGACATGTCAGTGCTAAAACACAACAAACTTCAGGCTTAGAGCAAAGGATGGGTAATAGAAGAATCAATCAAAACAAATCTGGGATTTGCTTTAATGGTGAGACACAGGGAAAAGTACTACAATGCTCTATTTGTGTGAAAGCACCAGACAAAAGACTTCAAAGAAACAGCCAGCTTGGTAAGAACATCTGAAAGCAGGCATGGAGCATGGAAGCTTAGAGAGCCCAGACACACCTAAAACAAAAAAATAAACTGTAGCTTTTACAGACTTAAAAGCCACCCAACCCTACATGCTCCAAGACTCAAGAATTATCATCACATTTGCTGTTTTAAAGTCCAGATTGATCTTTATAAAATACTGTACTACTTTTCAGAGTTCCATTAGCATTCTCTACTGGAACACAAAATACCTAAATTAAAGCTTTCATGCTCTGCCTCGGCACTGCACATAACCCTCTGTCGCACAATATAAATTCCTGTGTCTTCACAGTGGAAGCAGAAACAGGAACGTACATTACAGTCTTTTAAGAGGCTCATTGCTGACATTGCTCCAAATTAAGGGAAATGCTGTCAGTCACACCAGCAGTCAGCAATTCCCAGCCTGTTAGCTGGCCTGAGCTTGATTTTATCATTCACCTCTCCTGCTGCCTCCCACCCCAGGGTACTTCTGGATACTGAGATCAATCACAGCATCAATTCTAATCTGCACAGGTCAGCCAACTACATTTTAAATGTTTCATTCTTCACTACCAAACATGAGCTATTTCTCTTTCCATTAACCTATTTTCAGGATGGACTAAATGAATGGATGAAGGTAGTCCCCAAGACAAGGAGCCCATTATTTTCCCCAGTGATCCATTCTCCCTGCACAGGGCTCCAATGCTATGAGGCCATTTCCACTGCTTCCATACAGCCTTGCTCACACTCTGCAGTTTTTAATCAACCAATTAATTAATTAAAAATAAATTCATCTGGTAGACTTTTTATGCTCCAATTTGAAATCTAAGAGCAAGGATGAATAAACACAAAAACATGCTGCATTTCCAACCCAAGTGATTGCATACTTTGTCATCATCAAATGTACTTATCTACCACAGATTACAGAGTCAAAATACACTTGTCTAATTTAAGATTTTTCTTTTGCATGTTCAATTCACCTGATTTCAAACTATATACCTACCTCAAAACCAACAAATGCATAAAGAAGTTAACTTTCAGCTAAGTCATAATAGTGAATTCACTAAATGCAGTGTATAGGTTATGCACACGTGGCACAGTTCAGTCAATAAACATTTTTTTAAATTACAGACATTTTTAATAGCATTACAATGCTTTTAAAGAAATACAGACATTTCAAATTTTTAACTTTTAATAATTATTGAAAATTGAAAATAGACATCTCTATCCCATTCTTTAGTATTTTGTCACTTTTTATTGCATCTTCAAATTGTTTTTCATTGAAGTCCAGATAGATGGGTTGGAAAAACAGAGGTGAAAAACAACTCAAAACATGCAAGGGACAGTTCAGAAAACATTACTCCAAAGGATTGTGTCCAGAGGTTCTGGATATCACAGACATAAAAAAAATCTCTGCATTTTCTCTCTCCTTCAGTTCCCCAATCCTAATGAGGCTAAAAATCTCCTTTCCAAAACTTTCAAAGAACAGTTCTGAGGAGTCCAAAGCCTAACAGAGCAATATTGAGTTTACTGGGGGCTGGCCAACCTGGTTAAGATCATGTCAATAACTTGATTTTAGAGATCTTCTCTAAAATATGCAAAGATTTTCCTCACCTGGCTTTGGTCCATGAATCCCCCAGTGACATCCACAGCTGTCCTTCCTCACTGGTTACAGTGTATCTCAGGAAATCTATAGTGTCTTTTGTTAACAGGGGGCTGAGGACTGTGCCAGCAAGCTCTGGTCCTCCTGTTGTCTGCACCACCTAAATCCAAGGATTAAAATCATGTAAAGAACATACACTTTGTCAGCAAGGAAGTTACTGTGAATTTATGTTACCTACAGTGCTGCTAAGAAACAGTTATTGCTCATGAAAACACCACTCCCCCCAAAACCAAAATCCCCTCTGAGAATCTAACAATGTGTCTTAATGTCCTACAGATTAACTGCACTATTTATTGCTGAAGAACTGCTGTCTGGTCACCAATCATTTTTTATTTAGACCCACTTTTCACAATGTTGGTTTTGCTGTACTGATCAAAGCCACACATGCTTCCATTAAATATGCTTTCAACTTTCCTCCTCCATTATGTAGAGAATCTCAATTTTTTATTGCTAGTTAGAAATTATAATGGGAAAGTGTAGCACAAAGCTAAAGATGATTTAAATAAATATATTTAATAGATGGGAAAATACGCAGAAAAGGATATAAATTATTTTCTAAAGAAAACCTCATCCTGAGAGACACACATTTCTCCTCAGTTATTGTCCAGGGACACAACATTTCAATCTTTCTATCCTTGAAAAGGTTACAGAGCATATAAATATAAGAGTTCTGAAGGAAAACACTTAGAAAATTGTAAAACCTTACCATATGTAGTGGGGTAAAGAGAAAATGAACCAGATCAGCTGCACTAGGATTTTGGATATGGAACTTCAACTTGGCCTGAAGGAATAAGAAAATTATACATTTTAAGAAACATTTAACTATTGAGACAATAAACACATAAGAATGGCCATCCCTGCTCAGGTCGTGGGTCCACTTAAGTCCAGTGCTTTGTCTGCAGCATCCACTAAGTGCAGGTGCTCATTCATTTAACTGCTCTTGAATCCATGCATATTGTAGCACCTATTGTGCAAAACAAGCAGTTCCACAACCAAATAATATACTTTGTGAAGAAGCATCTCCTTTGGAAATTTGACACTCCTTACTTTCATTAGTATTCTATAAATTCTCCAAATAAAACTGAGCTGTCCTTCTCTACTCACTTTTTCTAGCAATGCTAACAACCATTTACAGATTTATTACATTATTCCTCAGTTTGCTCTTTTCCAAGTTCAAGTAATTCCTTCAAGCATTCCTGTTCACCCTTCACCTTCTTCTATTTTGCTACACTGACAACAAAATAAGGCCAGGGAATGTAACAGCATATTGATGCTCTTTGTTAATTTTCTGTTGTCATTTTTTTCCTTGATGGTTCTCACCATTTGCTGGGTTGATCACATTGAGCACAGAATACATTCCCAGGAATTTCTATTACATCAATATTTTGTTCTGATTTGTTTTATATATTTCTGCAAAAGTCCTCTGAGATCATCAAGTCCAACCTATGACCAAAGACCACCATAAAAAACTGTTCTAAAAAACTCCAAACCACTAAAATTCACTGATATAGAGTCTTGGAGGACTTCTTTATCTACTGTTCACCCATTGGCTTTGCAGGCTCCAGAAATAAGCCCAAATGTGTTTTAAAGAGTTATAATAGTTTTTATTGCATCTTGCCATCTGTTCCTCAAACTGCTTTTGGCTACCCTTGTTCTGCTTTTACATCCAAATGTCCCTCCGAATGAAGAAAGAAGGAGGATGTGTTTTTACTTCTAATAACTTCCTATACATTGTTCTTCAGTCACAAAAACTTACTCTCAATCTATCTAAAGTTTCTGGACAGATGGTAGGCATTTCTAGAAGCTTCCAGCATGGGGTTTTAAAAGTTTCCATTCTACTGGAAGATTTTATTCTTCTAGCTACTCCTTTTATTTTTAAACTAGATTCTTCATTTTATACATTTCTTCTTGTCTGACCTAAAGCACCAGGGAGTGAAATTTCAGGCTTTTGTTGCTCCTGCAAAGATGCTGAAGAAAAGAATTGTTACAGCACAACTCCTCAAAAGCAACACTAGAACCAGGTCTTAGATGCTGCTGAGCTTCAAACAAGAACTGTTTCTTCTCCTGCACAGAAGATAAAGATTCAAGGATGCACAGATTGTTTTTGGTTAAAAAACTAATTTAAATGCAGACTGTGGTAAAAAGAATGGAAAAAAACCTCTCAGTGTTACATCTATTACTGAGAAGGACAAGAAAGTTCCAAGATATTCATTCCCCCTCAAAACAGCAATCCTTCAAGGTCAGAACCACAAGACTTGATGTGGCTTTTTTTAAAAAAAAGGTATTTTTAACATGTCTAAATATTTCCTACAGCCCTGCAATCAGAATTCATTTCCCAAGAGGAAGAAAAAAGCTGATTTGACTCAGTGATTGCAAGTCTTCCCCACTGGCATATCTTCCCCAGCAGCTGGAAGGGACAGTCAGGATCTGACAGTAAGTGCTTTGAAGGTGTCCCACTGGCTGCCTCCCTTGAATAGGAGATTCCCACTTGCAGAAGAGGAGATGCCAGGAGAAGGCTCTTGAACTATCATCTCTGCTTATTGAGAACCTATAAAGAGACAGCAATTTGTGGGATGGAACATTCTGAGGCCAGAAGGTCCTGTGTAATGATGGCAACAAGCACAGGGAGTCAGATGGGCATAGCTGAATAAAACTAAATTAAGGCCACAGCTGGTGATGCTGGCAAGCACACAACAGAGCTGTGATCCCCACAGACGTTCCTAGAAATTCTTTTATGATTCAAAATCAAATTTTCCCAAGTAAAAGGCTTTAAAGAACCAGGGAAAGGAGAAACATAACAATTCTGAAATCCAAATGTGCTCATCTAGTCATTGCGTACAGAACCTGAGGAACACCATCCCAAAGCTCAAAGGACAACCTAGGCCAGAGGTGGCCAGCCCTGGTCTTGCCTCAGATCTCATGTCCACTGGAGTCACTTACCAGAAGATTGAAGCCATGCTTGAATTTTTGGAAGCAGTCAACAAATTCATCTGGAGGCGGTGGCTTTGCACGGAGAGTAAGAACTCCCTCTGGTGAACAAAAAGTTATTTTTATATATTCATTTATATGTATATAACGTCCATAAATATTCCAAATATAGTAAACATGTAAATACATAAGAAATTTACCAATTTACAGAATTTTGAAAGTATAGAACCAAGGTAGGCAGAATATTCTGTGATCACATCCCTAATTAATCATTCCCCACTGACTCAAAGCAAATAATTTTCATAGGTTTCCCTCTAAGAGTACAGTGGATAGGAATTTTTGGGCTCAAAGTTAAAGAAAATTACAACACTGATAGAAAAAGCTCCTTCAATGATCTTAAGACATCTTAATTGTGTGCAGTAAGAACTCCTACCTCCAGGTCCTTTCTTTTTACTTTTTTTAGTTTTCTTCCGCTTTGAAAGTTCAGCAAATGCTTCAGCAGCTTTTTGGAGTTTGGTAACAAAATACTCTATGTCATCCAAAATATGGTTCAGAATTTGCTGTAGGAGAAAAGAAAAGTAACTACAGAATCTACAGCAGAAATACTCCAGAAATTGAAATGTTCAGGCTCCGAGACACCAACGGCTTCCTCAGAACAAACACCATGCTAGAATATTCCTTATTTAGTTTCCTTGTGTTTTTAACTTTACACACCTGTAAAGTATTTTAAATCTTATTTTTTGAAAACCATAGGGCCACTGGAAGTTTTAAAAATATATGTAACAGGATTATTAAGTTCAGATTGCAATTACACAATTTGGTCCCTCTTTACCTTTTCCCTCAGAGCACATGAAAAAAAATCTAATTATTGAATGGGCAGCATTTTCATGAAGAGTATAACTTCATAATCTCCTTTATTAATAAACATTAAGCTATATGGTGAAGTTCTTCACAAATTAAGCTGTTTGCAGAGAAGTGCTCTTTGAAGAGTTAATTTCAAAGAGCAAGTGGAGGAGAATGAATTAATCCTGGGGGAAAACACAAATACACTAATTCAGCAGGTCCCAACATGCTTTTCTCAAGACCCTCTGATGTTGCTGAGGGCAACAGCAGAGTGGAAAAGTAGAAAGTTACAATTGACAAATGGAGCAATATTTGAGCTTGCATATACCATGGAACATGCCCCGTGTTGTTTCTAACGGGCAAGAAAAATCTAAGTTATAAGTAAACATGGCCCACCTATGTTCAGAAATGATCATGCTTATTTTCCAGACATTACCTATATCCACATCCCCATAAACTGATGGATTTTTTTTTTATCCTTATATAGTTTGCTGAAATTGGTCTACTCCACAAAATTACAATTTATATTTCTAGCTCTTCACAGAAAACTTTACATCAACATTTGGTGTCCTCCCCCACCTCCATTTTGTTTTGTCTTTTTAAAAAAGAAAATGAAGAAAAGGAACTACCACCCATTCCGTTTTAGATCTACTACACAAGCAGAAGCTGACTGGAAAGCTTTTCTCCAGAGCTGAACTCCCCATGTGGAGAAAGTCTTCCCAGAAAGTAGAGTCGCAACATTTCACGGACATTAAGCAAGTTTCTCACTTACAACATCTCTGTCAATCCTGGCTGCTATCATCTCTGCTGTTTCTTCCTGCTCATGGTATTGTCTGTGCTTTTCATCTGCAAAAAAGGGAAGAAGAGAGTAAGACAAGCATGTGTGTGGGATTAGTATATTGGTATATAACAATTTCTGCACAGCTTGTGCTTTAATGTACACGACTGTAAGAAAAGGATGGACAGAACTGTTGCCACTCCCTTTGCAAGGCCTCCAAACAAGCTGAAAATCTTGCACCTTAATGTCTGGTCCTGC
Organism: Climacteris rufus; assembly: GCA_013398175.1. Classification (NCBI taxonomy): domain Eukaryota; kingdom Metazoa; phylum Chordata; class Aves; order Passeriformes; family Climacteridae; genus Climacteris; species Climacteris rufus. Next base: position 2,152,627 of record VZRZ01002225.1, on the reverse strand, counting down.
CAAGTCTCACCAAAAAAGCTTATGTACAAGTTTTCAGTCAACATAACTGCACAGATGAAGTTAACTACAGAAGTGTGGTATGAGGCCTTAAAGAAAAAATGTTGCCCTGCTTTTGCAGCTGGATGCTTTTTACTTTCTCTCTCATGGTTTTTTTCTGTAAACATAGCTATGTTATTGTAACTGTATCTTATCATTCACATTCCTTTCTCATGGACACAGAACTTTGATGGACATTTCCTTTGACCACTGTAGTTAAGGGAGGAAGAACTGATTTCCTCCAATGAGTAGTGATTTCCAAATGGATATAAAAAATAAAGAAGGCGGGTCTTGTGCCCCTTCCTTCCTTTCCTCTGAACCTGGACACAGGTGTCTCTGGCTCTTCCTTTTGTGTGTTGCTGTATCAAAAAAAAATCAGCACAAAGTGGCAGATTATAAATACAAAATAATTAAGAATCATTCCATTTTGCAAATTATGCTGAAAGTAGATGTAAGCAAGCAAGAGTGCAAATTTGAAGACACTTTTCATGTAAAAGGTTAGTAGCAAAAAAGGGATGCCAGGTCTGGAAACACAGAAAGAAGAGGAATTATATGATAGAACTCGTATTTCCAAATAACAACCAGAGTCAGTGACTTTTGCCTGAAAAGAAAAAGGGTACACTTTTCAAGGAATTACAAGTTTTGCCTTTTAACCTACACTAAGTGCTGCACTATGTTGTGAACAGGTGGGATTTCAGTAAATGTAGTTTAGAAAAGATCCATGTAAGTGGAATAAAAGGAGATGCAGGAACTCAGCTCCGCAACTGGTCTGACCAGACACTTAACTAATTAATCTTTTCTGATGTGAGAACTCAAGCAGAAGAACAAGATAGCCTTTACTCAAAGCAGACGTAATTTATGTAGAGACATAAATTAAATAGTTCTTAACATTTCAGATTTCCCTGAATATTTTTAGTTGTTTTCTTTGCATACATGCATGTTTAGTTGTTTTCTTTTCTTTTAGTTGTTTCTTTGTGTACTGTAAGTGATGTAGATATAATTTATAAAACAGAAACTATAAGGAATCCAAGGTCTTCTAATGCTACAGTTTTAATATCTATTATTAAAAGAACCCAAGCAAGAAAACTAAAAAAGGTCTTATCTTAGCCTTTTGAGTCTGAAAGAACTTTTTTTTAAAGAAAGCTGATCAAACCATATTTCCCTTAGAGATGTAAAAAATCTCCAAACAAGCACCAAAAAGAAAAATCCAAACCCATTAGGAATGCTACAGCATTTCTTACTTAAGGTTTAATAAATAAAAATAAAAAATATAAAGAACTAATTAGCCATATAGGCCATTATAAGGATAAACACAAATATAAATAAAAAACTGTGATCTCAAATCATCTTTTAATCCATAGTTATACTTTTTAACAGTCCAAAATGTCTGGCCCCATGACTGAGGAGAGCATCATTAGATGACTACAGTAATGACAGTACTGGTTACTGTGAATATTACCACGTTCCCAAAAAAAAACCAGATTCAAACCTATATCCCACACCCCCACCTAGCTAAACTCAAGTAAAAGCAGCTCGGAACAGAAATTCAGAAAATGGGTAAATGCAAGTAAATGACAAGTCAGATTATGACAGTCAGATCTTGTTCCCCAGATCAGGCAACAGTGGCTTGGGGCATTTCAGACCAGACTGGAAGAATAATGTCTGCTCCCAGCGAGGGCAGAGAGCTGACCTTGTACAGCCATTTCTGCATCCAGTTACTGCAACCCTCATGAAAGTGGTCTTTGCAAATTACTCTTGCTGCTACCAATCATCATAAAAATCTACTGTCCAGAAGCCCTGCTTGCCACCTTTGCAAGTCTTGGTTTGAGCTCTCTGAAGAATACTCACAGTCCCCCTGCTCCGAGGCCCACGCCGACCACGCCGCCACGCGGCTCCGCACGTCCACCTGCGTGATGGTCCCTGGGGGCACAGGGGCAGGCGCCCGTGGAGGTGGTGGGATGGCACTGTCAGCTTTGGATATCATTCTATGGAAAGAGGGGAAAACCCATGAGTGACACTAGAAGGAAAAACACTCTACTCTCTAGTGCTTAACCAGAGAGGACAAGGAGACTTCATAAGGACCTCTTCTCCTGCAGAGCATGCTGTGGACTTGCCAGGTAAGTGGCACTCAAGACCTTGATGTGTAAATATGTTAAACACAGCACTAAAAAACAAACTCCGTGAGGGACTCAGAAAAACTTGGGGAAATCCCCAAGCAGTGCCAAAGACCATGAGGATACCTGCCCAATTACACAGATGAAGTCCGTGGCTTGGGTTTAGTAGGTGGCATTTTTACCACCACATGCAGTTTTACTGGTTGGAGTTGCCTTTTGTATGAAAGAAAATTAGAAGATTTGAAGTTATTTTTCAGCCATCACAAACTAAGTATCTAATCCTTAAGTCTGGCCAGTTTTCAACCACATTTTTCTTAAAACCCTAACAACAAAACCAAGTTCACAGGCTGTTATTTTTTGTAACAGAGGTCTGTTCATCCTGTCTTGATATAAACATATCAATGTTCCCACCTGCAATTTTCCAGTTCTTAGTGTGGTTTTAGGAAAGAGGTCTTTGAATTCATTCTGCAGCTTGATACCAACAGACAAAAAAAAAAAAAAATCACAACAGCTCTTGTCATATACATTCCCCATCCCTTTTCCACACCTCTATATAAAAGATCATCACCTTGAATTCATCTCTATAATCCCACCTCATTCAACAGCAAGACCACAACATGTCAAATGTTGTTTGATCTTTGAACAGCGAATAACAAGATATTTCCTTTGTCTTTCCTTCCTCCAGTCCCCTTCACTTATCCATAGCATTGCAGCACCTCGACAGTGCCATGTGAGGCAGGAGGGTCTCTCCCTGTGACCCGATGCCAGCAGACACCACATGACACAACAGCGAAGAACCAGCACTCAGCTGCCACCCATGTTTGACCTCTGGGCCTCACAGCCCTGGGAGACTGATATCTCAGATTATTTGTCCCAACAGATGTATTGACCTACATTCTTCTCCCAATTAAATCTCAGTTTCCCAGCACATCTGATGTGTTTGATTGCCTCTGTGCTTATACATGTTTGCTACAGTCCCACAAATGGTACAGTCTACTTTTTAAATTTTGAACCTGCAAATAAATTTAGACACAGTTCAATTTTTATTTTGTTTTTATAGGAGTGCCCCATACTCTGGGAAATCTTGGTAAATTACACATCAGAATTTAATCTGAGCACAAAACAAAGTATTATTGGGAGATACTATCAGGATGTTGTTACACAGTAACTTTCTAACAAACTACTACCATCACCATTCAGCACCTAATATATTTGTGTCCTTGTTTCTATGCCTCTATTTTGCTACCTCTCATTTCTCTGCTATTCTTCTCTGATTGCAACAGATTCTTTCCCCCACATTTCCCAACTGGCAGAGAAGCTTTTGCTACCAGGGAAACAAGAAGTTTTCAACAGGCAGGCAGGAAGATTATTCAATCTTCAGTTATTGTTTTATTTAACATCTTCACATCCCAAAACCTTTCAGCATAATCTTATTCACTTGGAGTTATGGGGAATTTGTGTTTTTAATTTAAATTCTGAACTACTTGATCCATATGCAGAACTGAGACATGCAATGCCATTCTCTGGCAAGTGGCATCGATCCCAGCTGTTCCCATCGCTAAGGTGAAATTGGGAAAGGTAAGACTGACACTAAAAATTGAGAGAACATGAGATAATTATTAAAGCAAGACTTGAACCTATGGCTTTGAAAGTATATTATTGATTAGAAGGAAAAAAAAACAAACACAACAAAACCCCCCAAAACACCCAAAAGACAGCAGGCAGACCTGGAGAGCTTCTGAATGCTGACACACTCTTTGATTATCCCATACACTGTCAAGGAGTTAGATTTTTACCTCAATGTTTCCAGCCTCTTCTTTTGTTTCCCACTTTTGCTGTCACTGATTGCACTTTCAATATCTTCATGAATAAAGGTAGCCTGAGGAGACAGAAGCAGAAACCATCAGGTGTGAGAGTATTCAAATATATGAAATAAATATCTCCTCATGCACTTTCTGTAGAAAACCTTTAGGTTAGAGAATACCTTATCAAATCACATTTATTTAAAAGTTCTGGGACAAAATATTTTACACATAAACAGAACAAAGAACAGAACAAAATCTGGGAGTTGGTATTTTTGTCACTACTCCAACCTCAAGCATTATCATCACACAAGTACATAATCCAGATACCAAATTTGTCTGAACAGCTGTAATTATCTCAAGTCAACCACTATTGCATAAACCTCTTTTCCCCTCTGCATATGTAATTTTTGGTTGTCTCAAGTATTTTGTTTGTCTCATACTATAAAAAGAAAATCTACTATATATATAGAAGCAGCAAAACTACTATTGATGGCAGCAGCATAAGCAACAGGAAAGTAACTCATAATGATAAAATTTCCTTTCAGAAATAATGATAGCCTCCAATTTCTCTTCGATCTAACATAAGACGAATTTTTCAGAACATTCCCTAATCTGTAGGCTCCTGTCACTCCACAACTGATGTCTGCCTCCACCAGTGGCTCACAAGTGAAATTTTGATGCATGTCTAAAGCATTATTTTAATAGATCTTGCATTAAATAGGTCATGGCTTCTCATAGGATTTAGAATGCTCTGTTACATGTCTTCAGCTGACAAATTAATTTCCTATGAAGGCTGTCAAAGCCCAAATGTGTCAGTGTCTGGCTCACCCTACAAGGACCTTGTCTTTCCTAGTAGCCTCTTAATGCAGAATGTACCTTTTAGGGAGGAATATGTAACTTCTGCTAGGACTGGAAGAAATTGTTGAATTTAGGATCCAAGGGGATTAAGGGACTTTTCAGGCTCTAATGGATTGCACTACGGAATATTTATGAGGGATACCTCAAGATTACAGAATTAATAGAAAAAACTTTAGGGGATCAGAGGAACTTAAACCCAGAAGGATTAAATTAACTCAATACTCTTGATATGTCTTATTTAATTTTTTTCTTGCTTAGGAAGTATTGAATGCCCCAAATAGTATTGATTTTAACTAATTTTTGTTGCAGTGGCTCCTGAGGTGGATTGTAACTTCCAAGAAAAGCAGGGAAAAGCCAACGGAGAAAGACCTAAACTTTCAAAACCAGAGAAGTTTCGTAAGTAAGGGATAAAAACCCAGGGTATAGCCACAGACTCAAACAACACTTCAGAATAAAGAGAGATCCTGGACTTCCAAGTCATGCTTGTGTACTGACATTTTTATATTTACACAGTGCAACAACTTCAAAAATCAAAGTCTGAAGAAAAGAGGACCAACTCTGCACATTTGGAAGCTGGATCCAAACATACTCAAAAGGAATCCCTGCATTATTTAACACAACACCACTTGAACTTCTGACAGGATCCCACCTGCCTTTAAAACAGCAAATTCTGTGCCAGAAATCACACAGTAACTAATCATTGTCACTCCTTATACCAATTCCAAAACTGTTGCACAGTGTGATTAACAATCTGTTGTTTCAAGACAGTGATACAAACCACTACAAAGGAATTTAAAAATCCCCATGAAATTATCAATTGGAATTACAGAGACTAACAAAATTAAAATTTATAACCTCAGAAATAAAGAATTGCAGAATATATTAAAAAATTATTTACACTTAAAGGTAGTATTTTAATCAGAGACAATCAATCTCTTTCCCTGTTTTGCCCCTCCTGCAAGGAATATTTTCTCCTTCAAGATCTCTCCAGCAGAGCAGAGATGCAGAGAAGTGAGAATGTAGAGAATGTTTAATTGTTCAGTGACAAAAAGAGCAGAAAAAGGACAAAGAGTAGGTAAAACTCAGGGTTCAGATGAGTTCTTTGCAAATTATGAAATAAATTTGACATAACTCAAATTATTTTACACTACTTTTCTCTGAAATGTGAATGCAAACTATAGATATTTTCCAGAACTTTATACATTTGCAAACCTAAATTAACAGCTCCAGAGCCCAAGAATCAATATTTACAGTAAGGACATAATTACACATGCACTAAGGATTCAGCTTACATACTAGATTACTCTTTTGTAGTACATACTACACTACATTTACTAACATACTGTAAGTAGCCTTGATATCATAAGTGCATTAAACTTACAGCATATTTATAAGAATAAAAGTACAGAATTATTTCCTATTATTCTTTTGACTTTATCCACCATACTGGTCAATTAATAAAATCTCCCCTATTCAAGTAAGTTATAGCATATCTCCATTACTATCTTACCTTGATTTCATCACACTGGAAAAGATGCAAATCAGGCTTGTTTTGAGTTGGTTCTTTACATACTAATGCAAGAATTGAATTGTAGTTGCATGCATTCATCACAGCTTGGCAATGCTGAATTGTGCTTAAAGGAAAATTCTCCAGTTCATTCTGTCAGAAGAGAGAGAAAAAAAAGGAAACAAAAAATACCACCTTACTACACAGTGCCCTGATCTCAGACAAACTGCATGGAGCTAAAGAGGGAAAGTGATAATAAGCTAATTAAAATCCTCAATCTCACATCCATCGTTTTTCTGCTCGCTCCCTTTTTCTGTCTCTCTGAAAATGAGACTGTCACTCACAGATCTTACCTTTGATTCCAAGTCCACTAAACTGACAGCTTTGTCATCCACTTGAAGAATCATGTCTTGAGTCCACACTTTGCCTTTGGCATCCAACAATTTCAGCTTCCTTATTCCATCATCCACTGTAATCATTGCCTCTTTCCGGTCCAGAACAAAGGTGGTCAAGTGCTAATGAGACATACATTTAAAAGAAATTATAATTGCAATTTTCCCTATTGTTTAGGAGTGTCAGTATTAAAATTGTCAGGAAGTAGCAATACAAATTATTCATGAATAAAAGTGCCTTTGTGTATGACAGAGCCCAACTATAAGACATAAGAAAGGTTGTTTAGTCCATAATGTCATTTTAAGTCAATTGATTTTTGTAGCTCGCTCTTTGTCACCCACTGTCATTTCCTCACTGCTGTAAGCAGTTAGACTTCAAGGCACATTCTGACATCTTTCAGGTGTCAAAGCTAGAATTAAACCTTGAGTTTTAATTAGCTTTCTTGAGGAGTGAAAACCTGTCTCTCTTGGCAAGCTGAATTCAGGAGGTGCCAGCAGAAGGCTCCCAGAATCACACTGCCAATGTTCCTCCACCACCATCCTGACCTGAGTGTCCTCATCTCTTCCAGAGCTGCCAGATAGCCTGCTGCTGGCAACCAGGATGAGCTTGCATCTGACTGGGATACCTTATGGACAGGCTGGACACATTTATGTGTAACACAGTAGAAAACACTAACTACTTGTGCTCACCATCAACTTGGAGTATTCTCCAGATTCAATTCATGGTCTAGAAACTAAACACTACCTCAGATGGCTTCCCTGTCATTATGGTTGTGGCAATTTCTCCTTCAGCATGCCAACTGTGCAAGAAAACCCACAATATTATTTCATTTTGTTCAGGCATAAATCCAGCGTCACATTCTTACTGAAGATCTGGCAACACTCATTCAAGCTGAACCAAATTTAATATATGCCTGCACATCTGACTTCTACATAACCTTAAAAAATAAAAATAAAAAATTAATTGTGTTTTCTTCTATTACAGGATAACAGCACTTAATATTTATAGGGAAGAAAGTAGGTGTAAGCTGCATATAATCAAAGTATTTAAGAGAAGCAAAGTGAAATAGATTCTCTACTGGCTGCTTACACAGAATTGCTTAGATTCCAAATGTAAGTACTAATTGTTATGCCAGTACAGGACCAAAACCATTATGAGGAAAACACAGAAAAATAGATGGGCAATTAAAAGCAACACAGGTATTAATTTTTCAATCTGATCATAGGATGGAAGCACTTGAAATTAAGTATTCTGTGTATGCTCTCACAATTTACAGATCATTTAAAACTCAGCAAAAAGATGTTTTGCTGAGAATTGTGGTATTTGCAAGACTTGGTTTAACCCATGACAGTGGTCTGATGGCAGAAGGAGAGTTTGAGCCAAAGTAAGACTACAAAAGGAGGGACTGCATTCAAAAGTGCTTAACAGGCTACATACATGCACTCAGGCTTACTCTGCTGAATATTTTAAATATGAGAGCAGCATGCAGTAATTCTGCAAAGCAGCTTAAGACAGCAAGTCACATACTTTGCTCTTCACACTGGGGAAGACTCTGTGCAGGCAGAATTGATTTAACTACTACCTATCAGACTAGCTGGGGTTTGAGGCATTAATGCTCAGCTCCTTATGAATATTCTAACACCACTGCTGATTGTACCTGATCAAAGTATTAGTTTAAATATCACCCAGTGTGGCTTGCCAGCAGCTCAGCGTTCTTCAGCTCTGCCTCATCTTTGCAAGAAGCCAGGTTCAGAGACAGGGCAGCACACCATGCTGAATTGACACCCTGTTGAGAAGTCCTGTCTATTTGCCAAACTACACACAACTTTGCTTACACTCTTCTACATCCAAATTCCAGCTCATTATGGCAAAGCTATAGAATTTGAGACATTTCACTGTAATCTGTTCTGAAGTGACCCCAGGCTGGAGGGATATTTTGGAAGATGTATGTGCCTTCAAGCTTATATATCCTCAAAAAATCATGTAGGCAAAAATAGCTGCATGTAACTGAGAGCTGTAATTGGTGTATCACTCCCATCTCACCTCGACATGATACTGTGACGTTTCGGATATGCTGCTGACACTGTCTCGTGCATAATTCTTTCTTTGTTCTAAAGATGGGAGTAAAAGAAAGAATAATTATTCACTCAAGGTCTTCTCCTGGTGTTTCGACTGTTTCTCAGAGGTACTTTAGACAAGTTGTATATGTGAGAACAGGAGATAAGCCGTGGTTAATTTCTGTATTTCAGCAGAAAATGCCTCCACCCCCACACAGTCCAGCACAAGGACCATTCTTACGTCAACAACGCTGACAGAGAGCTGGTGGGTGCAAACAAAAGCCAGTTATCTCATCCAGTGAGTCAGGACACTGGAGGGGAGCAGTGTTCCCACTGGAAACGCTTCCTTGGGAAGCCTGACTATTAAAATCATTGGCTTGCTACTTTAGTAGCAATGTGATAACTAGCATCAGGCTCCCTATATTTGTATGAATGTCCTTGGAAGCAAAAGCATTTTCTGATATATACAAATACTTTTCATGTTAAATCTGCAAGACAAAGCCACACACACACAAAATCCCCTGACTTATCCTTTATTTCTTCATAAAGTATTTAATTCTTTGAATTGCTAATGTAGAAATATGCATGGAAATATATATATATACACACCAAAATATCTCTAAGCAGAAATATTTTTCAGCTAACAAGACACAATGCTGCAAAATCAGAAACATTGTTTGCCTTTTACTCTGTACTGTAGATTCATGTTAAACCAGCAGGGGTGGGAGGGGGGAAAAGTGAGATGAAGACACAACAGACACCCACACCACAAAATAATGAATTTAGATGAACACTGAAGAAAGTTTTTCAAACTAAGTGGAAAAAAATTGAATGAAACATTTGGAAGGCTTGGGTTTTTTCACTACAACTGCTTAAGTGCTTCATCTGGTCACCAGGAGCTTTTTTTGAAAGAGTCACTAGGTGACCTGGCTGAGAGAAGTCTAAGGAAACCCTGGAAGGAGGCAATTTATTTTTTACAGTTCATTAAAAATCTTGATTTCTGATCTTCAGGTAAATTAGGTGGTTTTTGGTTTTTGGTTTTTTTTTTTCAGAAAGAAAATACCTGGTGTACCTACAGAATAATCAATTTCATCACACCTGGATTATTTGGCAGTAAAATAAAAGTGATTTTGTTGACAGGAAGGTTAAGTTACTTTCTGCAAAAAAAAAAAAAATCTAAATTCTAAAGCACTACCAAGGTCACGATCTGTGATATACAAGGATCTGCAGTGAGGACAACATAAAAGCCCTACTGCAAAAGTCTCTTCTGTGACCAGGGTTCCTTCATGGAGGAATTCCAGGTGCACAAAAAGATAGCAGTGCCCTCATTTTCAGATGTCACTTCTAGAAGTATTTGTCATGTTTTATAAACAAACCATTATCTCTCCCCTTCTCAGTGAAAAGCAACATGAAAAACATGAACAACATATTTCATGAGAAACAAACTTCTGAAATGCATCACTGGCTTGAAGCCTCCTTCCCATGGTGACAAACTCCAGTCATGCAACAGAGCCATCCTAATCCTGTACAGCAGCTGCTCAGCTTGCTTTAGCAAGAGAAGAGTGCAGTGCAAGCTGCCAAATTGAAGAACATCACAGATTATCAGAGTTTTTAGCTCAGTGTGTGAGTATTTCAAAATAGATATCTTACTTTCATGATCCGCTATTCTGAAATCCCAGGGCAGACGATCAGCATTGACTCACATTGTATCTCCCATTTCTGCTTTTGCAGCATGTCACTTAAATTTTTTTTTCAGTTGATTGTCTTTTTAACCACAATACACACACATGCACACCCCAACAACACAGCCAGTAAAGCAGTACTGTCTGATTTGCTACCTTTCTTTTTTTGTTTGGATGACGATCTAAAGAAGTAAAGTCCATCTGTTCCTAACAAAACAAGGGGATTAAAAAGCAGTATCTAATTTAATCCCACAGAGTTGTTTGCATCCTTAAGGGGATCAGGTAACAGTCTTCTGCTATGGACTGTAAATGATAGTTAAATACTGTCCAGTAAGAAATACTATATGCTTTAAAACAAACAAACAAACCAACAAACCTTGTTTCAATTAACAATGCATCAAATAATCAGCTCTGAGTGTTATCTTCTTTTAGATGAATAAAAGTATAAATTTTATGCTATTAAATTAAACAAATATAAGAAAGCTTACATTCACTGTAAAATTTATAAATGCTGCAAACCGTAACAGTTGGAGCTGCTTTAAATAAACAATGTCTGGCATATGTAGAGACTCCAAAGGAATTAAAAAGCAGAGAGTAAATTTCTCTGCCTCATGTAAGTTTTGTCCTGTGTTAAGACAGGAATTTCAAAACCATTTGTAGCACTCATTAACACATCCTGTTCCACAGAGCAGCACAACACTCCCAATTAGACATGATGGAAAGGTGTTCAACACCCTCTCTCATGGTGAGAACAAGAGTGTTTATAGAAGACAGAGAGCTTTCTGAGTGTTAATCAAATCTGTGGTTGCCTACACTTGAGAGCCAAGGACAGCTCCTCAAGTTCTGCTTTGCTAATCACAACATAATAGTAACAAGAACTTTAATAAAATTTACAATTAACTAAAGTGAATCCGTGTTTGTGTTAATAAACAAGGAGTATGGACACAAAAACTGAGAGTCCATACTGAGATCAATTCATATTTAATTCTTTAAAGCAGACTAAATGAGCATTAGAACCTGCTAGAGACCCAAGTTACCATTTAGAGTAGAACAGAACATTTCACTTGAAACTGGAACACTGCTATAGAGGATCTGGAGGTGGATACTATAGCTGCACCCAGAAATTACTCACCCTTCAAAATACATCTTCTAATACTTATCCTGGCATCAGGTAAAATTCTTTCAAACCCTAGAAGGGTTTGTCTTCAACCTTTGTATTTTGAACCTTTTACAATCCAATAGTTAAAAAGTGGGTCTTCTTTCTCTTCCCACTGCTCATCACCCAGGCTCCCTGAGAGATGGCTTTCTTGGCTGACTGGCAAGAATTGCACTGAAGGAAGAATAAAGTTCCCTCCTAAGATAATATGAACACAACACAAAGAAAGGGGAAGAAAAAAAGAAAGAAAAAAGGAAAAGGAAAGGAAATAAAAAGACTGGCAGCTAGAATACATGTAGTTTTTGCCAGCAGCTCAAAATGAAATTTCAACTTCTGCTTTTTCCTAGTGCTTGGGTCCTGTCCCAGGTTCTACCTATAGCCCTTCAAAAGTTCTCACCTTGCCATCAGAAAGGACATGAACCCTTTTGAAACCTCTCCTGCTGATGTGCTCCATTGCCTTGAGCTTCTAGGGACATTGATATAGGCCTGCAAACCTGTTCTCTGTCCTCCTCTGTCCAGATGACACAAGGGACTGCTGCTCCTTCCTACAGCACTTCTGTGCTTCCACTTCCAAGTCAGAGATATCTGAGATACAGAGCTGTCCATTGCCATTCCTCTGGAAATGTAGCTGCCACCTCTCAATTCTTTCACATATCAAAGTGACTGATTATTACTTATCAGTATTAATCTGACTGCTTTTACAGAAACCTTGAAACATCTATTGACTTATTAGATAATCTTCAAATGCAAGTAACACATTTGAAACTATTACTGAAAATGAGTAACAGAATTTGCTGATGTACTGAATCTAGTGAATCTGGCTAATTAATTAGTTAATTTTGGATCTGACAACACAGGGATGTTTTAGCTGTTGCTGAACAGTGTCAAGACCTTCTCTATTTCTTATTCTGCTGCCCCAGCAAGTGGACTGGGGTGCACAAGAGGTTGGGAGGGGACACAGCTGGAACAGCTGACCCCGTCTGATCAAAGGGATATTCCATAGTGTTTAATATCCTGCTCAGCAATAATATTGGCAGGTAGTCTTTCCAAAGAGTCCTTGCCCAGCTAGTCTGGGCACTGGTCTGCCTATGGAAGGTTGCAAGTAAATGCCTTTGTACTATTCAGCCCTTTTTCCTCCTGCTCTTTCCTTCACTTATTAAGCCATCTTTATCCTGATCCATCAAATTTTTTCTTGCTTTTACTCTTCCAATTCTCTCCCCTATTCTGCTGCAGAAAGTAAACAGGGGGAATGAGCAAGCAAATGGGTAGGTCCTCAGTTGCTGGCTGGGGTCAACCCCTGACACTGAAAACAAAATAATGTTTTGTATGCTCTGTTTCCCTCTCCTAATCCTCCCGATCAATCCCAGCCTCTCACAGGTCCCTTCATGCATGAAGAGGCTATTGAAGCTGAGGTGAAATACTACAACAGAGACTTCCAGATACGATGCATAAAACTATCAAAAGATGAATAAAACCATCAAAACTATTAAGTTGTTTTTCTATGTACTCTACTTACTACAGCTCTTACATCCACAACGTAAAATACAGTGCGGCCTTAACACCAGGTTAGCTCAAACTCTGTTGATACACCATTAACTAAAGGATTTTCCCTCTGGTAAAAGAAAAAAATATAAAAGAGGATCGTGGCAGAAGACACTTTAGTTAAATTCTTAATCACAATCTATAGCAAATGCAAACTGGAAGAATTTGTTTAAAATAAAATCTCTCACAACACAAAGGCAATAAAGTGAAAAACAGCACAGCATTTCACTTCTGGGTCCTGAATGTAAGATCCACTAGCTACTAAAGCTGCCAAAGGAACAAGAACATTGATCCACAGAAATTAGTACTCTTCCAGCTGTCTGATGCAGACAGATGTTACTGCTCTTCCTGTTTCGTGAAATTGTTGACTTCACCAATCTTTGGGAACAGGCCATGTTTCTGTCTTCAAAAAGATGTTAAAAGGTACTGATTTTATTTTCATTTTTGAAAGCATCCAAAAAGCAACCTCTTAACCAAAGACTTTCAGCCAAGTAAAAACACAACCACAGAGTACCTGACACAGATAAACAGGACTGTAGATTGCTCTGAAATTTTATGGCAAGTCATGTGGATTGCCTCACAATCTGTCCTAAGAATCCTGGAGTGACAGTGTAAAATATTTCCACATGTCATCAAGCAAAAAAGCCTAATACTTAGTTTACTACTATTTATCTGCACTGGACTGATTGCTGATACCCCTTTAAGTACAAACTGCAGCAGCTAGAAAAAATTGAGCTTGAGGCAGAGCAAAGTGCAGGAGACATGACCTAAACATCCGGGACAAAGGTCAAAACCCGAGTTCAAAACAAATCTCATTTTCAGAGAAGGAAACACTATCACTTGCAGAGATTTAGGCCATAAGCCTCTCCCTGATGGCTGTGTGGAACTAGCTGTCAAAGGAACTGTGTTGTTTAGAAATCAATTGTCAACTCCATTCAAGTATCAAATACTACAAGCACATTACATGGATGGCTTCCTTCAATGGACTCGTTTACCTGTGTATGAGTTGCTTGAGACTTCCTTGAATTTGTTACACTACAGTTCTTGCTCTGAATGAGGTTATGGGCAATGCAAAAATACACAGGCAGTTCCACTTCTGGCACCTAATCACAGCCATGAGAGTATAAACACAGTGTGTAAAGCATTCAGCCTTTTCTAATGGAGTGTGCAAGGACAATTTTAGCAACATCTTTCAATTCTGTGCTCTATGATAATGTGACAATTTGGAGTGAGCTCCTTATTCGTTCTTCCTGAGCAATGAGGCTGTTCCACACTGTGTCACTGGCTGGCAAAGGCCCAGCACAGCGCTGCCACTGAGGCTGCATGTCTCCCCACAGGCAGAGCTGCTCAAGACAGATGGAGAAGCCAATGCTAGAAAAACAGATGAGGCAAAACCTGATTCCGATGGAAAGATAAGGAAGCAAATTATGAAATAAACCCCATAAGAATGTGCAGAGGGCACCTTCCCTCCCAGTTCAGAAAGAGATTTGTCATGCAAAGAGAAGACAGCTCGTTTTAGGAAGGAAACAAGTGAAAACAAAGGGATTATTTGACACAGGAAAAAAGGCATTGCAAGGAAGTTTTTGCTATCAAACAGGCACCTAAGAGATAGTGACAGCTTTGGTCTAGTTTTTAACTCAGCTGTCAGTAACACCATTAATACTCCAGCCTCCTTTCCCATAGCACTGTGGCCAATCCTCTGCCTGATGACTGAAGGGCTGAACAATCATGAATCACCTCAGCAATGGGATCTAAGACATAAACAGGCCTGTGTATATATATAAACATACAGACATATAGTAACAAGTAATAGAAAGTAGTAATAATAATAATAAATACAACAATAACAATAATTAGAGTTATAATTGTGATTATTGTGGTAATAATTATAATAATAACAATAATAGCAATAATAACAATAATAATAGTAATAATAACAGTAAAGTTTATTTTAATTTAGTTTTTATAGCGCTTGGAAGAAATTTAGATCAAGATCAAACTGGTCACTTAGAAGCCCAGGTACCACCTTCACCTTTTGATAGTCATGGATAGGTGACTTAGACCAAATGACACTCAGGCCTTCCAAGAGAAAGAACCTTTTAATGTACAAAGTTTGTTGCTAATGTCCTATTGCCACTTTTTAACAAAACAAAAAAACACAGTCGATCTAACTTTTGTAATAAAATATGATACCTTTTTTTCCAGTATAAGTGAATCTATTAAACACATGCGCTTTCTACACTTACCTAAATAAAACACATGCATTTAAAAGACATGTACATAACAAAATATAAAAAGAAAGCTAAGACAGCTTCAAACTGCTTTACAGGATTTCAATCCCATGAATCTCAAATAAAAGAGTTTAGTTAGTTATTAATTATGAATAAAATACTTTGTAATAAGCATTTTTAACACATTTTAACAATTCTGGTATCACTCAGCTGCTTTCCACCCCCTTGGGAAAGTACACACAAGAAATTTAACATGACGAAGAAGAGGCACAGGTGGGATGCAGCAAAACAGTAACTTGGTTGCTAAAAATTAGATAAATATAATTGCTATGAACTTGAGAAAGGTTTTTAATGTTTTCCTTGTTTTCTCCAGCTCATGTATGTGTGATAGCAGCAGCCTAGTTCTTTATGTATATAAAACAGAGCAGAAGTAGCAAAAAGTGCAAACAACACTCTAAAAGCTGTGCCAATACATATTCACTTGGAGCTACAAAATAACTGATTCCTCTATTTCATTCAGTTCCTGGCAACTGCAACCACAGTTTTGTGATATATCTACCAGCAAAAGAAGTGAACCAAGGACAACAATTCATTTTACAGGAGCCACCACACAGCAGTTTCATGGCAAGCATTTTCAATTAGTACCTGAATTCAAGTAAGTGCTTTGGAAGTAAAAGGCCTATTACCATTATATACATCAAATTTACTTGTCCTCATCTTCTCCTGACACATGACCATCCCATCATGTTTGATATGAAAAAGCTCAGAGAGGTATTATTTTAAAAGCCCACAAAGATTAAAGGACAGGGTACTGTTAGACTGTTCAAACTATGCATCCTTGAAAAATGTTGATGACGAAAAAGAAATCACAACACTCTCCTAGCATCTTATAAAGAAATAATCTGCTAAGAGTTTTTTGCAATGTCTCTTGCTGGTTTCTGTTACCACCTACTATTTCTGTCAACACTTGCAATCAGTTTGTTGAGTGAACCCATACAGGATGCAGAAATCACTCTTTCAAATGACCAGCTCAGAATTTTCCTCAGTTGCAATTCCTGCCTTCAGCACTATGTCAAGTAACTGGCTTTTGTAGCATAGCACTAAAATGTAGTAAGTTTAAAATTAAAATTATTCACATGAAACATCATGTTTAGGTTGAATATTAGGAAAAATGTTTTCATGAAAAGGGTTGTCAAGCCCAGGGAAGTGGCTGGATCACGATCCCTGCAGGTGTTTAGAAGATGTGTACCTGTGGCACTCAGGGATGTGGTTCATAGAGGGCTTGGCAGTGCTGGGTTAATGCTTGCACTCAATGGTCTTAAAAGTCATGTCCAACCCAAATGATTCTAAGGTTCTAAAGCATGCTGCCAACATTGCCCCAACCTCTGAGCTCACTCCCAGCCACCACTTCACCCAAAACAGGAGCGAGAAAAGATTAGTTACTACTTGAGGTGTTGCAGCTATTAGCCATATCAGTCACTGCTCCTTGAGCTTTCCAGCAGGTTAAGCTGCAGAAGAGGTGGCAGATGCACAGAGGGAGAGCAGGAGGGGTCTGAGGGGTCCAGCACAGGATCAGGTTCTCAGTGCAAGCCTTGTCCTTCCAGTCTCCTCAGTTGCACTGACTTTCTAATGAGCATTTAGCAAGAGGCACAGATTTACACAGCAGAACATCTCAGCCTCACTGCTGCTTCTGTTTCCATTACTAGCACAGCTATCAGCAGGATGCATTCACAGTGGAGGAGGATGACCCGAAAATGGTGCAATTTGGCTGGCAAGGAACATGACTACATTTTTCCTCCACGGTGATTTGGCATTAGGCTGGAGAGTGATGTGTACAGCCAACATAAATACTAGCATTTGTAGATGGTGGGTGCAACAATGTTTAGGCATTTGTAAGCACCATCACATCCGACAGTCACAAAGCCCATTGAAAACGGCACACCAAACAGAACTCCAAATCAATTACACCAACTCTAATTTCCATTAAATACTTGTGTAAAAGAAGAATAATGTTGTAAATGTCTTTTCTGTGAGCAGGGTATAAAGTTGGGGAAGCAGAGGGAGGTACAGATCAAATCAAATCCATAGCTAAAACTCTGAATGCCTTCTCCCTGGTACATACCTTAGCTATAGGATCACTGTTAGTTTTGTGATGAATCCTTTACACATTGCTGCCTTAAAAAAGAGCAGGGGGGAGTTCCCTGCTTAGCAAACTAAGCATTTCATAGCTCGCTTTAGTAGGAATAAAATCACTTTGTTTTTCAATTTAGTTTACAGACATACCCATGTGTATGTACATACACTTTCAGATTAATATGTGTAAAATATTTCCACCATGACATCACAATCAATACTTAAAAAGCAACTTAACATAGAAGTTTAGAGACTTTTTGCTTCCTTACCATAAAGAGCTTTTGCACTTGTTCTTGAATTCTGCTCCCTCTCTGCCTGAGCAAAAGTTGGGGAGCCATAGCCACTGAAAGAAAACATCTCTGGTTATCTTCTGCATAGATGCATTTGGCACACAGAAACAGGCATTGGAAAAAAAAACCCTCCCCTTATGTAGGACTACACATACCTGCAACATTAGTAACAGAGGGAAAATGTTGGATATTTGTTCCGCATCACAAACATGAGGAAGAATGTTTCACTAGGGCTGAAAGCCTTTTTGAGCTCTTTTTCGTTGCTTTAGTACAACACCATGCACAATTGGGTATTGTGGTATACAAATAGATACCACGATAATGAAGGCAACAAAAATCAGTATATAATGATAAAAATAATTACAATAACAATGATATTAATGACTATGCCAAAGAATTGGGTAGGATTTGGGGTTTTTCCTGCATACACAAGTGTTGATTGTTTTTAACAATTTTAACTGTCTTTAATTTAAGACTTAAAATGAACATCATTGCCTTACACAAAAGAAAAGGCAATATGACTTCTAGTGTAACAAGAATGAGTCACATACAAGTTTACCTGAAAGGAACAACAATATGAGAAGCAAAAGACAACACAGATATCATGCTCCATATAGGAATACATTTTCTTTGGCATCAGATAGGTAAATTCTCATTAGTGTTGTGAATAAGTCTAGTGCCATGCTCCTGATACAGGGATCATCCTCTTATCTCAGGCAAGGTAACACTTTCAGGTAGCAGTTGCTCAGTTCTGTTTACTGGGAAACAGTCTGTTCTCACAGATGGAAAAGGCAGCCTCATCTTTTATGCATAAAAATGCATTCACTCCGAGCTAACCTTAAACATCTCAGGCACACAAAGACCCCTCTGAGTAACACAATAAGGATGTTATGGCTACAGAAATTTGTTTTCCTGTTCCAGAAGAGTCCATGCAGTAACACAGCTTTACCCTTACAGTAAAACAAAAATCAGTCAGATGAGATCTGCCACTTTGGTTCCACAGTTTGCAAACCACGCACTCTTTTACAGAAACTGCCTTTGCATAATTCCAATGGGAATCTAATAATTATACCTCTGAAATGAAAGCTTAAACAATCAAGTACAACAGTATTTTTTGTCCATAAAAGGAAAGTCAAAGGCATAACCTTACTTCATTTGAGGAAAATAACTTCCATATCCACCGGGAGGGGTGTTTGATATATGTCCATTCATTGTTCCTGTCACTTACTGGGAGAAACGACCTGGGAAAAGACACAACAGCACATGAATTGAAGTCTCTTAAAAGATGAAGGTTTAATCCAGATGTAATACAAACCTAATGAGAAAATTATGGTTGAAATGCGAACAAAATTGCATCAACAAGCTCAGTTGTTATTAACTGCATCCTGGTGATGCCTCAAAGACCCATTATGGAACTTCAACCAGTTGCAGTTTGATAGTTATTGCTGCAAATAATTTATAATTTAGTGAACAAAGCTATTATTTTTGATACAATGGTCTTTAGGAATAGCTTTACAAATAAAAGGCTCACTGAACAAAGAACAACATCTACTGCAAAAGTGAACAAGACGTTCCCATCGGCAACTTTAATAATCAAGCATGCACGATTTCAACCCTCAATTCATTTCTTGCAAGTGAAACTTTTGAAATGACCTTTTGATGCATATTCTATGAAACATATCAGCTGAATTGTTAGAAAGTTTCATTATCAAAACAATACACAATTGTTAGCACAAGAGGAAACTTGGTTAGCTATTTTGGTACTTTAAAAACCACTTTTAAATTTTTTTTTTTTGTTAAGTAGCATTTAACATCCTGAAAGTTAGGCATGCCACATGAAACCTTTCATATAAAATCAGTGCTGAAAAGGCCATGATAAAACAGTTTAAAAAATGCCTTCTCCCTTTAATGCCACATCAGTTGAAGTTAAAACTGACTGTGGAAAGTGACTAGCATAACCCTTTCATATTCAAATTTACCATAGGCAAATATGCTTTCATTTACATATATACATGAATAATATAAATTTGAATATTTTTCTACATTTCAGTCCTTAAATGGAAAAAAGACTTAACTCTGCAGAATAGTCAAAAGTATATCAGATAAAATTTGTACCTAGCAAAAGCTCCATTTCCAAAGTAAGCACAACCTGCTCTGTTTGTACTGGAGCTGCCTTATGACCAGCTTATCTTCTGAGGCCCTAAGTCAACTTATTGCCTCACATTCACTGCTCTCTTCCTGTTTTACAAAGAAGCAGCAGCTGATTAACCTGGCAGCACCTACTGAATTTTGTATCCACATATATTCTACTACTTTCTTCTTTCACGCAAAAGACAGTCAAAATCTGTTCTCAGCTCTAAACAGTTCTGTCAGGTCAAGGGACATGCAAGATGCTTTTGGTCTTCTGTGCTGAAAACACAGTTTTTATACCTTTCTGAGGAACATCTGGCATTTCCTGCCTCAGATGCAGTTAGCAAAACTAACTAGAACCAAGGTGTATTTCACATGCCAAGTAAAATCATATGGAAGGGTAGTATTGTCTTTAGTGGGAACAAGCTTGGTAATTTGGCTTAGGATATTGTTTTTAATTTATTTAATTTTCTTTGAAATCTTTGATTGCTCCTTGAGAAACCTCTTTAGTGACACAAGCACATTTTACTTTCAGTTCCCCAAAAATATATCACATATCCAGCCGGGTAGCCTGTTTGGCTGCTCTAAGACTCTTTTATAGAGTGCAGTCCTTAGCAGCTGTCTCCAATAAATTACTACTTGTGCTGAGTGCTGCTCCATTCATTAGCAATTACAACCTTTGGGACGCATCCTGAAATTGTCCCATGACTTGAAAGGATACAACTATTCATTTTCTCAGCAGAATTTGCCAGCTCAGTGTGCGCTCCCTGTTCCGCTTCAGCAACTGCAAGGACCAGAGCTGTTCAGAGTGCTCTTCTCCACCTCATGATGCCATTAAGCTCTTCAACACTTCCTATCAGCTGTTAATTCTTATCATCTGCAACCACGCTCAATTTGCTGCCCTGCTTAACAGTTCACCCTGTGATTAGTTTCCAAAGAGTGACCAGATCCAAGACACACCAATTATCTCCATTGCTTTTGGTATCCCCACTTCACTCTACTTTCCATGGACACATTGTTTAAAATAGCACTTAGTTTATAATTCTGCTTGCCATAATCTTTTGTGATTTGTAATCTTTTTCATAGCCCTATTTATAACAAATTCTGCAACTATGTGCTTTAAAATAAGAGCTTTGAAAAAAACCCCTTGGTTTAAAACTCTCTCAGAATAATTCCACTTCTCTGACATCTTAATCTGACAAATACTTGGTTTGTATTTGTATTCCACTTTATTTTATGGAAGTGGTGAAACAGATATTCTAAGTAGAAGGAATGCAATATATAAGAATTTCAAGCTTCAGCCTTTAAGTCAGCGTGACACACTGAGTTTTAAAGCAGCAAGATGGCTGAGCAGCAGATTTTCACACTGGGGAAAGAAAACGTATCTCACGACTAAATACTTGCCCACTGTAAGGCATAACACTGTTTAAATATAAAAAGCTCCTGAATTATATTTTGAGCTAAGTGATACTGAAAATCTGGATTCAGAAATTCTGCCTATTCCAAAAAAAAAAAAAAAAAGCAGCTTGTTCTGCCAAAAAACTTTTAGTTCACTTTAGCTGATATGCAAACAAAACACCACTTGTTATTTAATATTTGAGTAATGCCAACAATATTTCCTGTCCCTCATGCAATTTTCCAGTGCTTTGGAAATGCCAAGACAACCACCTTGACATGACAATTTCAAGAGGCCATGTCACTCAGTTCAAGAAACTCCTGAATACGAAAGCAAACAAACCCTTTACCATAATTATTTGCAATTAGTCCAAATATTTATAACAGCACCAAAAAGCTACTAATGATTTCCCAAAATCATCAGACAATTTAATCTCTCTCAACCTAAATGTTTCAGAAAAAAACATTTTAGGAAAGCTCTTTATTTTTTTTTTTTAAATTAAGTGCATGATGGGAGAAAAGGGAAAAACCACAAATGGGTAACAGAATGTGCAGTGCTTTGTTTATTATGCACTTGTACAGCTTTCTCTGCTGTTTCTCATCTCAAATGCTCTTTCATCTCTCATAACCAGTCAGTCCTGTAGCAGATCTTAACCCCTGCACACTGCACACTGCACAGCCATTGTCAAGCAGGAGTCTATTAATAAACGCCATTTCCTCTTTAATCTTCCCTTTCACCTCAGCCCAGTAGTTCACAGCAACCTACACCAGTGTCCAAGACTTTAAAATAAACATCCTTCACAACTAACTGTACAATTCTTCTTTAATTAGGCCTGGAGTATCAACAGTTTACTTGTGAATACGGCCAAAAATGGTCATGCCTGAGGATCCTGCAAAAAAGACATGGCTACTCTGAAAAAGAAATATTTAAAACCAGAAAAACGAAATAAGAATTAAAGAAGAAAAGAATAATTAGGCAGTAGGTAAAATAATAATGAATACTAAGACAAATATCAAGGTATTTCTCTTTAAATATATTAAAATAATATATAAATTAAAACAGTAAGAAAAAAAGTTATAAATATTAAATTTCTAAAAACCAAAAAACCTCACTAAATTGTCTGAACAAAAAAAAAGAAACAAAAACAACAACAACAACAAAAAATCCACCTAGGACTTTACTACTGCCATCAGCTTTATTTTTGAAGGGACTCCATAATATTGATAGTCAGCAGCTCTGTAAATGACAAGGATCCAGCCTTTATAACACACCAACCATTTTTGAGACAGATGTACTTTAGTCCTTCAGCAGTCTGCAGTTACCCCAAGCATGGGGAGACTCATGCCAGGACACAACATGATCAGTCCTAAATACTCATTCTTTAAAATGTCAAAATGCAAAAAATCTCCTCGTCTTCCCCATTTTGTAGCACAGCAGCCTCCTGAAAACAATGCAATTTGTGTGGCACATCAACAACTCACCTCTCCTGCCACTTCATTTCCCAGTAGGAGTTTGAAAGCAGCAAAATCCCCCATTGTATTTAAAAAAAAAACCCCACATTTTCCAGCAAGGCAGAGCTATATCATTAAAGAAAATGAGATATTCCAGAGCCTGGTGCTCTTTTCCACTCATCCTGAAGCAATGGGTCCCACCCAGTGCCAGATCATAATATCATTTGGAAACCGAAAGAGAAACCACATAACCACGTGGATATTTTAGAAATTATGGAGGAGGAAGGGCTAAGGAGGAAAGGATGTACAGGAAGGAAAAGGAAAGCAAATAATGGTTGGAATGATAATTATCTACTGATTAAGAAAACATTATTAGTAACAAGTCACTGTTATCACGTGCCCCAAAAACACCCCCAAATTTTTCCTCGTTCAGAGCACAGGCACGGGCTGTAAATCTGGCCTAAACAAAAAGCAGTGGACTATTACAGGGTAACACTATTACCTAGGGGTTCTGAGAATGGAGCAGTGTCAGATATGGACACTCTCTCTCTCCACCCTTTCCCTTTTAAAAGTATTATGAAAGAACAAAACAATAACAACAAAAAAATCCATGTACCCACACTGCCCTGTAACTCACTGTGCATTCAATAAAAACGCCTCTTATTGCTATCCCACAGCATTCAGCACTGCTGATCTACAGAATGTACAAAATCTATTTCACTTGCTGCATGACTTGCTGGTTTTCATCTGTTTCTTCTCAAAACTCATCCTGTTCACCCACATACACACTCGTGCTAAATTTCCCTACTCGTGCTAAATTTTTAATCAGTATCTCCTTGTGTCTACCTTTTTGTTCCAACTCATCACTCCCCCATTTATATCTTCACTCCAGCCACAGATTTTACAAATGGGAAACTCCTGACAGAAGTACATCCTGGGGAGCCTGATGAAACATTGCTGCTGCCCTCTGCTTCGGGACTTGCTTCAGAGCACAACAGAGAGCAAACACGAGTTCTGCTCACTGTTCAACATCTTGCCTTGAGATAAACACCAAATATGTGATATGCACATGAATGCATAAGTAAGTAATACTTCTGAAATGATCCCTGGGCATTTTCCATTCTCAGTACACTGATACCAGAATTTCTCTGAGAGAAACTGCTGTGGGTTGAGCTGGCAG
Source organism: Climacteris rufus (assembly GCA_013398175.1). Classification (NCBI taxonomy): domain Eukaryota; kingdom Metazoa; phylum Chordata; class Aves; order Passeriformes; family Climacteridae; genus Climacteris; species Climacteris rufus. The sequence goes on along the minus strand of VZRZ01002225.1, from coordinate 2,128,666 downwards.
CTGCTTTGCACTGTAATGTTTTCAGTTTCCTATTAAGCAGATTGGAGCATCCAAAGGCTTGTCAAAAAGATGACAGCAAAAATCAATGCAGAAAATTGAAAGCCAGGCCCTACAAGTGCTGCAGTTTCAACACAAAATATATGAACCTGTTTCACCATCACTGTGACTGTTGTCCCCTTTGCCTCTCTCAAGGCACTCCATATTTATGAGAGGGGGGTTGAAACTTTCTGAGCTCTATATACTCCAAATAAACACCTTTTTGGCCAAACATCAGGAAACATGATAATAAAATAGCCACAATAAAATTATTTTGAAAATGCTGTTGCTTTGAAATCTCCTCCTGAATCAGAGCAGTTGTCCAGCATGGCCATTAGCACTAATTACACTGCATTTCAGTTTATGCAAATCTGAACTGAGTTGCATCCTGTGTTGAGGTTTTAGTGCTGGACGCAGTGTTAGCTGTCTGGGGTTCTTGCTAAAGAAACTTGGGAATGGGGAGGAAAGGACTGGGTGTGTCCCCCTCTCCTCCCTGAATTTTACTCCTTATAGAAAGCTGAATTTAAACCCAGATTATTATTTACCTACTTGTGAAAGCGTCAGCGGGGTTGGAGCATTTCAAGCAACTGAAAACAGTGAAAGGCAAACAAATACAACTCTGGCCAGGCAGGGGACAATGACAAGACATACAGCAGTGCCCAGAGGGATTTGTATGTGTATTCACATATCCACAGCGTAGTGCAGCAGACAATCAGTGCTGTTTTTGCCAGTTTCAAAAAGTGTTTTGATTTCCATTGACACTTTCTGAAACCTAATATTCTTCCCTCAGTCCTTCACTAAGAAGGAGTATGCTAAATTCATTAGCAGTATTCCTTTCAGCAGGAGGGATTGGATAAATTTATTAAGAAAATTTGGTGTCATAATTATCAACCAAAGCAGAAGATTTATTATGTTAATGCAAGACCTGTCTTCAGGGCAATAACTGTTAGCTAAAAGAGATTTCCACTGGAAAAACTAACAACATAAAAAATACCCTGGAAGTCTTCTTTTTCCTGCTATGATATTTTCCAGTGATTCACTGTTAAAGAAATATTCTAACAATAAAATTAAGATAACTATCTTTCATTTTGAAAGAGGGGAGAAATAAGAAGCCCAACAGGAAGAACTGAACGAATAAACTTCAGACAGACCATGTTCATAGACTTAGCCCTTATTATTACCACACTAATAAAGACCCTGCTTGAAAACAGGTTCTTATTCTGGCATGGCAACTTATTTCCATCCCTTTCACTCACATCTAGGCCATGATTTATAATTAACTGTATTGAAAGAAAATAAAACAGCTTTCCAGATACAAAAGCTTCAAAGACTTAAAATCCCCATTGCAACAAAGGGTTGTTAATAAATATGCCAAGCACTGAAGCCACCACTCACTGCTATTTTTAATTAGAGAATTAACCACTTCATCTAAAGCAACATGAGTATTAATTACCAAGATCAAGAACATTATGCAGTCCTTGCAGAATATATCACCACAGCTGGAAGACCAATATCATGTATAATAGAAAAAAGAAAGGAGAAAAGTCCCCCCCCAAACCCATACTAAAAACTCTCCACACATACAGAGCAGTGTAAACAGGAAGGTGTCTATGGCATATGAAAGAATTTATAGAAGGAGGTAGAAAAAGGGATTATAATGTCCCATAAAAATCAGTATTTTTGGTGGGTCTACCTCAAGTAGAGTAGTGAGCTAGAAAAAGATACAATTTTTACCCATAGATCCCAATTTCAACATGGCTACAACAAATTCAGCATCTCCAGCTGAAGAGACATGCACAAAAACTTGTTTTGGTTTGGGGTTTTGTTGTTGGCTGCCTTTTTTTTTCTTTTTTTTTTTTTTCTTTTTTCTTTTTAATAAAACCAAAACCACCTTGGAACATCTGACTGGTGAATTCTGCTGACCTAGCACAGAAACCACAGCTGTATTTCCCTTCTTCACACTCTCTGGGTTTTTTTCATTATTTCCTTTTATTCTTTGTTACATCATACTTCAAACGAGATCTTTAGATTTCAAAAGAGGGCACTCCAGACACTAATTTGAACGTCACTTTGCAGTGTACAACCAACAAACCATCAATTCCACTGTAGAAATGTAAGCTTACATACAACATTATAAGACTAATGTACATATTTAAATGAGACATCAGAAAATTCAGCAAGAAGTAGTGTGAAAAGGGTGTTTTCATCCAGATACCATATAAACATGCTTCCCACCACCCTGAAGATAACACATCTCAAAAATGTCATGAAATTTGGACACAGTTTTCCCTTTCACATTGAAAATGGGCTGTGAGTGTAGCTCAAGAAATTCTTCGAATAATTTCTTGCACTGAAGCACTTGTGAAAATGTTAAGAAACATTAATACTTACTGTACTGAAATTGTAAGTATATAAAAATTAGTAAGACAATGTCTTTAGGTGTTGTCTGTTGGTTTAGATAAAGTTTCCCTTTCATTCTGGCCAAAAAATGAAAGATCTTCCAACACAGTTAAAAAAAATGCTGCTGCAAGTTGCCCAAATGAAACTGGCTTAACCACCTATCCACATTCATTTGCAAGTGAGTAACTGTGTCATGACACAGGGACATTATTAAAATTGGCGTGGTACAGTTCATAACAAAAGCTAAACTGAAACCATATAATGACATACTCCAACCAGACTATAAAAATTCACATGAAGGAGAAGGGAAAAAGGCAGGAACACTCATCAATGCCTCTCTAATTTAGTTTAATAGAATTGTAGCAATATTTAATTCTTGTTTTCACAAATCTCCTTTCTTCAGTTTTGGTGAAAGTATTGAAGTCCATCAGCTAGTCACACAGAGAACCAATTTCTATGTCAGTAGTAGATGATAATCTTGAATTAAAAAATTGTTTAGGAGCAACATCCACTGGATTCCTGATCATTTTAAATACCCAAGCTCCAAAACATTGTGGATCACCCATTGATGGCTTTGCTTGATGATATAGCATTGTTTATTAAATCTCAATCTCTTCCACCAATAAAGTGTTCTGAATGCAAATCCACATGCATCTGAAAGGCCTCAAGGTTTACTATTGGAAGGGTTCATACTCTGTTTCTTAGTGTAAGATTTAAATTTTCTATATGGTACAAGAATAAATTTTAAAAGCCATTTCCTAGCAGTTCAGTGAAAACAGAAAAGACTGTATTTAATAAAAGTGAAAAAATTCATAAGGTTGAAAAGTTATTTATCACACCAAAACAAATCACCAATGCTGAGCAAACAGGTAAGCTCACAGTGGAGCTCAACAGCAAATCTAAAACTTTTTATTTAAAACTTAATAAATTAGCACATACTATTCTAATAATGCTGAAAACTCTTCAAACTTCCCTAGGGAAGGCCTAACTCAAACAATGTGCAAACAAGGCAGTAAACAAGGCTTCACAGGATTGATATGCAAAAGCTGATGACTTTAGGTAACATGATCTAAACCAAACATCACCAACATAAATTTTGGGGATTAAACAAGTTTTCAATGCAAAAAACGGTTAGTAGAGTGTTCATGTTCTCCAAAGTAATTTAAAGTATTCCCTAGTATTTTCAATGTACTTGCAACATCACATATATATGAAAGTATTAAATTAACCCATGATTCCTCGAAAGTATTTGAATTAATTCCAAATCCAGTCAGCAAGCCTCATAAAAGAGACCAGGTTTCCACTTGTCATTCACACTTAAAACACGTAAGATGTAGAATTTGTCCTCAAAGGTATGCAGTTATGGAGCTGTAGTGAATAGCAGCAACAATGGCAATACCTGTGAGTCAGACCTGTACCCTACTTCAGCACAAGGGTTTGATTCTGAAGCTGGTTCATAGACACTTTCAACAGAGAACGGTATGTTTTCTTTAGAACTGACCCTGTGTTACAGGAATCTTATTTCTTTCAAACTCTGGGGCCTACAAAAACTACTTTGTCTTTAATCTGTGGGGGGGAACTGCTGCTCCTAAGTTGCCATTCTGATCACTACCTCTTGTATTTTTCATGAATGGTAGGAGACATCCTAAGAAGAGGCTTATGTACATGGTGCCCACATAGTAAGGTAACAACAAAACCATAGGGACTCTGAAAATAAGGCAGAAGAGAGAAAACCAGAAGAAAAATTAATTTTTAAATGAAAATGGAGAATAAGTTGCACTATAATGTATTTTAAGACCTAGCAGCAGTAGTCACTGACTTGTACAAACCCTGTTCAATTTTCCCATCCATTAATAAAAAATAATCCATAACACCATCACTGAACCGAGATACTCAATTTAATACTGTCAAAAACCACAATTATTTCGTTGTCACTGAAAAATATGCACTGGAAAAAATGTTTGTCAAGGGAACTTTACATTTATTTTGCTCCCTTCTACTTGAAATGCCTCCTTGACACCAACCAGGTAATCCAGAATAATTACCTACTCCACAGCAGAGTGAGGAAATGTAGAGATACAAGAAGAGTCATGTGACTTCTTTGCTTGTACAGAACTGTGAAGTCAAACAGCCAGCAACTCTCTATCATACAGCATTTCCCTGATGTTTTTCCCTTCTGAACAATGAATTTGAAACAATAAACTTCAAGGACAACCTCCCCTCACCTGAGGTTAAAAACAGGCATATGACTGCGCAACCTTGACCATGCTCTACGCAGCTCTCAGCACTTTCAGACAAGCAATAACTCACCTGCATCCCAACATCAGCTGGACATGTTTTGTTGGGGTCACCAAAAATCTTGAGCATCAATTTTTTGTTTGCATTAACACACATATGACCCCTGAAGAATATATTGCAATTCAGCAAGGAAATAAAAGGTGCTATCTTAAAACATCTAAGCATAAGTGATTGGTCCACATTGGGGCTACAATTATTCAGCACAAAGTGAGTCAAGTGTAAAAGAACTTACTGAACTGAGGTCACAGCTGAGTGAAGTCACACCCTGCCACAGTATTTACAGTGCACTTATATAACTCAGCCATTGTTTCCTGGAAGAAAATTGAACAACAGCAGATCCCACAACTTGTGGGAAGAAAAGACATTTAAACTTTTGGTGCTTCATGTCTCTGATTTTCTAGTTTCAATTATTTATGTTTTGCTGCACAGATACAATTTTCTCATCCATTAATCTGGGCCAAGCCCTCCCTTTACGTGCACTACTACCACAAAAACATATTCAGAGCAAGTCAAATTATTGAGGTTTTGTTTTAAATTACCTGATCAAATGCATAAATGTTGTGGGTTTTTTCCAAACCAATTAACAAATCCACATTTTCAAAAGCAGACTCTGTTGTGAATGCCCAGGTTGGGCAAGTTGACTTTGAGAAATAAAAGTATATACAATTTTTTAAATTTTAATGCCTTTACAATCATGTATTAGGTTTACAGCAAATATCTAGTGATTAAGGATAACAGAACTAGAAACCTTCATAAAAGATAAATTATTATCAGTGAAAAATGGGTTTTGCTGCAATTTCCTCAAATTATGGAGTTTGAATTTTCACATATCAAGAAAATTTTCCCCAGGAATTTGTCATTGTGAGTTGCCAAGCTGAAATTAACAAACTATCACTAAGACGGGATTCAGAAATGCTACAACCAGGTATTTTATTGCAAGTTGCTCATTCACTCAATTAAAAACATTTGCTGAGGCATTTTCAATGTCAAATTTTCTTAAAACTGATGTCAGATAGTCTGGGACAGAAGTGCAAGATACTCTGCCCCCAGGAAACCTCAGAGGAGCTATGCTTCCAGCAAAGCTTCCACAAGTTTTGAAGGGAGATAACTTTCAAAAATCTTTTAGAACATGATTTTACTGTTCTTCAGCTCGTCCTTTTATTAGAAATAAGAGTGTGTGAAATAAGCGTGTGTGGGAAGGTGGAAAGGAGAAAGGGAAGGAGCTATAAAGCCATATGAGGTAATGTTTTTTGATCCTTTCCTGGTTGGAGGAGTGACAGATGAGGCTAGGGAAATCTGACTGCATCATTCACTTCCAAGCTCTACAAGAATTCTTCTAGAGGTGATTCTTTTGATCTTAACACTACTTAAGAAATAGTCCTCTATAGCAGGTTACCTTCCTACAGACCCAAGAAAGATTAAATAATTAGGTCTTTATCTTTTAATATGAGCCACTAATTTATGGGGATCTTGCATGAATGATACTCACTGGAGATACTGCTTCTACATGAAGTCTGACAGAACTGTCAGACTTCATGGGCTGCTCGACTTGGAATAGCAATGACACCAGAGCAAAGTGAGCCATGACTTCAACTGGAATAAGAAAGATTACCCATGGAGACAGTCCTTAAAGCAATAAATGTTATCTTAAAAACTACACCAGCTCCTCACCAATGATTAAATTTTGCTTATAGAGCTGTGAGTTGCCTGAACTGTAATGTATTTTCTATTTGGTGAGATTGAGAAGTGTATTTTTCCCTTTTCCAGAAGGCACACTAGATAAACGTTAAACTTGTACCCAGTTTCAAAGGCAAAATATTTGTCCTACACAAAGCCTCTATTCAGTGTCCCTGTTTTTACTACAGTAAGAAAAATAGCTGTGCCCTGGATAATTTGTTCATGTATGCCAATAAAAGCACATTGGATTAGAGCCAGCACTTCTAGCAAGCTCCCAAAGACTTCTGAAGTCCTATGGAAAGCAGAACTTTTTTTTCTACTTACCCTTTTTCTCTTTGCCATTCCCAGTACTTAACACTTGTTTCCATTACATTTGCCTTTATGTTACTCTGAGAAGCAACTAAAAGAGAAAAATAAGACTAAAGAATAAACCTAAAGCTTTTAAAGAAGCCCTTTTATGAAAAACAGCTTTCAGATCTCTTCATACAATGTTTAAAATGTTAAGCATGTACAGTTTTGAACTCCACTCTATTTAAAAATTATAAAAGAGACTAAACTATATTCACGTTTTAGACATAAAACATATAAAGAATTGAGAAACATACTGACATAAATACTTTGATATCTATGCTTTCATGCAGGAGTCTGATCAAGAAACTTGCTGCTTAACTAGGGCAGGTCTGTGGCAGACCCAGGGTAAAAAAGAGCTTGGACCAAATTATTGGGAAGTTATTCAGATCAGAATAATTGCCTGTTCATATGTGTTTACCCAAAACTCAATGTTTTTCTAAACAGTTTCCCAAACAATCACAGAAATGGGGCTTAAAAGCAAGGAAGTCATCGCACATCCTTAAGGCAGGAACAACTCTGCCAAGGTATTTCCCCAAAAGTAGTGCTTCTCAACCTCTTCCTTGGGCCTCTAGTGAGGGAGGCTAAAAACCAAGCCTGGGAAAACCCAGGTCTCATTAGCCTTACCCTGAAAAAGTTTTTCTCTATAAAGAATCTAAATCCTTGTTGCAGCTTGATGTTACTTCTGTCTATTACATACCCCAAAATACATTAGATTGTTAATTCTAGAAAAAGAAAAAAAAGGTAACAACATGCATCAAATCAGTGTTAAACTGGGTTTATAAAAACATCCTATTCCTCGGTCTTGTTTGAACAAGAATAGTTGGCTTGCTGCTACCTCCTCTCTCTTTTATAACTTATCCCTCATATCAACACCGCAATAGGTCCACAAGGATGGCGTCTCATGCGTATCATCTCATGTGTTTTTCCAGCTAGGCAATCCAAAGTAAGCAGATGTCAACTCCTATTTTCCCTTAGGACCTCACAAGGCAAGTTCCAGGGGGAACAATATTGCAGTTACTTCATCTATATATTATCTTTCATTATCTCAGTGTTTTTCTAAACCATATTCATTTGCTTCTTGAACTTTGTATAACCTCTTCTCTTTCCTCATATTGTTTAATTCAGCCTTATGCTCTTCTCCTCCTTTTCCGTTTTTCATACACATCTACAGCAGACTTTCTGGAAAAAAAAGTTATCCAAGAAAAAATAATTCAACTGTAGACTCAAAAGTAGTTCCTGATTTCCTGGCGCTGTCAAGTCTTTAAGATGGGGACTCAGTTTGTTATCTGCACAGTGACTGTCCTTCATCTCCTGTCTGATTGGGTGGAATGATTAATGAGAAAATTAACACTGACAATTGTAAATATTGTCTTTCCCAACAGAGACACCAAAAGAATTAGAGGTAGGATTTTTTTTTCCAGCGGTAATGTGTTTCTAAGCTATTGCATTAAGCTTTCTGAAAACTCATTCACAGAGAGGTTTAGGTGAAATGGCAAAAGCAATTACTGCTCTAATTGACTATGCCCTCTTTCTGCCTTTACAGGGATGCAAAAATGTGACATAAAAATCTCAACTTCTTTGTAGGTGCCAGTTTCAAATCCAGTGGAGAGGAGTAAGTTGCTATTTGCAGCAATAGAGGTTACAGCCCAAATAAGATTTAGCACAGGGATAAGGTATTTTAGCAGGATAGCAGGAAGGTTGTCAGATGCCCCACCTTTTTCTGTCCACAAAGAGCTTAAATAGTTCCCCAGACCATGCACATGTCCCTGGGTCACACTGAGCCACCTCTTGCAGGAACGACCCTGTGGGCCATCCATGTCAGAGCTGTTCCCCTCCTCAGCAACACAGGAGGGTTGGTGGGTGAGCAAAGCCACTAATTGGGATGTTGTGGGAACACAGAGGTCACCAAATCATTCCCTGCCCGTGCACAAGGTCAATACTCCTCGCCAAAGGCATCGGCACAATTAATATCTAGTCAGGCTGGCCAAACCACCTTCATGCCCTTTGTTGAAGGGAAAACAGCACAGCTGCAGACCAGAGCACTGAAGGTGACATTTAGGCAAACTACATGTCCAAAAAATTTGCTTCCTTTGCCATTATTCAGCTTTGTGATTCAGTTCTTCCATGCACACAGACATCTCAGCCAGTGCCAGGCTCTCAGGTGATGCTAATGGGAGATATATGCATGTTTTCTCTAAACAAAGTTAGAAATATGAAATAAAGTCACAGCTCTAATCACATTGTGGGTCCAGGATAACAGATACTAGAAAGAGAGAAAGCCACTGGATTCAGCCCTTTTCATTCTATGAGACAATCCTCCTAGACACAAGCTTTCCAGTTTTACTGCTGGAGCAGCACCTCTTGAAAATCTTACATGCAGAGGCAAAAAAAATGTAGATGACATACGAGATTTCTTCTGCCAGCAGAAATGCAGTGCTGGGAGCACAACCACACTGCCCTTCCCCTCCTGCCATGCTTGCACAGCAATCCTGTCACCCAGGATTTTTCTCTGGTACCTTAAGAAGGGGCCTTGGTTTGGATTCTCACACCTAGCTAAAGGAAAGACAGACCAGGTTTCAGCTGACAGCCTTGAAACTTGCCAAAACCTACACTGATTTTGGAGAAAATACTGAGAGCTTATTATCCCAGGATAGGGAGAAAGCTCACACAGCTTTAGGTTCAAAAAGGGCACTTGTGTTCAATAGTCTCAAAACCCCTGATTGTTTCCGAAAGGTCAAGCCCTGTTGCCCCTGTCTTTCTCACTGCCACTTTCCCCAGTGAAGGGCATGCATAGCTCTTTTTCTAAAAGTTCCCAGAATATTTGAATGCTTTGGCATTGAACATATTAGAAAATCATAGATTTTTTCTAAGGAAGGGGATCTGTTACTCTACAAGCAGGGAAATCCCAACAGATGTCCTAACATTTTTTCCTGCTGCCCAGATCGATTGGCGAGCGCCAGGGGCTCCTGTGTAGTTCAGTCCTGCCAAATTTTAGTATTGCTTAGCAGATGGCTACTTCTCACTGTGCTCAGGGCTTTCCCCTCACTGGCACTGGATGGTTTCACATCAGAAGCCCAGGGACCACTTTGCCAGGCTTCACAACCAGCTCCAATCACACCTGCACCATCGGGCAGTGTGGCCTCCCTCTCTTGCTCAGGCTTGGTGCAATCTGAAAGCTCAAGAGATGCTAAACATCCAGTTTGCTTTTAGTTGTGAGCACAAGTGGCATTGCAGCCCTAACACATGAGATCAGATGATGACAAGAAGGACAAAGTGCTCTGGTAGCACAAAACCAGCAGCAACAATGTTTCTTCTTCAAAATTTGGGCCATGTATTGTACAGCATCCTCATTCTTGGTTATGAAGTCTATCCTATTCCTCAGTCTTGTTTGATCAACAGTAGCTGGCTTGCTCCTACCTCCTCTCTCTTTTATAACTTACAAAATGCAGCAGATGACACTTGCTTTCAATGGTTAACAAACAAGTCTTTAACCACTACAAATTGTCCTGAGTACATAAATCAGTAAAACAGTTCTAAGGATGGAGGAGATGATACTCTCTTGGGTTGCTCCTGAAATGGAAATATGTAAACTCTGATGTCATGCAATTTGCACTTCCCTAATAATAGGTTGTTCTTATCTACTGTTCCTCTCTTTCTTGTGTTTTAGGATACTCCAATGAGATATTAACCAAGAGGATAATACACAAGATGCAGGAAACTAGCCACATGCAGTATAAAAACTAATGGCAAACTAACCACAAATGCTTTTCCAGAGATTTCCAAACCTGTGTGAGTGAAGGCAAGGAAGGGAAGAACTCTCTCACTCCCGACTCATGCTGTTGGCCTGAACATGAAATGGTTTGTTACTCATAAATGGCATTTGGACAATCCCTCTCCCCAGGAGTAATGCACAGCAGAGGAGGGAGGAAGCATCCACAGCTCCAGATTTATGGGAGAAAAAAGGATTGCACAAAACTTGAGGAATCTGGGATACATTTCAAGGCGCAAAAGTAACAAAGGAAATTGTAAGGAGCATAATGATTTTTTTGTGTATTTTTGTATTATCCAGAGGAAACTGTATCTCTGCAATGTAACATCTTTTGCCTACTGTCTACATCCCACAGAGTTCGAGCCAGCTGTGTTGTTCTCTCACAACATACAAAAAAGGATAAGGAAGAAAACCTTGCTTCCCCTTTATTTTTAATTCATGCTTTTAAAAATCCCTGTTGAATTTTAATCCCCCTCTTGTTGCACATAGAAAACAGACAGTTGAAAAGTGATTGCTAATACAAGAAATACTTGGATCAACAGGTTCATACTTAAAATCAAATTACAAAAGCAGAAAAACATGTCAATAGGATTTGCAAGAGTAACAACCCTGTCAGAAGATGGAAATTACTTGTAAGAACTATTTGGAAGCAGAGTAGAAGGGATAAAGCCACAACAGTGTGCTGAGTATAGAACTGCCTGGACACTGAAGTATTTTTTTCAGCACAGATAATTTTTACAAGGCAACTGTGGGAAACCAACACACAGTATGAATTAGAAGAGAAAGAAAACTCTAAAGGAGCATCATGAGATACAAACCAGTCTCTCTCCAAATGAATGCTACAGTTTTCAGTTTTTTTCTCTGTTCCAGAGGCTTTTAGGGAAAGGGGTTGAAGGTACCACGGAGCAGTCAATTGCCCAGCTTCCAGTAGTCTCTTTTAAATACTGATTTTGTAAAATCCTATTTCCTGAAAATCAAGGTCCTCACGTGCACCTAGATGATTCTCAGAAGAAAAACATGACCTGAGTAATGTTTGGGTGTGCAGTAGTGCATTCAGCTGGACATTTTGTCATCTTTAACACCGCTTCCAAATGTCTCAGTCAATAATTTATTTCACCACAATATGCTCACAGGACTAAATCTCACACTATAATTTGAGCATTGCTGTTCACAGATCAGTCTACTCAAAATGCCGAAAATATTAATTAGCCGTGCCTGATTAAAAAACCTAAACCATGAGAGACAACTAGCACTTCTTAAATTATCCAAACTTAAAAAAAAAATAAAAGGATATTTATTCTTTTCAGAAATTTACACTTCATCAACTAATATTGAAAAATTGCATCCTTCCATGTTTCCTTTGCACTCCCTTCCTTTGGATATGAAGTAAAAATATCTCAGTTGCCAATATCAGGCTAGTCAAGAACAAAACTCAGATGACCAAAGTTCATAGTTTTGACAGTTTTGAAAAACAAACATGAAATCAACGAGCTTGGGAATCTGCTTCTGTTTGGAAGTGCTAGGCCATGCTGGAACTAACACATGGCTGCTCTGCAGTTACATCAGCTTTTGGGTTTTTGACTGTGCACAGCATTTATTGTCTCATGTACATAAAAAAGTTTGCATAGCTTTTAATTTTGGGGGTATTTTTTGACCAAACTACTTGACCACAGTCTCTGGGAAAGGAATTAAAAGTTAACTGTCATAAAACTACAGCTAAAACCAGTCTGGGTTGAGTGAGGTTTCCACAGAGGTAAAGCTTAATTATTTACAGTTTAGGTCCTAAGAGACCAGGTCCCAAGGTCATTTATTACCAAGAACGAACATAAATCACTGGTTTCTATTTTTGTAGTGCAATCAACAGCACTCAATAAAAGCTATAAGGTGAGTAAGAGGAGATATCCACCCTTAAATAACCCTATGGGACAGACTTTATGAGTGAAAAAAATGACAGAGGATAAATATATCTGCTTAAGAAGTAGGGAAGAACAGGAAAAGCACACACCCCATGAGCCAAGCAAATACAATACACCTGGGAGCAGGCACAGTAACGTGGGCTGGCAGCAGCTTCTAAACCAATTAAACAATCCCCAGAACTGGGAGGGATCTTGGCCACAGCTTGAGGGTGCACCCAGCAGTGCAGAAGGAACTCTGTGCCACAACTCTCTGTGACAAGGGAACCCAAAACTGGGGGTTGTACTCTACAGCTTGGACTAGATCTCATCCCGGGTACCCCACACTGTCATCTTTATTGCAGCAACCACCATGGCCCTAAGGGTAACTCTCACTCCACACAGGAGGCATGGCATGGAGCCAGCCTCGCACAAACTCCCAAAGGTGATGGTGGCTTCAATAACTTGCAAAGAGGACCTTGGAAAAAAATCCAGGTGATTTGGTAGGCTGTAACTTTGTAGTACAGTTAATCATACAAGCCAAAAGAGCACAATTTTCAGTACCTACCTTTTGAGAAAAAAAGGTAGTTTCAGGTAACTAAGATTGAATACCACAAAATATTAAACATGCACTAATTCCTGTGTTGACCTGACTTCCAAGTAGGTATTGGTACCACTTAAGACTGGTATTTATTGTTCAAGTTCCGAAAACATATGATTCTTCTTCTACTTCAAGGAAAAAAATGCTACATTCTGCACTAGTGGTTAAAGTATATTGGAGCACAAATCACCATTTGTAGAATAAACATTCTAGGAGGGCACAAATCATTATAGCCAAGCAATGGTGTTTATACTTCTGTGAACATTTTCAGTAGCAAAACAAATGCTTAGTTATATGAGAAATTAAAGTTCAGTGATTCAGTAACGTAACAAGTCAGCTGCAAAATTATTATACACAACTGCATCACTAATAAAATATATTACTGTAGAAAGTTTTATTCTGGTGAATAAAAGTGAGATCACCGTGTTGTTCCTGAGCTATTTTTAAATGGGCATAAATGAATAAAAGAGTGCTAATGACCTATCAGAGGTGAAAAAGCTACAAGTTAATTCTTCTTTTATAAGCTGATTCTCCTGCCACACACATGCTACTTGTGTAGCCTTAGTAGTAAACATTTTGTGTCTAGTTCTCTTTTAAGGGGAGTTAAGACTAAGAATTTTAAACAACATTCATAACAAATATATACCAGACCTTTATTTCTATGGCCTGTCAATTATAGTGGATTAGCAAGATCAATATCTGAATACCAGCCTGTGCAAATATATTGAGTTGCAAAAGAAAGATACATGCTTAACTCTACTCTGTCTTTTAACCCATGAATCATCTTTTCTTTCCAAATTCTGGGCTGTGCTCACCAATTCTTTTGCTGCACCATCTACTCCTTATCTGTACTATGTTTAAATAACAGTATAAATTGCAAAATAATTTAGGCTGGGAATGATCTCTGGAGGTCATCTGATCAAAACAAGACTAAGTTGGAAGTTAGACTGAGATAGAATCTATGAATCATGTACAACAATCACAGTGACTTCTCAAGTCACCAGAAATTCAGTGGGTGATTGACAAACGGCTCCTGACCACAAGTAAAATAAACTCTCCCATTTTGGTCCCATGCTTGTCCTGTTACATCTGAAGAGGATAAAGAACAGAAGTAAAGGTCTTGGCAAGAGCACAGCTGCCAACCTGGGACTCAAATGCAGTTCAGCAGCATTTTAGGAAAGCTGGTGTTGAGACAAGCAGGCTAAGGAGGAGGCAGCATGCAAGGTGGACAGCATGGTGGGGGAAGACTGTGGGTGGAAGCCAGCAAAGCATTTCTTTGGAGGGAAGAAGCACAGCTCAGCTGACTAACACATGGAGAAGCTCCTGAAAATGCATTTAGTAGTGTTTTCATATTAATATCAATAATAAAATATTATTATTATTAATAATAATAATGATGATGTAATGAAAAGGAAAGAGACAAAAAAAAAAAAAACTCGAGAAAGACAAATATACACAATGCAATTGCTCACCCTCTGCCGACAGATGCTCAGCCTGTCCCCAAGCAGCCATTGGCACCTCCCAGCCAACTCCCCCCAGTTTATATACTGGGCATGATGTTCTATGGTATGGAATATCCCTTTGGCCAGTTTGGGTCAGCTGTCCTGCCCATGGTCCCTCCCAGCTCCTTGTGTCTCTCCTCACTGGCAGAGCTTAAGACCCTGAAAAGTCCTTGACTCAGGGTAAGCACTACTTAGCAACAGCCAAAACATCAGTGTGCTATCAACATTATTCTCAACCCAAGTCCAAAGCACAGTACTGTACTGGCTACTAGGAAGAAAATGAGCTCTGTCCCAGCTGAAACCAGGACACCTGGTGACCCAGAGATCTCACTGCAGGAAGACACATCCGTGTTCAGAGCAGCCTTGCTGCAGCTGTTTATACATCCCCCTTAACCGAGGCCTCACTGTGGGGCCACGGGGAGAAGACCGATTGAGTTACAACAGGCTCCGTCCTCTGGAGCAGAGAATTAACATTTCCTATCCAGCACAGACACTCTGTCAAGCTGTAAATTGATGTAATTGCTTGGCATCAGCATAAGTCATATATACACACACACAGATATGTATTTAAATAAGAATAGCACCTCAATATGCCCTAATGAATTTGGCTTTGTCTCTTTGGATTTGACAGACACAGCGAGGCTACAATAAGGAGTTATGCCAAGTGCAACAGGCTGTACATTATTTAACGGCTTGACCATCCTACACTATAGTTTGTCATGCTTCCCACATGCAGAAACAAGCCCTCTTAAGTTAACAAGCTTGAAAATGGTCACTCTGGGTAGTGCTGAAAGCAGTCTGCATTACAAGGTCCAAAAGACAGGGACAAGTTTTGCTGTTCACACTTTGACCATACTGGAAAATTGAATAACTGCTTCTCTACCAGCAACAGCAACAACAAGAATGTTCTGAACAAATTCCAGCTACTTTAAGAAATCACAGTTCTGTAAATGACCCACTGCTAAAATCCCATGTGGTTTAGCAGTTCCTGGCAAACTGAAAATATTTTTCCTTCCACACTTCCTCTCTGCAGTACAGCTGAGTGACCTTGGTAGTGGGAGAAGGTCAGAGTAGATGAGAAAAAAGTCTTAAAAAACACTATTTTGATTTTAAGCACTAAATTCACATTTTGAAGACAAAGCCAACTTAATTAAAAACATTCAAGTCTTGCAACTTAGAAGAAGATGCAGGAGTTTCAAGAACAACTATTTGTACCCCTCACAGACCCCCAGCAATCACTTCCTGAAAGTAAAGGAAATAGCACCATGAACAACCTCAAAACCATCAAATTACCAATACAAAAACCAGTCAAACAAATAAACCAACTAACACACAAAAGGAAAGGAAAGGGGGAAGAAATGGGGGGGGTGTTTGCTTCTAACTTCACATACGCCTCACATTGCCCCATATATCTCAAACTGACATAAACCACTTCAAATTTTTGCAGGTGACTTTTAGGCCTTGGTTTATTTGTATTTTTATTCTTTCCCTGTCTCTTTTTGTCTCCTGTCCTCCATGAATAAGCAAAAACTGTCAATAATGTGGACCTGAGTTCAGACAGCTTCTCCATAGCCTGAAGTGGTGACTTACAAACTTCTGCATAGTCAGATCTCAGTGGTTTGGTGTTTTTACAGACAACCATCTTTACCTTTGCATTGACTGCTTTACCATTAAGAGTAACAATCTCAAATTAATTTTAAACAAAAGTTTACTGTATCCCATGTGTCCCCTCTAGACTCAGGTTGTCTCAAAGGCAAAATGAGAAGCTGGGCCAGAAGCCACAGAAATAACAAAGGAATAGTTGCCCCAGACGCTGCAATCCCTGTACTCAGGGTGGCTGCAGCAACCTCCCAGGAAGCTCTGCATCAACCCATGCCCACCTCAGCTCACCTCATTACTCTTGAATTGTTTCTCCCTCTCTCTGCCCCCATAGCTATCCTCGTGTTAAAGCATTTATTTAGAAACTGGTAGTAATTATTCTGTTCAGCAGTTAACCTCAAATCCTGGTCTTACAGCATCCAGACAAAATATTACCCTAATACAATTAATTCCCTCTATTTCCTCTTTCCAGCATAATTCACTGCCTGTTTACAGCTAAGTTGCATCTTCTCATGTGCTTGCCAACAGCACAGTAACACAGTCTTGTGCCTATGGCCACCAGCTAAATGATAAAAATAAAGTGAAGAAAATTAGCATGTACAAAAAAACAGCAAAGCTAGGAATAAATGAAGTATCTGAAAACTCCCTTCTGGCCTCATGCTACACTCCAGCTTGCTTCACTTCTATGCAGGCTGATAGGTATTTTACCATAGGTACTTTATCAACAGCTCTAGGGTGGCCTAAAGGTGACTTAAACATAAAGTTTCTTTGAACCCATTTGATAAATATTGAAATAATGGAGGAAATAAAGGAAGTAACTTCTAAAAGCAGGCTTGAAGCACTTTTCCCGAATGCTGATTCTCGTCAGATAGGTTTATACTTTTCTCCTGGAAGAATACCAATTTCCAAAATAAATAAAGTAAATGCTTTCAGAGTAAAGTCAGTAGTTCTGGTCTGATAAATAGCAACATAAAAACGGCACCTTTGCACTCAGCAGATCTGCCTCTGGTGTGCACTCAGGAGTGATTGCTGCTGACTAGTGAGATAAATAAGGCTCTACTACTTTCACGCTTGTTGGAACAGGATATCGCTGCTATTGTTGTGCAGCAAACTGAATACTAGTGTCTTCTATATACAACTAAGTTGTTCATTAATTTTGAGTTACATATCTGGACACTTCGTGCTGCATCACTCAGTAAGAGGCAGAGACAATATCAGAGCACGCACAAACTTTATGATGCGAAAATGCTCAGGAAGGGAGATCGGTCTGTGAGATTGGGAAGTGCTCAACTCAGTGCCAAATACAAATTCCAGCCTTGCTAAGCTACTTTTAAACAAGCACTTTCCAGATTCAAGAGCTGCAGTTTTTCTTTGTAGAATGTCACAATGCAAGTAATCCTGACGTGGGGAAGCTGGACCTACAAATCAGTGAGTTGGTGTAAAAGATTTATCAAGCAGTTTTCACTGCCCAAGTTCAATGTCATGTGTGTAGACTGCAGGTATAGGATATAAAATAAAAATAGGACACACACATGCATAAATACCAGCTCAACATTTTAAGGAAGAATATAGGCTAGAAAAAACTATCTGAATTTATGATACTACCAGAAAATGACTAGTTTTTATTTTACAGGACTGGTTGGTGATAGAATAGAAGCAGGCAACGCAAATTCTCAGCATTCAAACTAGCAAACTACCACTTTTAAAAAAACTATTAGGAAACATATGCTTGAAAGAGAAGGTTTAAAATATTTTGACAATACTTAGAATAAATAAATAACAATAGTGTCTTCTCTCTAGAACCTCAAAGACAGAGAGATAAGGAAGCTTCTGAAAGAAGAAATAGATAAGAAAATAAGATCTTTTCAGAGCTCATAGGACAAATGATATAGGACTCATAGACAAATACATCACCACTACTTCTTGCACTTATCTGACTTGAAGCTCCTGAAAGCTAACTATTTCTCTTAAATCAAATACAGCACACCTTGTATTTTCATCTGGAAGTGCTTGTATCTTTCTGAGCATCTCAGTAAGCATGATGTGAGATGATGCTATTGCATGGCACACTGGCATTTTTTTTTTCAGAAAGTCCCCATGAAAGTAATTATACCAAGCCTGAAAATTCTTGTAAAGAAACCAAGCAGTATTTTTCTCTTCTAGCTAAGAAGTTATGCCTCAATGAAGTAAAAACTACTTTAATAAACTGCTCATCTTAATTAATAGATACAGGGACTGAATTAGTAGGCGCTATCTCTTCTAAAAAAGCATTACTAAAACCACTCAATTTGTGCCAGTAACTGTGCGTGTAGTTGATATGTCAGGGAAATTTCATTTCATGACAGGAAAGAACAAGTCAAGAGCTTAGGTCAGAGAACAGAAACAAATCCACTAAAAGTTTCATGTTGTTACTGATAGTCAGAGCTTTTAGTTCCTTGCATATTTCAGATTTAAGAGGATGGTAGACATCAATAAAATATTTTCCTTACATTGAAAGAGTCTGAAAATGCTGCCAAAGAAGATCAGAGGACCTTGCTCTCTTTATTGTTGCATCTTGAGGTCAGACACTTTAAATAATTTTTTGGCACACAATAAAATAAAGTAAATCAACTTCTCTCAAATTCCTGGCTGTTTATGGCTCCAGATGCCAAGCCTTTCAGTTATGCCAAGCTTCTGCAAGAATTAAATACTGCTCAAGTTAACCCAGCATAAAAGGCTAAGTCCTTATCAGGTGAACATCAGCAAAGCTGTCAGTTCAGGAGCTCCACAGCCAGTGCACCCTGAGGATCAGAAGAGCTGCCTCTGGTCCAGGTCTGAATCCTGCCAGTGCTCACCTGCAAGCCAAGGTAGCTCTGGGGAGGAGAGGGAGGGTTTCTCCCACTGGTTCATCTTCCTGTGCTGATTTATCACTCTTGCTATGTCCTTCTTTACCCTGATAACACAGGCAGATGTTTGAGCTGCTCACAGATGTGCAGTGTGAGGCCATATCCTACGGAAGGTACCAAGAGGGAGGTGGTACAACTGCAGGCTTGCAACTCATCTTCATCTGATCACAGACCTGGGACACATCACGCTGGTATAGGAGAAATTCTGTTTTTAAACACCCCTCTGCCAATATGTAAGGGTACCGCTGTGGAATATTTGCTCACATATGTATATATTCCAAACATTTGCACACCAGAAACTGTTATAGCAACTTATTTCCATGAATTTCATATGGCCACATTTGGTTTAAAAATAAAAGCACATTTTGGTGAAAAACTGCCATGGAAGTAAAACATATCATTATTCTACTATTTCAAAGGGTGAGAAAACCACTTCTATCTATCCCTTCCCAGGCAGTCTTGGGATTATTCCTGGATTTCTGAGGCCTCACACCAACCGCAGCTTCCTTAGTCCAGGCTGCCACATCCTACCCTTCTGAAACATTTTACATCTTGCTTCTTTTACACCTCCTCAATTAGGAAATGCAGAGCATCTTCCACCACACGAGGTGGACTGTTTCTGTCCATGCTTTCCTTTCTCTCACATAAGACTTTGCAAGCACGTGCTCTCAGTCAGCAGCCTGGTATCAGGAAAATGTCCTTTTGTATCCCTGACAGTCCAAGAGTAGCAGACTGTGCTCTCTTGTTTCACGAGGAATCACTGAGATGTGTCTTTTTGTGCCAGTTCTTATGACTCAAGGGGAAGACAGAGACAAACTTTCAGAGTTTATCAGCAGATGTTCCCTCAGAGTTATGAACTGTTTCCTTGTTTGGGCTTGAGGAGCAAAACCTGATTAGTGCTGGCATTCCTCTACCTGCTAAACAAATCTACTGCACAATTAGCTCTTGTGTTTGTGCATGGCCTTCATTTGGACCACATGCACATGATACTGAAGAAATACACTGAATATTCCTCACATGAGACTGTCCACCCACACAGCACTACATGAAGATTTGTTGGTTCTAAAGTTCTAAAAGCAGCAGTGCCTGGGTGTCCCTGTGTTGCTGCTTGTGCTGGTGAGAAGTCTTTCCCTGGGGCTACACAGACTGTCTTGGCAAATGCAACAGAGAATCCCTTTGAAAGGGACCTGCCTTCAACTCTGTAAACAAATACCACACACTGCAGGAGCAGATGGATTCTTACTGGACAGGTGCTTACCAGAGAGCAATTGTATCAAACTTTTTGTTACAGAAGAGCTTACATAAAAAACACAGATCAAGAAACCCAAATCTTTGGTTAAACCTAGCACAGAGCTGATTCAGCTTGTTAAAAAATATTAAGGACGTCACCAGTTCTGTTTTCATACCTTTTTCTCTACCACTCCCCTAAACATCTCCCTCTATCACCTTTTTCTCCACTGCTTGAGCTGCTCACTTGAACTGCCCACTTGCCATGGGGAATCAGCTGATGAACCAAGTTGTTACACATGCAGTGAGTATCCCTTCAATTCCACCCCTCTGGACTTTAAAAGTTGTTCTGTCACCTGCATTTCCAATCCTCAGCTGATTTTTGCTTTCTGAAATTATTTCATAAAACTCTATAGGGCTTTGTGTTTGTTAAAACACTTCAGAAGCTTTGCCCTTTGCTACTCTACCCAATCATTTAGTAAGAAACTGGGTATTTTCCTTTCTTAAGGAAGGTGGGATGGGGAGAAAGTGATGAAAACCACCTTTTTTCCTGAAGTTCCACTAACCCACCATCTGGGAACCACAGCAAGCAGCAGTCTCTCAAATGCCTCTTCCCAAACAGGCACAGCACCCCCGAGAGGGACAGGAAGAGGATGGACACACAGACTACATGGCTCCCATGCAAACTGTACAAGAGCTGCTGTTAATGGGCATTCAAGCTAAAGCTTTGGCTCTGGATAGGCAGTTTCTCCATTTAACACATCCACTGATATGCTACAGTGTCCTCATTTTGTATTTCTGTTTAAAAAGTTTTAAAAACCATGTGTTCTGATTCACAAGCAGTGGGATAGTTTTGGCTTTTTCAAGGATTTGTTAGTACAAACAGAATTAAACTGCATTTAAGCTCAGCTGCAAACAGAGATTTTAGTAGACACCAACTCAGGTAGCAAAATAAATAACAATATTTTTTCTAGGCTTACTCTGATGTTTGGACAGTTCTCTGGGATTTATATGACATGAGGGCTACCAAAGTATTCACATCTGTGCATTAAAGCTGTCACCAATTTACAATACTTTTCCCTCCCTCCTGATCTGGATAGAAACAGAAATGAAATAGCCACTTGCAGTTCTCAGTTATCTCCCTGGCTGATCACAGAAGTGAATAACCAGACTGATTTTTTATTTGCAACTGAAAATGTGTAAGTGATTAACAGCCCCCTGCACTTTGATAAAGTGTTGAAAGATCTCTCCTTCTGAAGCAAAGACAGATCTTCTGTTTCTTTTTACAAGCAAAGAAAAAAAAAATGAAAAAGAGAGGAGAAAGAGTGCTTTCAGTTTTTTTCTGCACACCTTTTTCATCACAACTTAAATTTGTATACCCTCTTTTCCTGACAAGAGAAGAGATGACTGGTAAATTGTTATGTATTAAAACCAGTACGCTGTTACAAATTAAAAAAAAAAATAAGGTCAAACACTTATTCATGAAACTCTACTCAATCCTACTCCTAGACCTGCTGCTTCAAGTCAGACTTTCTCATTGCTCCTCATTAGGGCTGTAGTCCTGCACTTTCACATAGTTTTCACTCACCATTCTCCTTAAATTCTGAGTAAAACTGAAAAACTGAAGGACAACAAACATGGGTTTATGAACACTGAAGAGTCCAGCCTGGTTCCAGCTGGGAATGCTGGCTCATGGAGAAGAGGCAGAGAAAAATTTCATTGCTTTGCATCCCTTATTCACTCCTCCTCTATTTCAATATAAAACAACTCTGCTAAACCAGAACATGACCAGGGCCCATCCTGGAAAGATCCAGGGCCCATCTCTAAACTCAATTAATTAGCCAGCTTAATCATCAGAAGTCTCCCTTACTATTGCTTTTCTCTTTTTATATCTACCTGTATCTTAAGACTCCAGCCAATACTATGCACCCTTGATATTTGATATGTGGTGAGTTTCTAACCACATGGATTCAGAAACATGCAACACCTGAAAAACTCAGGCAGGCTGATGAAAGCTCAGAAGTTGCTGATGGAAGAGCTGAAACCACTGACACCTTTGACCAAGCAGAATTTTTAAGGACTAAGCAGGAACAGAGGGATGGCAGCACCAGCTTCAATGCACTATAAATATTTGGTTTTAGATGGTGGCTAAACCAGTGAATCTCTACAAAAATCCGTGCAAGAGACTGTAAAATAATCTGTGTATTGTAAACTTATAAGGTGTAATATTTAAATAAAAATAAATCAGAAACCATAATACAGTGAGATACTCTGGAAAGTATCTCAACTCAGTGACACTTAAATAGTAGTGACAGTGTCTACATGACTAGAAAGGCACAATAAGATGCAAAAATGGTATCTGATTTTTTCTCAGTGAATATCTAAACACTGACACTTATTCTGGTGAATTCTAGTGCCTTGTGCCTTTCAATTTTAGGAGGGCTTTCAGAATCCTGATGAATAAAAGTGGTTTCAAACAAAAGTGCTTGGAATGAGGAAGCAAAATATGGACTGGCATCCCTATCACAAACCCACTCCAAAGCATCTTCAGAAGCAGATTAATCTCTCAGACTCATGGCTGCTATTATCCCAAGCCTTCCTTTCTCAGTGTTTTGTTATTGAAAAAGAAAAATAAAATTAAAAGAGATGACATTTTTAAATTTAGCTTTTTCTGTTTCCCTGTCTTTAATTATGCACTGAAAGGAATTTAGACTGGATGAGTTTGATGCAAGCATTCCATGCCAAACATCAGGACACAAAGTATGGTAATAACAAGGAAAAAAATTAACTTTCAGAAAGAGAAGGGAAAAAAAAAAAAAGGAGAAAAGAGGAGAAAAGAGTGCAGTTATCCCACATGTTGAGGTGCTCAATTATTATTATTCAGCTACTTGAAAGCACCCACTTAGCTCATGTTCAGAACTTGTCTTTGGAAGCTCCATAAGAGCTATAGCAGCCCACAATAAATAAATACACAAACAAAAATAAATGAGAGTTCTCTTTCTAAAGCAAAATAATTACAACCACTTCTGTAAAAAGTCTGGTGAACTCTAAGTAGTATTATTCCCTTGCACTAAAAAGAATTACACAATAATTTTAAAATACAGAGCAGGTGACATTGCCTTTTTAGGAAAGGAGGAGAAGGAGGCTGGGTGCTGTGGAGAAGGCAACTGAGGGGTAGAATAAATCCAAAAGTAGGACAGCCATCAGTGTTGCATCTGAAGCAGTCATCACTGCTCACCAGGCTGCTGCAGCCTGTGCACAACTTGAAATTGAAATCACATTAAGAGGCACTCAGGGGCAGGGGAGCTGCACCTGGGAATCCTTTAACACGATTCAATGCGCACAGCAACAGAGCCCTCACAGATTCAGGCCTTTTAAAAATACATAGAAAAAATTTTTAAATCCTCTCAAGAACATCAAGTAGGATTGTTTACAATTTCTTAGTTTTACTGATGACAAAATACTAATACCCTGTTTAGCACAAATAATGTAAAATAAAGTATTAAGGTATCAATATTAAACATATTGAACTGTGCAAAATAAACCAAAAGCAACAGTATCAGGGTAAGGTGACTAAGCATAGTTTTCTCTCCAAAATTTGGGAGCACATTCAGGCCAATTTACAAATTGAAAGAAAAATAAGGTTACAATAAAAAACAGTAAGATCTAACCTAAAGTGGAAAGCAAAATTTGTAACTTTAAAACATTTCCTACTTCTGTTAACTTCACCTCTTCTATCAAAACATCAAACTTCAGTATCATTGTTTTTTGAATTCAGAATCCAAACTTTAATAATATTGTCCAAATGCCAATACAGAGCCTCCTGAAGACATCATTCTACAGCAATATCTTTTGAAATATCACATCAATATTAAAAAACAACATGGATCATGAAAAGTAAACTGTGAAACAAATGGGAGGAGGCATTTCAAGTGTAGTTTGAACCAGGTTTTGACTACAAGGAATTTGAGCAAAAAGACACTTGTGCTGAATCACATTGTTCATTCCTGGGGCTGGCTGAACATGGGAGAGGAAAAAAGTTGCAGTTGCTTCTGCCAGCATCAGGATTTCAAGTGGTCCATATTTAGCATCATTAGTATTCACATTTATTTTGTAGCAATTTGGTCAAACACAGGCTACATGGCTCAGCCCACTGCTTAATTAGATGACTAATTCTAAAGGTCAAACACGAAGAACAGGACGCTGACACCCAAGGGATGCTTCTAGCAAATGAACTGAGAAGCCAAACTGGTACAAAAGGCAGGGCCTTGTGCTTGGGGTAAAAAGTATTAGAAAAAAATAAAGCAGTGCACTTAGAAGTGTTAATGCCAAACCAGCAGAGTAATACTGCAGTTCAGTTCACTGTGGCTCCACCAATTTCCAGTGGGTTGATTCCAGACAGTGGGAATTTCCTGCCCTCTTTGCCACCTTCTCTTGTGGGAAAAGGGGAATGGGCACTCGGGAGCATGCATCTGTCCCACCTCCTTACAGCCTTCTGTTCCAATCACACAGCCTGGCACTCAGATCCAACTTGCTCCTCTTTTCATTCCCAGCAGGACCAAAGCTGACAGGTGACAATACAGGTGTGGCCTGACATTTACATCCGTGAGTCACTGCCCTGTGACAACAACCACAGAGCACTCAAACCCATAATCCCTGGACTGCCCAAACAGTCAGTTACTGAACTGAACCCAACCCTGCCTTGCTCAAAACTTCAGTATGACTTTCTGCCATCCTGTGGCACTCTTTTTTGCTGTCCTCTGAGGCAATTTAGTTATGTGAGAAAAAAAGCAGTGGTGGGTAGCTTTATCAAGTTAACCCTCCTGTTTCCTCCACTGCAAACAGTAAAGGACACACTGCATGAAACAGGCCTCAAAGTTCAGTTCCATAAGAGAATTTTAAAAATCAAAATGAGAACAAACCCAAGGTTTTCAACTCCTCCATTATGAAAATGACTGAGCCAAAGAGAGCATGGTTACAGATAGCTGAACCAGCCGTAACCTTGTCCCTGCCATTCACAAGATCAGCATTCAAAGAGTTCCATACATTCTGGAAAACTGTTATGTCACTGGAATACATAAAGACACAGGATGAACAAGGTGTGATAAGTTACCTTGGACTCAGGCCATTCATATTACTCAGTAAAGTATGGATAAGCACTTTAATCCAACTATTTGCAGTTGAAAGAGAAAGAAAAAAAGGCAAAAATTACTGTAGAAACATTAGTTTTCTTAAGGATACTGAATGTGGTTTGAAAAGATCAATTAGTATCTACATATGTCAAATACAGGTCCTAACAACAGCCAGAGATCATGAATAAAATTTAAGTATGTCATTTTTAGTCACTTAGGATCCAATAGGAGACAGACCTCTTCAGAACTGCTTGATGAAATATAATTAGAAACATTTGGTCTATTTACAAAAAGTATCGATATCAAAGATGTAAAAAATGCAAATGGGATCTTTTACAATACCTAAATTTTCTGATTTTGTTTTATTAGAACTTGATTAGTAATGGCATTTAAATGTGTTAATATTGTAGTAATTGGCACAGCACAGCCATAACCGTGAGCTATATGCCAGCTACAAATGTTCTGAGGGCACGGTGG
>VZRZ01002225.1:2059323-2096027 GCA_013398175.1 Climacteris rufus | reverse complement strand
GACATTTATAAAATCTTCAGACACCTGGACCATCAAAGTAGACTTTTATTTCTGCAACTTCCTGAAGATAACATGTAATGCTTATGTAGAATTCTAATTTTCACACAGTCATTTTTGTATCAATACACAGTTGTTAGACCACATTTTTGCATCTTAGTATGAAAAACATCTATTTTGAGCTGAAGTAAATTTGTTAATAATTTGGTTTAACACTTATGGATAAATGGACAGTAAAAAGAAACAAAATATTCCTCAGTATAAAAAATGTAATCTTTGCAATGGTTGGATTAAAAAAAAAAAACAAACTACACCTCTTTTGGATAATAATATTTCCCTCTTTCCTTCTACAGAATACCTTTGCCAGTCTATTGGTCTTCCTACTATCCTTCCTCAAGGCCAGAAAATGAGACAAAGCTCAGGTGTCATAAGCTTGCACAAATAAGGCATATCAGCTCCCCTGCAGCTCCCCTTCCATGTACTGGAAAATAGCCACTGCTTGCCATCACCCAGTGCCCTGCTACCTGCTATGAAAGCAATGAGGGGAACAGATAAGTAGATCTATACCACGTCAATAACCAGCTCTTAGACAACAGTTTTGTTGTTTAACTTATTTTGGGACTTCAATCCCCTGCCAGGATGCACGCTCTGATGCGGGGGTGGGCTCAGCAGCATTGTTTTATCTGCCAGGGCCAAGGCAGGAGCACACACTCACTCACACACCCTCCGCAAAGGTTATTCATCACCACAGCAACCTCCAAACAAAGGTGGGAGCCAAGTCAAACAGCCCTGTCCCTCTGATGATAGAGGGTGCAGGTGCTCTCCGCTTGCACCCTACAGGGGACTTAATTGCTTGGGTTTGTTTTTATGTCATTGGATCTCGTAATTTAACTTTCAGCATCCCAGCATGCATGCCCAGAGCAGAGAATGGCCACACTTATGCATTAAACAATAAAATTCTTCCATAGCCACAGTTAAAAGGTGAGAGAAGAACTGGCTGATACATAGTTCCTTCTTGCCACATGGCTGAGCAAATGTCATATTCTATTACACACACCCACTGGCACCCCACCTTCTCTGGGTGCTCCCCTCTGTACCAGGAATAGCTGCTATAAAATAAACACTCCACCTAAAACCAAGAAAACCCCAGCCTGTTTAACTACCATTTTGTCCTTCCTCTCCCTTCACCACTTCTGTTCTTCACATCCTCTTTCACTCCACGGGAGATTAATGATTTTGGATATATTACGAAAATCTGACCGAGACAGTAAAATAATAGCAAATTCAGCACAAATGACAAGCAGAGTGTCTCTTTTTTCCCCCAAATCCGGAAAGAACAAACCCTAGTGCTTCCCGAGTCACTTGAGGAAAGAGATTATGATCATTTCTAAACCTTCCCAACCACAAGCCAGGAGGAAAAAACACTGTCTGTAATGATAAGCTGTCAACACTTGGCGAGCAGCATGGCTCTCATTTGTGACACTGAGCTTTTGCCTGCAGAGCCAGGCATGTGGGCACCAGCAGCTACACCACATGCAATGACAACACTGAAAATGCCCAGATTTCTCTACTTCTCCTATAGCACATCCCCCACCTGAGCAGCCAGGTGTCAGGGTTTAAAAGGCAGGGTAACCATTTGTTTTGAAATCCAGCATTAAAAAAAATAGTAATAATAATACAGTGATTCCTAGGCATTTTATTTTTTAAATCAAAGCCACAGGTGTTTGGAGCAGATAACAAAATCTCATCAAAATTTCATTATCTTTCATTTACTTCTGTCAAGAAATAGAAATAAGTTAAATTTTGCTGTAGTAAAATCATCAGAAATACCCATCTATCTTCAGTGCTTCTTGGATCTAAGCAAAATGTGTATTAACAAAAGAGTGGTTTGATTTATACCAGTTGCTTAAGCTATCATTTTTCTTGAGTTTCAAAGCAATTATTGGTAGCTAACCATTAATCTTTTGCAGGCTTATGATAGTTTACAATTTCTGTCAGTGTGTTTCAGCATCCCAGCAACAACCACCTGAGGCAGGTAAATTTACCTGATTCTGCAATATCTGTATCAACCAATCACTTCAGTGATTTGGTACTTAAAAGGGAGCCTATAGGAAAGATGAGGACAGACTTTTTAGCAGGGCCCATAGCAATAGAACAAGAGATAATGGTTTCAACCTAAACGAAGTTTGAATTAGAATGGATCTAAGGAAGGTTTTTTACAATGAAGGTGGTAAACAGATTGCCCAGAGAGGTAGTGGATGCCCCATCCCTGGAAACATTCAAGGCTAGGTTGGATGGGGCTCTGAGCAACCTGATCTAAGTCAACACGTCCTTCCCATTGCAGGGGGGCTGAACTAGACAGGATTTAAATACAAAATATTTTATGGTTCTATGATAATACTGCTCTAACACTATAATTAAGAAGACCTAGAAATGCTAAAAAAATAAAAAGCCAATTAAAAAAAAAACTATGAGAAGATTCAGCTTCCAGATTAAGGTTCAAACTGAAGTTTCAAAAGATCACACTGTGCTTGCAGGCAGGAAAGAGCAATTGAGCGGATTTGAAAGCAAAGTGCAAAACATCACTCATCCCCAAGGGCAGGACACTCTCCAGGCACTCTGCACTTGAAGTCCTATGCTCTGTAGTGCTCTCAGAAACAGATAAAAAAAGCAAATGCACAAAAAACTGCTTTGAGCTCACACCAATTTTGTAGGTGCAGCCGCAGGCAAACCCATCAATTTGGATATATTCATAACACGTAGTGATTTATGTCATGGCATAATCGCTACCTGACATGATAAGCAGGAGTTGGCTTGACTCAATATTTATTTGTGCAGTGAATTTTCAATGCACCTTCCTGATGATCTGGAGTTTCAAAAGAAACCTCTCCACATGGAGATCGTTTCCCACCCATGTTACAGGGGAGCAAAGGTTTTGTCTCCTCCTCCAGTCTGGCATTCTGTCTTGTGTGTCAGACTGAGACGTCAGACACAACACACAGCAACTTGTCTTGAATTGGTGTCCTCCCTCATCAAAACACAGATATGCTTCCACTGGAATCATTAGGATTCTAGAAAAATCTGTGGTCTCTACCTTTTAATAATTGAAAATACTTACTGGTGAAAAAAAGTGCACCTACACAAGTGATAACGATTTTAAATAAAAAACACTGCTTCAATTACTACCTTGCTTTCCTATTTCTACACACCCTGAAAATCAATTGCAACAATTTTAAAACCTTTCTCTTGCAAAACTGCTGCTGTTAGCACTAAAGTTGCTGTATTATTTAAGTGCTGGGGTTCAGAGTTCTCCAGCAGTAGAAAGGAACTGTATCTACCTTCAGTGGTTCCCAAGATAGCAGCTGTTACACTTGAACTGAAGCAGGAAGAGCAGCAGCAATAAAAAGGAAAGGAACTTAAGGACAGGTATCTTCCAACTTGCAAAAATACAATGGCTATGTGACAATAGCACCGAATTTGTTTTTCTAAACTTTCCATTAATTAAAGCATACTTATTTTAGTCTGGCTTAATAGGCTACTGGACCTTGAAATAACGTACTTGAGTTCCTTGTACTTCCTTTGCCTCCTCCAGCATAAAGCCAGAATTACCCTCATAATTTTTAAGCCAGAGTAATTTTCCAACTCTGTTGCTAATCAAGGTAGCATGTATTACCTAGTACAGCACTGACCTTTAAGTTTTTGTCCAAATATTCCAACAAGTACTCTTAACAATATGGCAATAACCTGTAAGAGTCAGACAAGCACCCTGGATGCATATTACTCTTCCTGCACCCATTCTTACAGGCCCCTTCTACCTTTTCCAGAAGCCACCTTCAAGTGGTTCTGCTAAAAGCACAAATCATCTGCTCTGATATTCATAGGGCATTCAGCACCTGGTGGTGAGCTGTATCATGCTGGTGCTTTAATGGGACTCTATCCATATACTTCCCCCAAATTCCACAGAGATTTTTTAATTATTAGGTATAGCTAAGGGCACATATGTTGTTTTTAATAGCAAACATGTGCTTTACAGAGCAGGCTGCATCTCATCAATAATTCCTTGGTGCCACACTCCCAGGAAGACAGCAGTCAGCCCAGCATGACAGACCCTTAAATAAAGAAGGGTGTTACAAGGTGTAAGGCAGTACTCCACACATTTGCTGTCCAGGAATCACAGCATTTCAGCTGCTGGAAGAAGCAGATTGCCATTGTTTTATCAAGGAAAAATCACAGATGGGAGAAACTGACTGGAAACCACCTTTCCCTATAAAAAATAAATTGTTAGCTACTGTTTTTTGTAGAAAGGCTATGTCTAGTCTTGAACTGAAAACAGGATCATGCCTCAGAGGTCAAAATAAGCACTCTTTTCTTTACACATCTTCAAAAGAATGCTGGGGATGAAGTTTTTCTGTGCACAGCCACACAGAGATTTAAACAGGAAAAAAAAGCCCAAATCCATGCACTTACATAAAAGGCTTTGGGTAGTTTCATTTTCTATTCAGCTGGAAAGGGAGTGAACCAGCACGCACACACACATTGTTAATCACCCTTGTGCTGACAGCAGCCAGTCACTACTTCTGTTATCAGAACCCCACAGCTTGGATTTCCAGGCTGTGAAGTGCTATGGAAGATGGTATAAAATCTCCTCTGATTAAAAAGGCAGAGTGATATCATCTAGCGTAATATACAAATGCTAGAGATTTGAAGTTTGGCCTCACCAGGATGATACTCATTCAGTGGAGGGAGATGGGAAAACAATCCATAAACATACAAACAAATAGTAAGGATTTCCTAAGGTTAGCTGGTAACCTGGATCACTCTCATTTTCTCTAAGCTCGTCAGTCACCCTCTGGGAAAAAAAGCAAGACAGGCCAGTCTGCATCCAGAAACTTAAAGTTTGTAACAGATGCCAGTTACTAAAGAGACAGAGAGAAAAGAGAGAAGCTGTGCTTATGTACAACTCACCAGTGATCACTTCTGCAAATGCCACGTGCCTGGGCTTAAAACTTCAGCCTGGTAGATGCTGTCCCGGCCACTGCTTAATTCAGCTGGCTGGCATCCCTCCAGAGATGCTCAGAAGGCAGATGCCCAAAAGGACAAATCACTGGAAAGCAGAAAAGAAAACAGGTTTGGCTTTGCAATTCCACTATACATTATACAATGAGTTAGACTTGCTAATCTCTGACTTCTTAAAATGTGATTTCCCTCTGAGCATGACAGGGAGAAGTACGGTTCTGGTTAGAGTTCATCCACTACTGTCAATGTGAACTTTCTAAATACCAGTAATATCAAAAAGAACTCCTCTGTACAGCTAACAGGAACTTCACAGTCAGGATAACTGGACAGTCTCAACCCTAAAACATAAAACCCTTCAAATTTTGCCACCCCTCAATTTTGAATCTGACATTGAAGGATTAGTCCTTTTCTTTTCCATTTCTTTAGTCACATCCAACACTTTATCCTAACCTAGCTGTACTACAATTCGTTTCCAGCTTCATAACTGCACTATTCCAGCTACTGACCAGTTCTTCAAATTTTAGCAAACCTGCCCAATTTACAGTGGAATTTTCTTAACAGATACTCTCTTTAGGACATCATTTTGACATTATCCCAATTCTGTGACTTCTATGAGAGGTTTCCATTTCCTCTCCCTTACAGGGCCAGCCCTGCAGTGATGCTTTCAATTTTACAATAAGTCCAATTAAAAATAATTTAAAAATACAGATCAATTCAATATAGCAACAGAACTAGAAAGAAGCAGTAACAAGTCAACTCAGTAATAGGGCAAGTGACAATAAGTCAATTCAGTCAATCTGAATTGACCCAGTAGTTGCATATTAATACAGAAAGGAAGTGCTATATTGCTCTAGTTTATGTACTGAACCTTATCATGCTGGTTACTAATATGACCAGATTCTAGTAGTGATTTATCCTTTAATCACCTATTTCTGTCAAAAACCTAACATTTTAATATTTGAAGGGGAGATAGACAATTAATGGCTTTTATGACCAGGAAACCCTCACAGAAAAAAGAGCAACACATGGGTACAACACCTTAACGCAGCACAGGTTGCCTTCAATTCACAAGCCTCAGCCTTTCCAAGGTCATTGACCTCAGGCAAGACTCTCTACCCTTCCATGCCCATTTTATCCCTTTCAAAACATGGATAGAGGTGACAGTCTTCTTAGTAAGTACATTGCAAGTGCTGAGGAGCACCAAGAGCCAGGTATGGTTCTTAGTAACATCCAATGCTTGCCAATACCCTGGGTCAGTGCAAGTGAGTTGACATTGATTTCAGAGGAGCCAAGGTCAAAGGTTGAAAAAGCAACCAAAAAGCCCTAAGGAGTAATTACAGTGAACTTTTCCTATATGCTTGCCTCAAAAGGGCAGCAGGGCAGACACAGCCACCTGAGGATATGCCAAAGAGGGAAAATGGATGTGTTCACAACAGCTCCACAGAGAAGAACCTGGGAGTCTCAGTGGGTGACAAACTGGCCATAAGCCAGCAGTGTGGCCAGAAGAGCCAGGGGGATCCTGGAGTGCATCAGAAAGAGTGTGGGCACCAAATCAAGGGAAGGGATCCTCACGCCTCTACTTGACCCTAGTGAGGCCACATCTGGAGTGCTGTGTTCAATTCTGGTCTCCACAGTTCAAGAAAGACAAGGAGCTGCTGGAGAGGGTCCAGAAAAGGGACATAACAGTGATGAGGGGTCTGGAGTATCCCTCTCAAGAGGAGAGACTGTGGGAGCTGGGCCTGTTCTAGAGAAGAGAAGAGAAGACTGAGGGGATCTTATTAATGCATATAAACATCTCAAAGGGGTGCCAAGAAGATGGTGCCAGATTCTCCTCAGTGGTGCTCAGCAACAGGACAAGGAGCAGTGGTCATAAACTAAAACACATTAAGTTCCACCTTAACACGAGGAAGAACTTCTTTATGTTTAGGGTGGCAGAGCACTGGAACAGGCTGCCCAGGGGGGGTTGTGGAATCTCCCTCCCTCTGTAGACATTCAAGCCCACCTGTTCTTGTGTAACCTGCTCTAGGTGACCCTGTCTTGGCAAGGGTGTGGGATGAAGTGAATTCCAGAGGCCCCTTCCAACCCTAAGTAATGATTATGCGTGATTCTGTAAGCAAAAAAGAAAAGGGACAGACTACAACTCTTTTTTTCTATAATAACTTATGATCTCAGTAGCATCTTATGTAGAAATTAATTCTTCTCAGTAGAATGGAAGACTAAAGAATTCTGCTAAGAACCAAACATTAACGCACTTATTGTTTCCAAGCTCCTTATCTCTGAAATTTGTGACAGGCTTTGGGATTCTCATCTGAAAGCCAATGTAACAGAAAAAGAAAAAACAGATTTCACTGGTGAGTCTCTGAGCTCCTCCTTGCTAATGTGATTCTACTGTTTGCTGCCCTGGACATGAACACAGTTAATGAATAATGACTGGGCAAACAAAATATCAGACAATGATGGGAGGGGGAGGGAAGGGTGAAATGATTGTGTGGGAAGCTTGGATTGGATTTGGCAACAATTAGAAAAATTTATGCCCTTTTAATTATAGGAAAAGGCTTTGCTGGAAAGATAAGATGGACATGACATTCAAAATACTTTAGTCTTTGGATTTAAATGTATGGAAATAGAAAGTTCAAAAGGTTGGGGCTTTTCATTGTGTTTTTCTTTTATATAAAAAAAATGTAGCTCTCAAAAACTTACATCCAAATGTGTGTGTAAACCCTCAGCTCACTTCAAAGCTGTTACAGGAGAGATTTGTTTTGCTTTTATCACTCTCTGGGAATATTACTTACTACATGTAGGACTGCCTTCTACAAGATACAAGATCTCTTTCATTTCCCTTCTAGTAAGAGCCCAAGTCAGTAGAAGTTGCAGTCACTTGAAGAATCAGCCCAATAACCCATTAAAATCACTTAACATCCTCCCCTAGCTGGTTCCACCAAATATGTTATCAAAAGAGGGCACTAGAGATTGTTCCCTGTTTGATTTAGGTCTCTCAGTGCACATTTCCTTCACTGCTGCTATTCACAATTTCAGCAGCTCATGCCAGATTCTCACATGTGAGAAATACCTGCTACAAGCACATGAATCCTCAGCACTCCGTTAGTAGCAGAGTAGCTCAATAATATCCTTTAAAAAGTTAAAAGTGGAAAGGACATTTCTCTACAAAATTCACACAGAATTCCTCAAATACAAAATAAATAAAAACCTCACACAATTCCAGATGTTTTTCTCTGTGCCTCTGCAGCTCTTTTTCTTTAACACTGACAATCACACAACCCATATTTACATGATCATTTCTGCAATGATATACCCACTCCTAAATAAGTGCTATTTGACAAACATTTACTATCCCATTATTTATACTCACCATTTCTGTTATTCAGTATCTTTCATCAAAAGATTTCAAATAGTGTTTAAAATTTAATTGTATTAAACTATCCACTACCACTGCAGATGTGGCTTACAAAGTGAAAGCACAATTATATGAGGCAGGATTTACCCAGGAAATATGAACTGTGATACTTAATCCTGCAAAATAAGTGAGAGATAATTTAAAGTAAGGTATCTACAAAGAACAGTGACTGTGCCAAGAGATTGTTTGTATTGGTTATGCAAAGAGCGGACAGATTGTTCTCTTCCAAAGAGCCACAAAACAAACTTCCTGATCCAAAGTGAGTTTTCTTTTTGCTTGTATTTAATCCAAGTTAATGTGGCCTAGCCAAATTTCTTTAATAAGAAGGATGGGAAAAAAATAAAACAATTAATTTGGCATAGCCTTGTCTTGAAAAAGTACAGTCACATGCTTCAAAACAAGTGGAACTGGTCACCTTAACAGGTCTAGAACAGCTGCTACTCTGTGAAATTAGTAGTAGTAGTCTGGAAGAGGCTTTTTTGACCATTTTTTAAAACCATTTTTTCCATACCATTCTAAGCAGCTGTAATTAACTCTCTTCCTTTTTTTGTTTTTAATGCAGGTCTCTTGATGCACACCAGCAACATTTGAGGATGCGGAGAAAAGAGGGACAGTGTGTTGAGATGGCAACGCAGCACACAGGAAAAAGTATTTGAAATCATTACATACTAGTTTAATTATCATAATATTTTGTTCCTAGATCAGTCATATATGTATCTAGAAAAAAGAAAATTCAAGAAACCCAAAACCCAGGAAAAATCCCTCCAAGTCCAGCTCAGTTTTTACCTCCTTTGGCCTTTCAGGAACTGAGGAGTAAGTCCACAAGGAAAAGCTCCTTTGCAAGGCAAAGATAAAAGCAGGTCAAAAGAGACAACATATCCTTTAATGAGATGTTTTTGTAAGCCCCATTTTAGAAATAGTAATGAATTTAAAATTAAAAAACATACCATACATCCTCTACCCTAAAGGAAGACACTGAGCCCTCCAAAAACACTTAAATGCTTGACTCTGAAACAGTTCTGTTTACACGTATGTTTGTGAAAGTTTCTTGACTAACAAAAATCTTCATTTCATAAAATAGACAATGCAAGACTACTAATTCCAGCACCTCTAGAAATCCAGTTTTCCCAATGGACCACAAATTTTTCATATTTGCTACACAAGTGCCCATCTCTTCTCACATTCTGAGAGTCTAAGATGCTGCATCATTTTGTCAGAAAGCCAAAAGAAATGGAAGCCTCCACACAATTCATATACAAGTCAGACACTTATAACATTATATTCAACAATATAATTTCAAAATGCTGCCCTATATTCCCACCATAGAATAGCTATCCTAAACAGACCAATAAAATACCCCCAAGAGTAGGATGGATATAAAAAGAGACAAATGTGGTGGGAAGACAATAGAACTGGAAAATGTATTTCATGTTACCTATACGGATGCAAAGTTTTGTAAATCCAAGTCAGACGTCTAAAAGTTGTCCACCTTCATTATCACAGAAAATCAAAATTACTATAGTTGGTTATTATTATTATTATTATTACCACCTTTTGAACGTTCCTTCCTTGGTTCTGCACATTAGCGCCAGACTTGTTTTATCAACAGCTAAATATTAGATTTCAGTGGCTATTGTCCCAAGCTGTTTCTTTGTTTGCTTCTGCATTTTTCCCAGCTTTCTATTCAGCTTCCTACAGGTAACACAATGAAACCTGTTTTACTTTTCGATTCCTCCTGCCACAATGTTTAGTTTTCAAACTCTACAAGGATCAGGTTTAATAAATTGAAAATCAATTGGTACTATTTTTATTTTGAAATAGGAGACAAATTATATTAGTCTCGGGTTTTATAAAAGTTCTTTTTGTATATTCAGCTTGGATCCACTTCTGAAACTGAGTGCATAAAAGTTACATTGTCAAATATATTCATATGTAAACCCTTATTCTACTTGCCAGAGGCATATCTTGGTAGAACTCCTACAATTATTACTTTTTAAATTGAAGTAAAGAGAGATTATTAATAAAAAAACTCCATAGGTTAAGTTTCTGCCTTTCTGAACTCATTATATAGCTGGGCTTACATTTCAACAGAGCTGGAATTTCTTGCTAGTGCTAAAAAAGACAAATCTGTCTCTAGATACTTGCATGGGGTAAGCAAACAAAACTGAGAACAGCATATTATTCAGGAAGATTAGATTACTTTCTTCAAATACCACTACAGACTTTGGGAGGATGAGCACAGAGAGTATTACAATGGGGAACAGACACAAGGTGTTTGTGGCTCCAGCTTAAATCCACCACCCACTCCCACAAAGGGCATTGTAAGATTGGGAATGCTCTTAAAAACTCCATCAGCTCCCAGACCTTTGACAAGGACTGATACGGCTAAAAGATGTGTGGGAAGCATCTCTTGTGGTTTCAGAAAAAGCAATAAGAAAAATAATTTGGGTTTTTGAAAGGAGCAGGAGGGTGACAGCAGGGGAAAACTTCTTACTAATCACAAAAGGGTGCTCAGAGCAGAGGTGCTCAGGCCACATTTGATGTGACTTGAAAAATATTCTAAATGTCAATTTTCAGATGCTGCCTTGTGGCAAAAACACCCATTATATCCCTGTTCACCCTCTGCATTCCCTCTGTACCACCCAAAGACATTGCATTTATTTCAGGTTTGTTTTTTCATCCTGGCTTAGAAGGGGAGGTTGTTTGCCACAGGTACTCAGAGCAGTAGAAACAGGGCTGTGAAAAAGTAACTGTGCTAGTTCTTCTAGTTGACCTTTTTGTTCAATTTTCCTGTTCAGCAAAGGCAAGAAAACCTAAAAAAACGATATTCCACACAAACAGAGAAACACAGAGAACATGGACAGACTAGTGTAAAACATCCAGCCTTTGCGTATCTCAGTACCAGAGATTACCAAAATGTCCACTGTGCTCAGTAGCTTAACTTTTCCAGCTGTTGGCTATCAAGTCCTTCCTTTACTGGCTTTCTTGCAAAATGAGAGCTGAAATAATCCAGACAATTGTCCTCCTGTAGCCTGAAAAGTCAGGTTTCTTACTTTTACAGAAAGGCAAAGCACACTATATAAAATCCCCAGTATTCACATGGAAATTTAACAAAGAAAGAAGCTTGTTTAAAAAATTTGCTAATCTAGCCTTGTGTAAATTTATTATAGCTCATTTGTTGTGTGAGACTTCTCAAGATATGGAACAAGGAAGCCAGAAAACAGGAATGTCTTTAAAAGAAGGACTGGAAAGCAGCATGATGGAACAGTCCGTAGCTACACAGGTACAAAAACTCAGGGCCAAAAGGTGGATGACTGAACATTTGGTCCAGATTGGTATAAATTTAATACTTTGCACTTTTAAGTGCACAGATTAGGAACCTGGCCCTTCCTAATGCTGCTACCACACTGGAAAACTGCATCATGAAGATGATCTTGAATGTTTTCTGTTTATTAAGGAAAGCACAAATTCAGGCAGCCCTTTGAAATCACTTCCTCAAAGGAAAGCACAGGGGTTTTCACATCAATACACATATAGAATTCCACCACATTACAGCCACTGTGGTAATAAAAGTTATTTTAAGCATGGCCTGTAGTAATAAATTAGCTTTAGTGACAATAATTTTCTCTTTGTAGCTGAGGAGCAGGGGGAGTTTCCCCATCATGATGTAATCAGAAGCTGCTTTCAAGCTATATCAAAACTTGGATTCATTAAATTTTGATCTCAAGAGAAGCTAGAGCACACCTCAGGCATGGCCTCTGAAACACCTCTAACCTCTACCCAGCTTTTAACTATTTTCCACACTCATGCACATCGAATCACATTGTTTATAGCTATAAAACCAGACAGTCTTCATCAGTACATGCTATCCTTTCCCTGGGAACCACAGAAGAGTCACAGTACCAAGACATCTGCATGCCAGAATTTTCAGTTCACCTCCCCATTTCCTCAAATATCATTTCTTACCTATGCCTTTACGCTTATCCCCAATTAGAATCACTGACTAGCTCATGCAATCTCCTGGGATCAAAGCACCGCACTGTAGGTGACATCTTCCAGTCTCTTCTGATATTGCCCATGAAGGTCATAAAGCTTCTGCTCTAACTCAAAGCAACCTGTTACACAACTGTTTTTTCTCCTACTTCCATCATTGTTACTGACCACAGTCTTTGAACTCCTCATTATTTTCTGTGTGACCTCTATTTCATGAATTATTGGTGTATTATAATTTAATAATGTGCTTCATTGTATCACATTCCAAGTAAAATCTTCCTAGAAATCAATGCAGCTAAGAAAAGCAAGGTTTTTAATAGCCTTTATTAGTCTAATATGCACGTGGGGGGTGGGAGGAAAGAAAAATAAAGGGAAAAAAGAGAGTAAGCCTGTTTTCAGGCCAACTATCAGGTCTAACAAAAAAAAGCATCATTTTGGAAAGAAGAATCAAAGACTAATAGTCTGCCTAGTCTACAATGAGGACAAGGTGGCAGTTTTCTTAGGGCTGCTCTGTTCCTTCAAAAGAAGCTGCAATGCTCACAGTAGAGCATAACTATTAACTTTTATTTAAAAAAAAAAGAAACACACAAACAAAAAAAAACCCCAAACCCCCAACCCTCCCCTGTCCCAAAAAAAAAAGAGATTCACACAATAAACCACATTTTTATAGTACTTATCACTACTACTTTATCACTACCACTTTTATTGCTTTTTATTCCCATTGCACTAATACACATCACCATGAGCAATCCAGTCTGGAGCAGACCTCCTGCCAGGACAGAGCTCATCATAGTCTGAAAGGCAAGGATTTCTGGAGCCCTTGGGATAGATACTTTCCTCAGATCCTACATGAGAAAAAAAAACATGACAGTTCCTTTGCAGTAGGACAAGTCCCTTGCTCAGTTTCCTTGCTGACAGGTACCAGCGATGGCCAAGTACTCACCAGAAGCCCTGTAAAGGACAACTACAAAATACTACTCCTTTAATCAATTTCTGCCCAGCCACTCCCAACCCAAGCCCAAACTTATAATTGTCTTTCTAAAACATTCCACTTCTTAAAAAAACCCAAAAGAACAACAAAAACCACCACTTATCTCTATAAAGGTTTTCTTGCTAATGTTTCTTTTATTGAAGTCTGTTAAAAAATGTCTTGCAGCAATGCCCTTCTAAAATGTAAGGGTGTACAAAAAGGAAATCCTCATGCTTAAATACCTTCCAGCTTTTCTGATTATCTCTCTTCATTACTTTTATAATTTTGGAACAAGACTGTTTGCCCTTGATCTGATCTCAGATTCTCTTTGACTTTCTTGTATCATCTCATCTGTACTTTTATTTGACTTACTAATAAGGAGCTGATTCTGCAACAAGGCACACATAAATACAGAAGTTAATTAATATTCATTGTAGGCCAAGAGCAGGATTTACACCACAAACAAAAAAGCCTAATCCTGGGCTAACTGATCATGTAGAAAAACAACGCAAAACACTCAACCTCCCTGCAAACTAGGAAAAAAAGAAACAAAAATACAAAAACCCCACCACGGTTACATGGATACTTTTCCTTGCTTCTGTATTGACCAATCTGCATACCTCATATATTCCCACACTATTTTTGCCTGGCAGTTATGATCAAAACACAGTAACTTAACATTGCTAGACAACAAAATGAGGACATTAAAAATCTATGTGACCAAAAGGGTCTTTCTTGTGTCCCATCCAGAAGGAAAAACAGTAAAAGCCATTTAATTTCCACACCATTAAATTTCCCCAAAATTTGGTCTTGCCATTATCAAGAAAGTATTTCAGTCGTGTTTGGTTTTGTTCACTGCATAGTCATTACCAATGCTGAACACACTCAAATATAAAATCCCTCTGAACAAATAATTCCTAATCCAACGTTTCATCATTTCAATCATACCACCAGAAGTTTTCTGGGGAAAATAAATAAATTCAGAAATCTGCTCCAACCATTTAAAACCATTTTCATTACCTTCTTATTTTATGCATTCAGAGTTACTTTCAGACTTGCAATTGTAGCCATAAAATATCAATTAATGGTGATGAATCAAAAGATAAAACCTTAAATTGGTAAGCAAAGAAACAAGAAAAATGTGAATAAAACAGTGTTCATTGTAGTGTAAAAAAGGTTATGCCACATCTTTGCACAGAGGAATAAACCTGGGGCCAAATCTCAAAACTTAAGATACAAGGTTATAATGGAAGAGCAAAATACAACTTACACATGTGTATTACCAGGCTTAGAAAAAAATGGAGAAAGCTTTTGCTGTGTTCCAAGCAAGTTTAATGTAAACCCATAAAGCTCCTGAACACAACACTTTTCATTTCTTCTCGTCCTCACCATCTCCCTCCTTTCACAGAGCACAAATCTAGTAGCATCCCCCACAGAGCAACGCAATTCTGCAGCCTCAGGATCTGCAGGGAACAACAAATGTATCTGACATGGAAGCTGCCTGCTTGGCAGTAAGAACAGCAATTTTTTCTGCTACTAGAAACCAGAACACAGCTCAGCTGAAGTGGGTGAAGCTGTGACCAAGCCAGCAAGTGCTCAGTCTTAAACTCTTACTAAACACACACAGGCTTGTCTGTGAACACAGGATGTCCATCTACGTTGTGATATTGGATAAAACTTAACATTTGTATCATTGCAATTTATTAGACAGTCTATTATACCACAGCATAAGAAACTGGGGATGAACTTTTTAAGTCCAATGAAGGCAGTAAGAGTTATCAGCCTAACTGGAAGCTGTCCTTTTCCAATTGTTTGTGGGAGGTGTGATGAGGTGAGAAACTCTAGAAGACTCTCCTGTCTGTCAGGTAAGCCACTGCATTATTTACATTGCCCAAGCAGTGTCATTTGTCTTGAACTTCAAAACAATTTGTGCACCTTTATTAGAGTGTAATAATGAATCCAGTCTGCCCTCTGTTTGGTAGGATGAAATAAAGAATGAATTTGTGCTAAAATAAAGGGAGGGTTCACACGGGAGACACAGAGGGAAAAGAAGAGAAGGAAACATTTTGGTGCATCAAAATCACACTCCAGAGGGAACAGTTTCACTTCCCAGGAGGCTCAAAACACTGCTGACAGTGTCATGCCATACCAAAAACACCCCCAAACATAAACCAACTACTACAAGTTGCCTACCCAGGATGCAAACCTATAAAATACATCAATTATAATGGATTACACAAAGCACATCCTGTGCAAAACTTCCTACAAGTTCTAGGAATTGTTTTAAAACAAATTGGATGAAAAACGGGCCAAATGAAGAAGTAAATGACAGTTCTTAACAAGAATGTTTCTAGAAGACCAAAGCTAGTCTTTCACAG
Source organism: Climacteris rufus (assembly GCA_013398175.1). Lineage (NCBI taxonomy): Eukaryota > Metazoa > Chordata > Aves > Passeriformes > Climacteridae > Climacteris > Climacteris rufus. Next base: position 2,080,258 of record VZRZ01002225.1, on the reverse strand, counting down.
CTCTAGAACATTTAAAACTAATATAACACCAAAAAAAATCATAATTGCTAGTGATATCTATTGCACACAAATTTTCTTATGACCCCTTAAAAGAAGAGACAAGAAAGAATGCTAAATACACTCTTCAGAATAAGAAGTGGAGAGATGTTTTGTTTCTTTACAAGAGGGTAATACTGGCCTGATGGAGACAAGCATTAAAAAAAGTTTCTGCTGGATTTAAATCAGAAGAAAAATATTGCTCAGAAACAAGAAATAGGCTTCAAGATGTAAAACTGACATCTGTTTTATTAAAATGTAGACATCCTCAGGAGATTAAGTAATTCTGCATTGTCTCACACATCTAAGGATTCCTAGTGCAGGATTTAAATATAAGATTTGAGTCAACTTGAGAAAACATACAAAAATCACACACAGAAGTGGCTTCCATCTTTATCACTTTTAGCTTTTTCTCTTTTGAGTATATGAAAACATCCACTATAAAAATTTTGTTTATAGTGTTAGTATTATTATTAGAGTTGCAAATTTCATGAAAATAATTTACAGGCTTAGCATGACAAGATGGGCTTTATCAAAAGAGCTTTCATCCTATTGGTCTGAAAAATAATCTTCCCATGAAGACCAAAGCAGAGCAGTCACCAAATTACTGAAGGTCCGACTCCAGTCTAAGAATGAGTAAGTTAAACTGTATTTACAGAAATCTAGATTTAAAACGTATTTACATTTTAACCCGAAAACGTGACAGTCTGTTTGTCTAATGACCCTGACAAGCTTTAAACTCTACAATATTAAAATTTTCTTTTTTCCCCCCTCCTATTACAGGCTTAAATTTAATTAAGATTAATTTGATTTACCCGTCCTCTAGGAATTGGACAAACATAATTAATACATTAGGCTGAAGATTCAAACTTTTATTAATGGGCTCAGGCAACTCCACAGGGACCCTCAAGTCTTTTAAAAAGTTAATCCTCGTGTAAGTGTGGTGGCTTCAAACACTGGGCTTTTCAGTGAGAACATGCTAAACTTTTTCCCCACCCAAAGGAAAACAAAGATGTGGTAATTCTCCACAAAGAATTACCAGAAGAATAGCTGGACATATAGTGAAAAGGTTCTTTGTCTTGAAAGGCATAAATGCATCTCCCTGCATAAGAGATGACTGTGTGAACTGGAGCACTGCTTATTCTGTTACACTAAATATTGCCTCAGGACCTCAACGAACCATGACATGGCAAGGCTATGTGCCAATTTATTAAGTTACTTCAGAAGAATGACACTCAGGCCAGGATCTCGAAGCTCTAAATCTTTCCTTATAGGAAATTAATGCAGGATGACTTTGAGTACAGCAGCACAACAAAGGTAAAGCCTTCAATTCATGCCTGTCGTCTTCTGCTTGAGACTAAGGCAGCTTCTCCCTGAGAGAGGACATATTCTACCTACAATGCAAAACCACCTAAATACTTGTCTGTAATAGCTCTAAGTTTTATCATCCTTAAATAAACTCAGTAAATATTTGCTTAATAGTGATGCTGCTGGGCCAGTGATTTCACAAGATGCCCTGATCTACCCTTGTGAAAGTAGTGAGATTAACACACTCTACAGTCTGTAGAACAAACAATATTAGGACAGATTCTCTTGGGAAAATAAGACAGGAAGATACTATATTTATAGAAAGAGGAGTTAAAGTCTTTGGTTTCTGGTTTTTAGCCACTCATTATTTATACTGATACCAGCAATCATAGGATGGCTGCAGAAGGGACCAAGAAAATAAGTTTTGACCACAGTGCTCTCAACATGTAACTGGGAATTTAAATACCTCCTCCTGCAGTAAATTGCAATACCATGGCAAAGCTTTGTCCCCAGAATGCTACAGATTACCATGAAACTGCCAGAAATGAAGACTGCATGAAGTGGGTAAAACCAAACACAGTGGGCACAGATGGATTAGGAAAAAAATACCTATTACTGAACTGCAAGAATACTGCACCGACAGGAAAATGAGAATATTATGCTTAATGTTCCTGAGAGAAGTAAAAATGTTTTGCATACAAGGCTTAGTCAAAGACATAACAATTCACAGAATTAAAAACATGACATTTTTCCGACTAATTATTTTCTAGATACTTGCAGTGCATTTTTGTTTTCACTGCAACCACTTAATGCTGATACAACTCAGAGCCTGTCAGTCCTGTAAATCTTATCTTTATGTTCCAGTGAGACATGATTATGTGTTATTCAGGTTAGATGTGCATTCTTCTTGACAGTATGAAAGCTGGCAGTCCTCTAGCCAGGCAAGAAAATAATTATTTCCCCACATATCAATGCTTAGACAGTTCCTAAAAATCTAACCTCAGCTGGCATATTGTTCTTTTCAGAAATCTGCAAATCCTTTATGATTTGACAGCTTACAGTACTATTTTCACAGTGAATTTCCTTGCAAAACCAGTGCTGTAAATTTCATTCCTCTGTCACAACCTAACAGAGAACTTTTTGCCCCGAGTGAGCACTTCCCAGGGCAAGCACTGGGACACAGCAGCAGATGCAGGAGATCTCTGGTTAGCTTGTGCCCTACAAGAAAGAAAATATTGATATTAAAGACTCTGTACTTTTTATTCTTCTTCTTGGAAAGCTGTTTCAAGCCTCACATTTCACTCCATTACGTTCCAGCTTAAGCAAAAAAGCAGGACAAGGAAGGAGCTGGGCATATGTTTCGCACTGAATTTGCACAAGGGAAGGAAAATATCTGTGGCCTTACACCATTACCCTCAGTCAGTGTCCTGGGGGGCATGAACTATACCTGCTTTACCAAACTGGATGGTTATTTGCATTCCTGTCAGGACTGAGATGCAAAGCATCAACAACATATTTCTAATTATAACTATGTAAAATATCCCTCCACTCCCAAGTATCAAACATCATAAAAGAGAAGAAAAAAAGAACTGTGGTCATGCACAATAACTCTCTCTCCATCACCTCCAGGAAAGGTGGAAAGTTGACTGAGCTTTAATTTTTTAAAAATATTTTACATTTGCCTCCTCTTAGGGAGACTTAGAGGGGAAACAAATTACCTATGTCTTACAAGCTGGTGACAGAGTTGGTCTGCAAAACTGTCTCAGCATAAGGCCCCAGGTAACCACCCTAAATTTCTTTGCATCTCTAGCCCTCAGCAAGTTCAACTTGTTTACCAAAACTGGCTCAAAAAAACCCCACCAAACCCACAACAAAACAAACCAAAATTAACCCCCCAAAATCTGTAAAGGTACATTCTCCAAGGGCAAAGAAGAATTAGCAGGATTAGTTGAGAACTAGATTCTCTCCAGTGCTTTTTTGGGGGAAAAGGGTGGGTGGAATTGCCACCTCACAATGTCCTGGCAAATGCAAGATACACAATTTTGCACCTCCTGAATCAGGAAAATGGCCTTTTACTTACTACAAAGTCAAGGAAACCCCACCATGAGCAGAGCCCAAAGAAAGATCCATCTGTTCTTTATTTTTTATCCCAAAGGCACCACACCCATCACTCAATGCCACAAACCAACTGATGGTGAGAAGTAGGCAATAGGAAGCCAACAGCTGGAAGTGCATAAGTAGCAAAAAAAAAGTACCAAAAGTACCAAAAAGCCTACAAAAGTTGAATGCAGCAAGCTAGCAGGATCTGGCCATGGTGAGAAAAGCTCCTTCAAAGATTCTTCAACAGGGTTGCCATCCTTCCCAGTCCCTCTTCTCTCTCACCCAATGTAGTCCAGCACACGAGATCTGCTGCTGTCTACAGACTGCTCACAGATGGTGCTAAACCTCTCAGCCGGATTGAAAAGAAATCCAAACATAATTCAGTCCAGCTGCAGGCTCAGAGAGGCACCCAGCCCATTATGTGTGCTCTGCTCCATTGAGTGCTTGGGGACACCAACAGGGTTGGCTCACTCTCCTACCACAGAATAAGTGGTAAAACATCACCCAGAATAAGAGAGAACATCTTACACAAAAGAATAAAGAGAGAAGCCATCACATTCTTGCATGTGAGAGATGGTGGCTTCTTAAAAAATCCCCTCATTTGGTTAGAGTTTGGCAAATAAAGCATAAAAATCAAAGAGAGGGGTATTATTCTTATATATAATGTAAAATATTTACACAATGGTTCCTTATATTGCATCCTCATCTAGATTTCCTTCTTTCCTATAAGTCCATATGCAGCCCCTTCTACTCCTGTTATAGTCTTAGGAAGGGATCAAGGGAAAAATGAGATGCTTGAAGTGCCCTGGACAAGGTCCAGCCTTCAGGGCAGTAACTCTGAAGTTGAGCTTTTATCTGTGTGGCCTTTCAGAAGGAAACAGTGCCTTGGCAGGGCACAGGATGCCAAGGCATGGGGAAGGGAAAGTGATTTCCAGGAGCAGAAAGGCAGCAGTGCACAGAACATCCATCCAGCCCCTGCGCCAGCTCAGCTGGGTGTCCACATGTCGTGCTCCACTCCTGAAGTCCCCTTTCCCAATCCACTGTGCTGATGGAGACCAACAGCTTGGACTAGACCCTCCACCAGTGCCCATCAGCATGTGGGAAGCTCCAGAGCAGCATCTTCAGTTGCTCATTCAACACAGAGTGAGAAAAAAATCACAGAATGCAGCAAAGTGAGGCAGAAACAGAAGGAGGGATTACTTTTCCTTGGTACACCAGAGATGATGTCTTACTGGAGCTCCCAGACTTAACACATTTACAGAGAACTACTAGAAAGTTAAATGAAGAGTGCACACCTAACTTAAGTCCCAAATGGCATTTACAGTGCCCAGTTACCATAGCAACTTTCCTTCCAAGGTCCAGGACAAACCAGATTTCTGATTCTCCATACTACTACAATTGTGAGAACAACATGGACAAAGATAACTATTGATACATTGCTATTTTAAGCACCCAAAAAAAAAAACAACAAAAAAAAAGTAGGTAAAAATATTTCATTTAAGATCATAAACCTACTGTTTTATCCCAGGAGCTCAGCAGAAAACCCTGTGCACAACAACCATTCAGAAGCAAGAACACAATGAGATGTGAGTAAAAAGAAAAGTCATCAGGGAGAATAGGTTCCCACGAGCTTAAAACTGGACATTCAGCACACCTCCCATTATATGAAAGTACATCCTTTAGAAAGTTATTTAGCATGAGAGTTGTAAAACTGTGATGCCTAGTGCAATACCTCAAAGGCTGATTGGGTAAGATACCTTCTTTAAGGTTGTGGCGTAAGTTCCTACAGAAAACATGACCTCACTTGGAAGAGATCTCTCATTCACCAATTAGCATTAGTATTTTAATAAGACAATATTTCAGTTTTAGTCTGAGCCAGTCCCACCACTGTGCTATAGAAATCAGTTTTGTTAATTAAAGCAGCATTCTCTTCCAAAAACTGTAGGCTGCAGACTACTGCAATGGGAATGGTTTTCCTTTATAAGCATTTCTGCAAATGTCTGACTTGGTTATTTATACAATGTCTTTTAGAAATACCTCATACTTTTATTCAACTGATTCCTCATTTCCTTTTATTCAGTGTTCAAACCTGATGTGAAGATTTTCAGTTATTAGTTCAGAAGCATCCTCATTTTACTGATGGTTGAAATATACTATTCCTTTAAATACAGTTGGAATACTGAAGTGCAACACCAGCAAAAAAACTGGCAAAGTTTGCCTTCCTTAGGGATAAATGGAAAAAAATTATGTCTTGCTACCATCACAGAAAACTCACGTTCCTGTAAATCATGACTCATTGAATATTTTGTTGTGGTTTTAATTTTTTTTCAAGGAGTCTTAAAAGCATTTTTACTTCAGGAAGTTTAAGGGTTGCAAAACTTCCTTTTCCTCACAATATTATTATCTGTCAAGAAAGAGCCTCCAAGCTGTTGCATGGGAGGTTGAGAGAACAGTAAGCTGGCTTTAAAAAGGCTTGTCTTTAAGTAGAGAGCAACAACTCTTGGTTTGTTTCAGAGAAATAAATGGGTTATTCAGAGGCAGTATGGAAGTCACAAATCCATTAGTAACATCTAGTCTGTCCTAACCATTCCCATCACCTTGAAAGTCTCCTTTGCACTCTTTATCAGCTTCAGACAAAATCACTGTATTTCTGCTGCAAACTGAACTCTATTTAAGAAAAAAAAAAGCTTAAACAAGATTAATTTTATAACTATAGCTTTAAGTGCTATTTATCAATTTCAGAGTGTATGTTCTCTACATGTTGCAGAAATGTTAACCAGCAACATAACTTCAGGATAGATCAGAATCGAGACACATCTACAACTTGCTGAGAGAAGGGGAGATTTTAAAAAAAATAAATTGAAAATCACACTTTGTCAGGTCAGTTTTGCAGTTTCTGAAATGCCAGTTGTACGTTTCAGCATGCCACTAGTCTCAAATGGTGAAGGCAGTGTCAATCAAAAGAATCCTATTGAAGCAAGCTCTGGGCTTATGTTTAGGCATGGGAGCGAGAGAAGAGGTAGAGGGAAATAATCTCTGTACTGGGAATATACTTAGATATAACGAAGGGAAAAACCAATGAAGAAATTACAATATACAGGTTCAGAAACTCCAGCCCTCAATGCTGTGCTAAGGGCCAGCTACAGGTCTTGTCACCCAGGGATTCCTTTTGTCTTTCCCCGCTCTTTTGGCTCACAGCCCTTTTAGATGAGAAGAGTGACAATGTGTCAGCAGTGCTCACGTGTCCTGGAGGCTTCAAGTTCTTTAAAGATAGATGGAGGGTCATGGCCTTCATTCCCCAGGTCTGAATTTTTCAGAATCATTGTGCATACCTTCAGTGTATGTGTGGACTCTCCAGAGCCATTACAGAAGCTTGGTTTTGAGTCAAGCTTTGCACCTGCTCTCTTCAAAGTCCAATTTCTCAAATGCTCGTTCCCGCTCCTCAAAAGGAGTATTCCCAACTTGGGTTCCTCTTGAGAGAAAAATTTAGTGTCTTCCATGGTATAATCTTCAGCTAAAGCATTGTATCCTCCAATTAAACTTTTATCCTAAAGCACAGTATTTTCTTCAATGGACAAAAAATGCCACAACCTGCTTTTAGCAACCTGTAGGCAAAGTGCCCAATGCCTCTTTGAGCTGCAATGCAGCTCTCAGCCTTCACTGTCCAAGCTCTCATCACTCCAGTCACCTCTTCCTTTACTCATGGGAACAACATTTAAATTTGAATGCTGGTGCCTCATGTTTCATCCCCAGCAGATGAACCAGCATATCAATTTCCAGCACTAATAAGTTTAAATGAGTAGTGACAGTTTCCAGTCATGCAGAAACATAGGCAGACTCAGATGTCATTCTCAAAATGGTAACTGATTTGAGAGGGAGCATCACAGTCAAATTGCCAAAATAGACCTCTGCTTTTACATGACTCATTAAAATCCAGGGCAAATAAAAGGGCCTGATAGCACAAGGATTATTAGAAAAAAAAGCCCCACCATATTTAATGTGTTAGCTAACATGTTAGAATCCTCAAGAAGATAAAGCAATTTTAGTTTCAAACAAAAGTACTCGTCTTTGTGAGAAAAGACAACTTATTATTAATTCCAAGATAAAATCACAGTACTGGAGGTGAGCCAGTTTACTGTTTTCACAAGACTTAGCAGACTGAACTAAGAGAAAAGAAGAAGCCCAGGACTTTGCAAAAGAGGGATAAAAGCTACAAGCTCTCGTTTCCAGAGTGGCAGCACTGACATTCCCCACCTCAGACCTCTGTTTGCTACCACTGCCAGAGGCTCACCAGGTACCATTGCTGGGAATTTAATTATTAGGGGTGGTTGGGGTAGTTGTTTTGGCTTTCACTGTTTGATAGCTGGCAATGAGGTCTGCAGCCAGCACAAAAGATCTGGAGACTGTAAAATTTATGGAAACAAACCCTCCATCCACATGCTCCATCCATACAGTGGATGCTATGAACAACACAGGGGTCACAAGCAAAAAAATTAGAGATGTTAATTTAATTTGCAATTCAACTGTTAGCCTTTACAGGGGTTAGTCTAGCTAAGGAACTGATTGAAAACAAATGGAAGTGCCTCATGGCTGGGCACCCTGAGACCTCTCCTAGCTCTCAACAGGCAGATCTTGAAGTTTTCAGGGGAGATGAAGTGAGCTCCCCTACATTACCATTCTGCTCATTTCTCAGTCAACAGCCTCCACATCTTCATTTCCACATCACTTACCCTGCTAACACACCCACCTCTACAACACCAATCATCAAATATATGACAGATTATTCTTCAGCCTCACAAGTGACTGGAATTTGTGACAGATTTCAATAGAGAAGAGCTCAGACAAGTTTACAGTAAGCCTGCTTGGCTTTGTTTGACACAATACCAAATAGTATAAAGGAGAATAAGCTGTCAAATTTAATTCATTAGAAATCCCAAATAGCCAATCTTGCACACAAGAGATCCCAGCTATATATAAAATTAACAGCCCCAAAACAAACATGTTAGTGCCCAGGTTTACTTCCCTGGGGTGCAGAAAGCCTCCAAAAGGTGTTATCCATCATTAAGCACTCACATCAATTCTGAATTTCCACCTCTCATCTGAAACCTACAGCTGAACAGAGTAAAATCAGAATCAACCTAGATCAAACAGCATAGTGCAGCACTTTCTGCCTCTCTTCACTATACAGTCTAAAGACAGTAGCATCTCAAAATTTCTTTGTAGTACATACCCCAGTGACATACCAATGAGATAGTGTAATTCCTGAGGACTGCAGAAGAACATTAAGGAACATAAAGAGACAAAAGAGACCATTAGGCTGGTTTAGATCTTCTCTCTCTCTCTTCTTTTCTTAAAAAAAACTCCTCTCATCTCAGATAAACAGAGGGTTTTTCTTGGTTTATTTGCTTTTATGTCTGGAGTTAGACATTGCCCAGCAGAGTTTTCATAAAAACATAATTCTTGTTTAAAATAGTACACATTTCAAATAAAAGATGTGTCTCTCAGTAAGATGAGGACAGGAAAAAAATAGCAAGAATTGTGACAAATTCTTTTAAATTGTTTACCAATGATCTAAGTTTCTATTAACAAAAGAAGCACACAAATTATCTTGGGGTTGCTTTGGTATTTTGTCGTGGGTGTTTGGTTTTTTTAATTTGATATTTTAGAGCCTCAACCTCAAAATCATTTAAGTTGAACAGGCAGACAGACAATTTGTTCTATTAATATCAGTGGAACAAATAAATACTTGAAGGTCAAGGTTCTGATCCTGCAGAAACTCTCTCACTCACAGTTGAACCAGTCATGAACATCACTACCAAGCTTTATTCCTGGGCTGAAAAATACTTTCAAACTCATAAAGGTAAGACTTAGGCAATTTTTGGTTAGTTTTGCTGCCTTTTTTTTTTTTTTTTTTTTTTATATAGCTGTGCTCACNTTTTTTTTTTTTTGTCAGAGCAACAACTCGGTGCATTTCTAGGAGCTCTAGGGAGCATGTGTATCCAGAGCTAAGAGTACACACTTAGACCAAGAATAATAATAACAAAGTTTCTCATCAGTGAGTGCAGTATCACCACCCCAAATCCTATTAAAAAAAAAAAAATTCTGTACAACCAAAATGACCCCAAGCTCCAGATATGCATCAATTTTAAGGTCAGTTGGTCCCTGAAGGCACATGTCTATTACAGAATAGGAACACAGGAATAACTGGAAGTCTCTGTTATTTTATGTCATCATGGCAAAAACACTGCCTCAGAACATTTCCTCATTACTGGAAGCAAGAGTCCCATGCACAGAGAGGATAAAGAGCAAGGTCATCTGTAAAATTACAATGTATTTTTCTTCACATCCTGAAGAAGTCGCTGCACTAAAGCTCTGTGAGGCAGTTTTTAAGACCAAGGAGGACTTGCATCACTTGTGACACATTCCCATGCAAATCCAATTTTTGGGCTCAATTTACTAAATTGCCTGAAGTGGCATCTGTAAATCGTTTGGTAGCAGCCATGAGGAAGATGTGACCATACAGAAAAAAATGTTATTGCTGGCATTACTGGAAGTCCACAACACACATCTGGACATCCCAGAGTGCATACAACACCAGTTCCACGGTCTAGGAGGCAGGAAGGCCACAAATCTCTCAAAAGTCCAAGTGAACTTATAAAAGAACCTCCTCAACACTTCTGTTGATTTCCCACACTGGGCAATATGGCCTTTAACTCTTAGAAACTGCTTTGCAAACAAGTGTCTCAGTCTGCCATGTGAACAAAAAATGATTACACAGAGAAGTATACAGCAGTTCAAAAAGTGACATGAGTTCATACAATTTATACAGTGAAGCATGAAAAGAAAGAAGTAGAGACTCCAGGTTCACCTGCTTTTAGCCTATGAGGCTTTTGGGGGAAAAGGTGTGTGTCTAGAAAACTTGGACGGCATCTGCTATGTGCCAAAATATAAATATACACACACACACACATACATACACACACAAACAACAGCATCTAGAGGATTGCACCACATACTGGCACTCACATGATCCAAACACAGAACCACTAAAAATTCACTCATGTACTTAGTGAAAATGCCAGTGTTTGCCAGAGGCATGTAGTTTAAATAACTGTGTCTATCTTCCTCTCAGAGGAAAGCCAAGGAAACTTGATTAATACTTTTCTACCAGGAACAGAAGGGCAGAAACTCTCCTCCTTCCTACACTCTGGAGGTCAAACTAGATGATGTAATGATCTCTTGTGGCTTTAAACAGGTTTTATAGATTACCTGTCTTAAAAATAGACACAATGTTTAAATAATAACATTCTCTTGAAATTGAGTGCCTGGTACAACAAGCTTCCAGTCACTGGCTAAGGTCTGGAGGAACTATGACCATACAAAGATTTGTAGTAAACCAAAGGGAAAATCCTAGATAGATATTCCCACATTGAATACTATTGGCTCTCTCCACTTGAAAAGCAAACTGTATATACTATATTCTGTATGGGCTGCTTTAGCTACGTGGAGATCTACACAAAAGCATGCAGACAGAGGATGTGCCTATAGTGCAGAACCACACCCCTGCTACGGCAGGTCAGGCTGCTCCCATAGCAGCAAGGAGCTCCATCCTTGGCCAAAAAGCACAGAGGCCACTGTGTCCCATGCAGCTGGAGCCTGTTTCTGGTACTGGGAGGGTACAACTGAAGTCAGCTTCCATATGCCTGCACTGCCCTGACAGCTCTGCTGTAGGCACTCCACTGGTAATTTAATTCAAAGCCTGTTACCATACAATAATTGCCAGAGGTCACGCTGTCGGGGTTCACATGAGGACCCAAATTCATTAATTGGACCAATATGTGTGCTGCCTTTTTACTCATTTTCCAAGTACAAGGCCAGAGGAGGAAGTACAGGAGAGATGTGTTGTCATCTCCTCAATGGAATTTTTCCTTGTCAGCTACACCATTGTTTAACTTGTCACAAGCACAGGCAAAACAATACAAGACAGCAAACTGCACCAACTTGCAGGAACAGCCTGGAAGTCCACTGGATATCACTTAATTCCATAAATGAGTGACTACATGAACATCAGGAATCAGATTACTTTGCTCATATGTTTTCACAACAGCAATTTCATTTTATTTATTATAATTCATAAAGCATCATCAAATGCAGTGCAGAATCTCTTATAAAAATAATTACCGTCTAGTAATGCAAGATCTCACTGAAGCACACCATTAATTCCTTGACAGTTAGGGAACAAGCCAAAGACTTTTGCAAATGAAGGATTAGCAATATTTCAACACACATTTCCTTGCACTTAAAATGTGTGAGGAGCAAACCTTATTAAACCAGCATTTCATATTATGCTCTAAAAGAATAGCCCCTTAGGCAGATTTTTTTGTACTTCAAAAGACAACTATTATACTACTATATGTTACAGTCTAGGATAACAGAAAAATAAATTCCTATCTAATTGCTATACCACTGCATACAGGGAGCATAAAATAGTTGCTCTTTCCCACAGTTGTCAAAAATCCCCAGACTTTCATTCACAATGAGGTGTCACCAGTCTCACACCATAAAGAGAGAACAGCTTTAATACAATGCTATGAATTGTCTTCCACTTGGCTACTGAAAATATTTTGAGCAATATTTTGAGTAACCTTTTCTGAACCTACCATTCAGTATTTGGGTTGTCTCCATATGTGCCTCAGGGTTATATTGCCTACCTCTGTCTGTTTAAACTGCTTCTATTTCTATGCAGAAGAGCTTTATGGTTGTACGTTCTATGGCTGTTTTTAAAGCAAGATTTGCCTAAAATTAAAAAAATAAAAAAGTACTGAGGCCTTTTCTTCTCGCTGTTTAATAATGTTCAAAGTTGTCTGAGTATGTTCCCTGCTTTGCATCACCTCTCTTTTAGAAGTCCTTGCAGTACAGCCAGTATGAAATTATGACACCTGTGGCCCAGATTTGTGTGACTTCTCTAACTTGTTCACTAACACAGGTCTTCATAAGTAGAACTGATCCAGAAGCAGTTAGGGAAAAAACCTTGCAATTCAAACCAGCATTTTACTAAATATTAAAATATGATTAGACACAGATTACTTGCGATAGGTAGTTGGACAGCCCAACTTAATAAATTACAACCCCCTAAAAACCACCAGAAATGTCTGCCAATGCACAAATTGAGATCTCATAACAAACAAGAAAGCTGAAACTCGCAGAAGATGTTGCATTCTTCCATGCTTTTCCATCTTATCTCAGATGTTTACAGCAAAAAGAACAGAGACGTTTTCTTCAAAGCACAATTTTTATCAACCCTCTCCAAAGTTCAAGCAGCACAATATTCTCCTTATAATGCAACCAAGTAACCCCTCTGATCCTCAGGACACGTTTGCAACATAATTGTTCCCCCTCACTGCTCCTTTGTTATTACTTTATTTTTTTTCACACTCATTACTTCAGGCAAAAATAACTTGGAGATACTATCATCAATTTACCAAAACAGAATTCCCCTGCATTTATTTTCTTTTAAGTTAGACTTTTACAATTAAATTGTACATTAGAGCTAAATCTAATGATTTTCAACCTTCCTGAAAATGATTGGCTCACTAAATCTACAGTTTCATTCTTCCCCCTCTCATTTTGCTAACTAGAAGACAAATGAATCTACCTTCAAGCCTGTTGGAATCAATCTTCTTTTCTCTTTCTCACAATTTATAAGCCAGAGGCTTAAAAAGTGTTCATATCCGCTTTTAACAAGCTGGTTATGTGAGATAAGAACAAGAACATTAATAAAAATAGCTCAGCATTAAGTCACAAATGTTTTACAAAAGTAGACCTTAAAAAAAATTGTAAAGGCTAATTGTGATTTATACCATGTTTCTTTTCCTATACTACCAATTATAAATCATCTCTAAAAGATCCCTTCTTTAATATGCCAATGTCATGAATGCAAGTGCTGCCAGCTCATTTCTAATCAGGTGAGACACTGCACAGCACAGACAACCCCCCACTTAGTCCTGGGACCTCTAAACACTGGCATACTGCAGAAGAGGGTTTATTCTTTCCCAGCTATGGACTTTTCCTTTATTTTGGGGTTTTTTTTTGTAAGTCCTTCACAAAGGTTTCATAGCTGTCCCACACATTGTATTTCAGTATGGCCTACACCATCAGTTTACCACCATCCTCAATGTCTCCAGAGTTCACAAAAATTGTATTTAGACAATGGCAATATAACCACTGGCACTGAAACTTTTATTACTCCAATTACAACGAAGCAGCTGGTGGTAATAATAATACTACTTAGCATTTATATGCTGGTTTATATCTTCAAAAGCCTGCATAAACATTTGTTAATTAAGCCACACAGAACTCCTGAGAGACAGATGCTTTGTTTGTTTGTTTTTTATAAATAGGAAAACTGAGACAGAGACAAAACAGCGGTTTCCAAAATCTTGACTTTTAGATTATTTTTAAAAAGGGAATGGAGTTGTCTGGACAGTAAGAACTTTCAGAGTTACAAAAGGACAGCTTAAAATACTCAAAGAATCCAATGGGACATAAACTCATGTTCTGAGCATCCACCTCCTCCAAAAAAAATCAGCACTGTCCCTGGGGAGACACAGCTCCCTGCTGCCAGCTGCCCTAAGCCACTCACAGCTGTGGAGCACAAAGTCCTGGACTCACAGTGACCATTCCATCTCCAAACCCTCAACCTGAATGTCCAAGTTTCTCTGGAGAAGTCAAACATTTGATAAGCTGCATAAAATTGTGCTTTCAACTGGTACCACCAAAACTCGGCCTCAACAGCAACTTGCTTTTCCCCAGGGCAGGATTCTACTCTGTCACTATTTAATGAACATATGAACCTTTTTTTTCCATGTCAACATTTAGGTTTCATACAAAAAGTGATAAAAGCTGTAAATTCTAAGTAGAAAAAACCAAATTCCACCACGTATTGAAGGCACTTCTGAGAATATCTTACATTCATATTCAGTAAGACATTTATTGAACAGACTTTATGTGTATTAGACACCTCACTCATATAAGGAAAACAAATGCCTACACACACTCTAACACCTCCCAGTCAGGTCTTGAGCTCTAGAACTGCTTGAAGAGAGCTTAAAATGACTGCCTTGACAAAATGCACAGCATTATAGGGAAGACATTACCCAACCCACAAAGACTACCCATGTAATTTCAACAATATTTCCCACTGAGATCAATGGATCTGCAGTGCTTTACAGAAGACACTGGAATAAAGACTAATGACACAAAAGGAGAAAAAGAATTGGGTTTTGAGCATGAGAAAAGCTTTACTGCAAGAAATGGCACAAAGCTGAACACAGAGCACCATGTGCAATCAAAGAGTAATGTAAAACAAAAAAGGTAGGGAAAATTTAGGGCTTAAATAAAGAAACAGATGGGAAAAAAATTAACAGGAGACTAAAGTTGTATCAAGTCTCAAAAATAGGATGTACCAGAACATGGAAGACGGTGAAGAAACCTGGCTTGGGAAGTGGAGAAGGAAGGAAAACATGAAGAGCTCACTCAGGGGCCAGGCTGGGCAGGGAGAAGCAAGACCACAGCTGAAGGTAAGGCTCATAAGGCAGCAGTGCTTTAGCACAGAAGCCACCATGAGAAAGGAAACTGTGACTGCTGGGGAGAAGCTGTGTCTGTTTCTTGGCAGGGGCAGGACATTCGTCACACAGGGGTGACTTGCCCAAGAGACACCAAGGTACAAAGTCCAGATTCCTTATGCTGTCCTGCCCTCTCCATGACAGATAGCACCCAGAGGCTAATTACCAGTTAGCCTAGATTTGTTAGCCTTAACGAAGTTTGCAGCTAAAAAAGAAAAAAGATCCCATTCTCCTACCTACCAGCCCTCTGCCCTGGACAAGACTTTATCCTTGAATACAGGAAAAGAAGGAAACAGAAAGATGAAACACTGCACCAAGGGTTGCGAGAGCACAGGAAGAATTGCAAAGCCATAAATAATGCTAGAGGTGGAGAAGAGAATAAGTAATTCCACTTTGGGAAAAGTGAGTCTGAGACGACACTGAAGTGAAAGTAGAAAACACATGTATTTAAATACACAGCTTCCCACCCAATTCTGAATGTGAAGCAGAGATATATATTTTCATCTCCAGCTGAAGGCAGCATAATGCACTCACTGCCTTCTCAAGACATGTTGTGCAAAGCTGAAAATTACTTTAGAGGCACAAGTATAAAAGGCTGAATTTTCCATGCCATGGCACAGAAGATCATCAAGCTAAATTTTATTACAACTTGATCTCACAAACTCCTCATGATGTAACTCAATTTCATTGCATTATCCTTGCTAGATCATTGAGTTCTTCATGTATCTGAGTGCATATGACAATGTACAAGATGAATGTCTCACTCTTTGTACAAAGGTCTCACATTCACATGCTCTGAGTAATAGAACTGCACATTCAAAAATATTTTTATGGGATTCTCACAGGCACTGAGCTCTTAATGAATCCTGCACTAACCAGATACCCAATGCCCCAAAACACCAAGCGTTTTTCTAATCCCTTATGGAGTAGAAAAAGAAAGCTTTCTCAAGGCTACTTACTTCAAATTATATTTTACACTGAAAACAAAGAGATCTTTGAGTCAGGAGATAGAGAAGACTACACCTCAGACACACTATGGAAACAAATAAAAAGATCAGTGGCATCGGAAGAAGGAAGAGCAAAGTCCTCAGTCTCCATGAAAGGAGCATTCAGAGGGGTGAATTAAGCCCTCTCAACCACTCCAGCATGAAAGAACATGCTCATTAACCAAAGTTCACATTTGAGGTGGAAGACAATTCACTAGGACCTTTAACAGAACACATCACAGCAACATCAATGTTTGCCCAAAGTCAGAAACATTGATAAAATTGGGATAATCTTGTATGTCACCAGGTATCTGCAAGTATTGAAGAGCAAACTTCTGTGATCTCATGAGTTTCACGTATTTTTCAGAACAACTTTTATGCAGCTATTTTAGGGGTAATGTTAAATACCATTTCCTAATGGGTGTGGGCCTATCTAGTGAACAACAAACAGGTACTGCTAACATCTCACCTTCAGCTTCTCTTTGCACTGCAGACAGTTTCTGGAAGGTGAGGGGGAGGAGAAGGGAGCACTGATGGCAGAAGCAGAGAGCCTAGCACCTGATTTTCTACTTGGTTAAATCTTTACAAACACTTTTACATGCAGGAGCAGAAATCAAAGTAATAAATACAAATCCCCAGGAGCCACCCCTTTATTTTCCAGCTACAAACATTCCTGAGCTGGAAACATTAAGTGAAACTCTTGCAGTAGATTAAGTCTGAGGCATCCAGCAGCTACAGCAACTCCAGCCCCCTGCCCCAAGAACCAGCTCTGGCAGCTTCACAATTAAGTCAGCTGAACACAGCTCTTCTGCACTCATGGAAGGTTTGAAAGAAGTCAGGTGTTCCCTTACCTGCAGGGGTAATCTATAAAATCCATAAATTGTAACATTATGGATTATTAAAAGATAAATCCTCCATCTTGTGTAAAAGCAATTCATTCTTGAAAAGAAAAAACAAAACAAAGTAAAACCGATAACAAAACAACAAAAAGACTGAAAAAACCCAAAGAACCAAGTTCTCTGTACGAAACCTTTAAGTTACTGAACATTCATAACACCTACCTTTACTCAACAGATACCATTCTTAAAATGATAACTTTTTTCTAAATACTCAAAGCTTTCACAGTATTACAGGAGAAAAGGTTCATCACGTCTTAATTCAGTTTTATACTGTTTTTTTTTATTTTTGCTTTTCTTTTTTCTTCTGTAGCTCTATAGACAACCCAGCAATTTCTATGGTTGGTCAAAATGACAACGTGAGTGAGCCTGTAAGAACAAAGGTAAGTAGAATCCCCTGTCACACCACCACAGTAATGAAGATGCCTGTCATGCACCAGAAAACCGCACAACAGAAAATCCCATAGAAATGGATAACTCCATGGAAAACACTAACCCTGCACCTTTGAGGCTGGAGACATCTGCTAAGTTTGTCTATTCAGAATGCATAAGGTTGCTGAAGTCTATTCATAAAAAGACAAAAGTAATAGATGCAAAGAAAGTAATTTGTAATTTGCTATTTCCATGTCAGATCTTAACCCTGTGGAGATTCACAGCATGCCAGACTTTAATTACTGATGCAGTGGCATAGAGAGGGAAGGGAAGAAAAGACTGGGAGTGTTCAACCAGTAACAATTCAAGGCCTTGAGTTGGCTAGTATTTAAAAATGTTACTAAAACTGACATTGCAGTCAAAGGCATGTGCTAGTGATTCTGAGCTCACGGTCACAGCTTAAAATGAAAACAGATCCTAAAAAGTTAATGCTAACAACATTTCCATTTGTGATTTATTTTTTATCCCCCAGTGTCAATGACACACAATTAGAAACACACCAGAAAACAAAAAAAAAGTGCCTCCCCACAAAAAAGATATGAAGGTTGCTTCTTCCCACATCACCATGGTCTTTCCAAGAAGGCTGTGACTAAATTTGCCAGGGAACAAGCAGAATCTCTGAGAATCAGAACCTCTGAGTATCAATAGCCATAAAAGACACCTTGTCTTAACATTCCATTTCAGAGAGTGCAGAGAATTGTTTTATAAACAGTTATGCAAATGTTTTCTACACACACCCTAAACAGTCTCACTGACTTAGGTGAAACTTTCAATGACTTTATACCTAAACTCCTCTATGGGCACAACTGGGAGAAATGCAGTGGTTGCTAAGGACTGTACTAACAGCTGAAGTACAAGACAAAACCTAAAATTCAGGTGACAGCCACCGTCTAACTTGGAATTCAGGGTGGAAAACTGAAATTCTTAGGTATCAGAGCTAAATCAAGATCTGTACAAAACAGAAAGTCATTGTTTTGGTTGAATAAATTGGTGGATGAATCAGAGCCCAACTCTGGAGCTAAGATAAAATGGCAGCAGTTACAGCCCTCCCCAACAGAGGAATTCCAGTTTCTGGCAATGGGAAGCATTTAATAATGGACAAAGTAGAGAGTTAGCACTGAGAACAAGAAATAAGCCTCTTATATATTGAGTTTTCACACTGAAAAATATACATTGAATGGAGATACAAAGAGCAGGCCACTCACACTGCACCATAAAGCAACACAGCTCCAAGGTCTTAAATAACTTTTCTTTCTGGCCACCAGCCCCACAGCAGAGAGAGGAGTCTGGAGGGCTCAAGGACCAGAGGGCCTCCTTTTTCTGTCTGGTACAGCCAAAAGCTGTGTCTTGGAGAAAATCTCCTACCATCGACCAGTCATTCACTGTATGAGAAGAGATGCAGGAATTGTAACCAGGAGTGTAAGAGCAACAAGTGGGTAGACACAGAAACCAAAGTTAGCAAGCACTTTATTAGTGCAGTCTTTGTCGTGTGGAGTTCAAGTCTTCTCTTATCTCCCCACAGTAACTGAAGAGTTCTTATATATTCCATCTATTTTGACCCTCAGGGCTTCAATTATTTGACTTCAGATGCTAGATTTTAATAAGCTTTCACCCACAGGAGAAAAAAATGCAGTAATTAATGTGACTGATTTGTCATTTACAGCAGGACTATGCACAGAAAGAAAATCAACCATATTTCAAGAATTTAGTTGTCACCAAGTGGGAAACTTCTGTATTTTTTTTCCATCTGTGCATTTCACAGAAGTAACTTTGGATTAATCTTGCCATCCCCATTACTGCTGTATATAACTAGTACCTAATCATTGCT
Organism: Climacteris rufus; assembly: GCA_013398175.1. NCBI lineage: Eukaryota > Metazoa > Chordata > Aves > Passeriformes > Climacteridae > Climacteris > Climacteris rufus. The sequence continues at coordinate 2,061,048 of VZRZ01002225.1, read as the reverse complement.
GGGTGTTGTTGCTTGCATAGTGTTACCTCCCTCCAAATAAATGTAATGGGACACTTTGTCAGCTTTCAAAATTACAGAATCAATCAGAAACACACATCCTGAGCTATGAGAAGGCATAACTCCACACTGCAGCTGTTATGAGTGTGTGACAGTACAAGCTAGCCAGACAATTCAATTTTTCAATTTCCACAGCCTCCCCAGTGAAAGGGAGCAGCAGCCACAACCTGCTTCTGTGGAGCCTTGAGCACAGTATCTCCTTACCTGTATGCTAATAAAGCTACACTCCCCGTGAACTGTGAATCAAGAGGAGATATGGGGCATCTCCCTTACACCTTGGAAACCCTGTAAGCTCTGTACAGTCCCCACTGCTCGCTGATAGGAAACAATCAACTCTTTACAAGCCTGGCCTAGGAGATGTTTCTTCTGCTCAGAGGGCAAGGATTTCAGCATTTCCATGGGTATTCCACGGAAAGGAGACTGGTCACACAATGCTGATTTAAGTATTTCCAGTTGCTAACAACAGAAATGGTCATTCTTATGTTCTCCCTTGTAAGCAACATTTGTAGCTGACATATAGAGATTGCACAATCACAAACGAGAAGAAAGATGGTCAGACAGAAGGGAGAAGGACCACATTTTTGATGATGAAGGAGAGGCATAATTAAATTATGATCTATGCTGCAAAGGCATGCAAGATCCATCATTTGGTTAATATTTCAGCAGACACAATGCAGGGCTGCAATATCTTTACCTTCAGCACTTCACCTCGAGTAAACAAAGCAGACTCCACCAAAGGTCATACCACTGCATGTCTCTAACTCTGCAGGGTGCAAGCCTCATGAGTCAAGGCAAAGCGCAATTTCTGAGTGGGAGGGTTGGTTCTCAAACATCATTAAGAAAACCTGTTCCACCCTTTCTTCTATTGCCTGCCCCTCGCTGGCTTGAAACAACGTTTTAGTGGAAGCTGCAACACCTCGCTTTTCAGGGATACTGTGCAGCTCTACTGAGGTTACATGGGTGCAGGAGCACCTTAGATTATTCTTCAAAATGCCACGAACCTGTTTTCCAAGGTGTGCCCAGGTCACTTGCACACTGGCAATGCGTAGGGAAGTGCCGTGGCGATGAGAAGGGCAGGAGGGAGAAAAACGCCAGGGAAAGTTACCAGATAGAATGCAAGGGCTGAACAGCGGGGGAGATGAAAGACAGCAGGGGAGAGCACCAAAAAACGCGGGCACGTAACAGGATTATCCCACCCGAAAGCTGCCCTTTGCCCGCTACCAGCAATACAGATGGCAAAGCCAGCTCAGCCACCGGGGAAAAAACACCATAATACGGACTGAAAGACAAGCCACCTGGCAGAAGGTGAGGCAGGAGAAGGAGGGCAGCGGCGGGCATCCCCCCCCCGCCGCCCGGCGGGAGCCCGGCGGGCAAGGTGCGAGCAGGTGTGACGGCAGCGCCGCGGGAGGAGGGAAACACCCGCACACGGACACGGACACACACACGGACACGGACACACACACCGAGGGGTCCGTGGGTACAGAGCCAGCCGAGGGGAACAGCAGCAGCAGCGAGCGCCGTGCCCGGCGGCGGAGCCGCGCTCAGCCCCGGGGGCCCGGCAGGGAGGGAGGGAGGGGAGTTCTCCAGCCGCCCCTGTCCGAGCGCAGGGCGGCAGCGGCAGCGCCCGCGGGACCCGGCACAGGCCGGGGCAGCGCCCCCCGATCCGCC
>VZRZ01002225.1:2019402-2058992 GCA_013398175.1 Climacteris rufus | reverse complement strand
GGGGCAGCGCGGAGCCCCCGCGCCGGCGGAGCGGCCCCGGCGCCGTGCGGGCTCTGCGGGCTCTCCTCGCTGCGCGGCCGCCTCGCCTCGCCCCGCTCCCTGCACGGCTCCCCGGGCGCTCACGCCTTGCAAAGGTGCTGAGGGCAGCTCCCCGCAGCGGGGCTGGAACACGGGAGTTTGAAGTCATCGCAAGCGTTTACAAAAAGAAATAAAATAAAAGGCCACCCGCAAAACCTACCACGGCTCCAAAGCAAAATCCTTCCCCGAAGCAATAGGTGTATCTAAACCACCTTCGGAACGACTGGGCTACGAGAACAAAAGTCTCCCGTCTTCGCTTGAAATCCCGGATGAAATCTCCCAGCTGTTTATGTTGTTTCCATATGGCACCACATTCCTCCCCACTCTGACAACTTACACGTGGCCTTCACTCAGCGCAGGGGTGTAGTCCCTATTGGCAGCTTGCAGGTAGCCAAAGTCCTCACGCTACACTGTTACCACAGTCGTGATTTCCGTAATGAGCCACTTCCCCTCCTAAAACCGGGCTGTTCTACGAGGATCTGTTTTCACTGATTTCTCTTTCAAATAAGTTTTTGCCTTATGTGACTCCAGAGGAAAGCTACAAAGCAGAAATCTTTTGACAGCATCAGACATTTGAAAGAAACCTCTCTATTTAGGCAGTATGTAAGAGAGCTAATCTGATTTTTGAGGTTCTGTTCCTGATTTTTTGTAGGATTCAATTGCCAATCCTGAAATACTTACACACGTGCTTAATTATGTTCCCGAAGCTCCTTTCAGGCTTCACCAAGATTCCTTACGAAGATCAGAACAATATTTGTACCAAACAGCTATTTCCCGAGCCACGGTTATCCAAACATGGCAACAGGTCCTTTATGCTACAAAGTTCTTGTGATTCCAAGCCCTCTTCAAGAAACCTGCAGAGGAAAGGTATAAACTAATGAAAGAGTAGCAGCTTGCTGAAATTTCCAGTCAGTTTCAAGAAATGAGACTTGGCAGGTCCTTGCTTTTTATAATACTCCGTGACTCATTTGCAGAAGCAGGTGAAGTCAGAGCCATCACTGCCAGAGTTCTGTCCCTGACGGCTTCTCCAGGGAGGACACAAATTTCTCCAGTTTTTAAAAAAAGGGGCAAGGACGATATTGCTCAGCTACTGTTTGCAGCGGTTTGGTTGCTGAATCTCTTCTCAAGTAGTACTATTTCATCCCTGACCTGGTGTTTGCCAGCAAATCTTCCTGAAATAAAGTCTGAATTCCACAAATCGTGTTATTTTGCCAGGCTCTGGCAGGGTTAGAGCTGAAGGGTCAGCAGGCAGGCGTGAGGCTCACTGTGGGCTCCTGTGAACCAGACAGGAGAGAGTAACCCGAGCCTGCAGATCAGGCTGGGAGAGGTGGGGCCTCACTCCACAATTGCTTAGTTCACCTTAACCCTGCTTNTTGTTCCCCTTTACCCCGGTTTTAGGGGAAAAAAAAAAAAAAAAAAAAAAAAAAAAAAAAAAAGAAAGAGAAGAGTAAACTTCCCGTTCCTGGCTCAGAGCTGGTAGAGCCCTTTGTGCTGTATCTTCTACCAGTTCTGTCTTTGCTATTTTTTGTGGTCCAGAAAAATCCTCCACAAACCAGGAAAGCACAAAATATGTGAAATAAATCCACTTCTCTGTACTTAAACAAGCATTGAAATGTGCAGATACCATACACTTACCTGGTTTGTTTCCAACAAACCTCCAAATCAAAGAACCAGGTTATGGAGAGGCCACCTAGGTCATTTGTGTGAATGAAAACTGCAGGAACACTGACATTTCCAAAATATCCATGCCAGCTGCCATACACATGCTCCCCAGGTAAATAATAACAGTAATTCATACATAAAAGTGCTTACCCCATGAGAGGTAGAAAGAAATACGAGAGATTCTCTTAAAAAGTTGGGGATTGCTTCAGTACTTGGCAGGCATAAACAGTGCCTCTCTTCCCCCTTTTTTCCTGGATAGCAGCCCAAGCCCACCCCCTGCTCCAATTCCCTTTAACAAAGGACAGAACAGAAATGCAGAAGACCACTGTGGGCTGATATTTTCATTCAGTTTCACTTGGGAAGAAAATATTTTAAAGGAACAGAGACAACAAAGAGGAACGAAAGAATGAGAGAAGGGAAACCAGAAGGATAAATGGAGAGAGAAAGATTTTGGGAAGAATAAACTCTATTTCTGTTCTTTGTGGTCTATTTATCAAGATGTGTACAGTAGGTATGGACATTTATGAAATTATTTCATATGAGTATGAAGTTAATATTGCTGTGATAGGATAGGAAGCCAGAACATTGTAACACAGGGGGATGAAGAAGGCATTTCATCAATGTTTCTTTGGGGAAAAGACAGAATATTACAAAGAATTTCCTTCTGTTGTCATACAGCCTAAAGATACTTTCTGGGCTGGGAACCTGCAGAATGACTTACACACCATGAATGACTTGCAGCATGGTCTGGCACGTCCATCAGAGCCTGTTTGCTGACACTCCCCCCTTTTCTTGGCTGGAACTTGGCCAAGCTCCTTGGCCCCAGCCAGGCTCAATCTCCTTTGCAGGTGCACACGCAATGGAAGGCACAGTGTGGGGAACAAACCTGCAGGTTCATGGGCAGCACTTTTGCTTGGCCTCTACTGAAAATAAATAGGCAAGGGCTCCATTTGTACAGGATTAACTGCAGCAAACCCAGGGGTTTAAGATTAGCTGCTTGATACTGGAATTTCCACTCTCATTGAAAACAGACACCGCTGTATCCATAGAGTTTCCAGAAGAAAAATATACAAAGCAAGCCTGACTCTTCTATTGATTTTAAAGCATGTGCAGCTCTGTGAGAAAGAGCAGAATTGTTCTTGATTTAGGTCATAAAAATGCAAGATAAACCCAGAGGAATTCACAGTAAATGTGAGGAATAAAAGAGACTGGCTATTGGCTCATGCTACTCCACTCTTCATGCTATGAAGAAGAAAAAAACCCTGCAAATACAGGAAGTATTTATTTGCTGCTTAAGTAAAAGTATAGAATATGTTCTGCATCAAGGCTAAACATGTACTATCTAGAAAACTATGCAAGTAAGAGGATTTGAAATAAGCATAGAGATTCTTCTAGTCCCAAAGCCATTTGTAGTTTGATTGGGAGTTTCTTTTGGGTGTGTCAGGTTTTAAAATATTCTGCTTAAATACGTCATTCTTTGTGTTATAAATATATATCCATATATAGTTAGACCATTTTTAGAAGACAGTAAGTGAATGTAATTAATTGTTCTAAATTCATATTTACTATTTGAGTAGCAAATCTATGAATAACATAATAACCTCAAAATTTGTGAGGTCTAAACATGTTCAGGACATTCTATAAACTTCTGCATTAATTAAGAAGCTGGGGTCTGCTACCCAAAAATTACCATTGGGCAAAACCTCTAATGTGTTTGAGTTTGATTTCCCTGTCCAGAAGAAAAAAACCAGGAATACAAACAGATTATTCAAAGACCTCCTCTCTCCCCATTAGTTAATTCCTTTATTGCAAAGCTTGTACTTAGTTGATTAATATGAAATTACAGAAGCTACTTGCAGTTTCTTTAATAAACTTTCTAGGGAAGGTTGGTTCAGGCAAACAAAGTAAAGCAGACCAGCGAGATACCCACCATTCCAATGTGAAAAGGAGGGAGGAACTCAGCTTGTCTGTAATCCTCTCCTCACAGAAACTGAACTCCAGACTCAGTTCTCAAGCAGAGGGAAAATGTCTGGACTGCTCCTGTCTGACTCATACACTCTATCCCAGGTACAGGGTCAAAGTAGCACAAAGAATTCCCAGAAGTCTCATTACCATGCAAGAAATTGTTGTTCAGAAGAGCTCGAGGATATGGCAGAGAACGTATCAGGTGAGAGTGAGGTGCCCATCAGAGTGCAGTCATGGCATGGAACTCCATGGAGGCTCCTGTGACTGTGAGAGATAAAACTGCCCCAAAGAGCTGTCGTGAGTCCCTTGGCTCAAGTTGTATGAGGGACCACTCTGTAAAGCAGAAAAGTTTGGTGGTGTTAAAGAAAAAAAACAGTCAGCTGTTTGCTCATGGACCTTTGGTGCCTGATTCCCAAGTCAGAGAACATGGAGTTACACCTCCTGGGTGTTCTGGTCTCTCTTTTACTTTATTTGGAGTTTGCCACAGCAAACATACCCTTTCCCTATATGTCCCTTAGTCTAAATGTCAGGGGTTATCAGATTTTTATTCTTTGTTCCTAATTATTGTTACAGTCATGAGGGAGATTATTTGACTGAGCTGAACAGGATAAATGAACCAACTCCTCATGCTGAGCACAAAACTCTTCAGCCTGAAGCTGTCTCCGCTGATGAGTTAAAAACTTGCTATCCAGCTACTCCACCTACTAATGTGTCAATTACAAACCCTGTAAATTTATGACCAGGACTGAAGCTGGATATGTGATGACAAAAGGCCTTGCAGTAAGACAAGGGCTCCATGACATTATGAATTATCTGGCAGTTCCTTCTGCATGATCCTGTGTGGATTGCAATCAGCCAGTGAAGTCATGCAGAGGGCCTTTCTCCCTCTGGAGCCACGGGGAGTGTTGCCATTTGTTTCAGAAGGAATAGAATCAGACCCAAATCCTTAATTTGTGAATTACTTAATCTCTGTACTGAGAGTTGGTTGGCTGACACTTGGAAGTCAAGGACTCTCTTCTGAAAGAAACCTGAGGTGTAAGAAAAGCCATATTGGAATCTGTGACATAATTTGGGCAAAACTCAGCACATTCGTGATTATTAAAGTTTGATCTGTCACCCCTCAAGAGTTACACTCTCTTTGATGAACGAGACTGATTGAATTTAAGCAAATAAATTACAGGCTACAAAGCAAACTCAAATGCTCTTATGCATATTCATATCTTACTGAGACAAAAATTAAGATACAGACAATCAGTCATTTTATATCCATATTCAGTTTTATATAGGGAAGGATGACAGGTGTGTTTTATTACAATTGTATATTTATTGCTAGAGAGAGCATTAGACCTCAGGTATTTCTTTTTCCATCTTGTATTCATAGGAAAAGAAAGAGGGCAGGCACAAAATAATAAATATAACTACCAGAAAAAATTTCATCTGTTTTGCCAGAATTTATAGAAGTTTCTGTTTTTTCTATTCTCTTCTAGGGTTTTGAACTATACTTCTCTGTTGGAGGAGGGGGAACAATCTAAACCATATGGCTCATCCCAAACCTTTCAGAGTTCTTGAGTCAAGCATCTAAAATCAATACATTTCCTTAAGAATCAGGAGGAGTTGATAAAAAAGATGCTGACATTTTTATTTGGATTTGGGGTTCATAGATTTCATGTTTCCTAGCAGAAATGTTCAGAGGGAAAGACCTTATTCTTGTAAAAAATGACAAGGTTTTGAGGCATTCACAAAACCAAGTTAAGCTTCTGAGAAAAATACCAAATATCATTACCACAATAACAAAATCATTAGACTGAACAGAATTGCTCTGTAAACTGTATTTTTATTGCTAATTGTGCTGAACTTTAATTTTGAAAATGGTTGTCCTGGTTCCTGTTTTTAAAGACAGAAGAGCTTTGTTCAACTGTCCAACCTGTTTAGAGACGTGTTGGTCACCTGAAATTCTGCATTTGCATATACTTGCTTAGTTCTGATTGCATAATTATTTCATTAGCTGAGGATAGTAATTAATAATGATGATGACAACTTTTTGGTTAATAGTTCTCAGAATTGCCTGCTAGCATTAATGAACATGAAGAGACAAACTTCATTGTACAGAGGGGATGGACAAAGCTCAGCTACTACTGAAGAACCTCACAGTTATATCCTACAACTTGGATTATGTTGTGGTTTTTATTAAAGGCTAAAATTATAGAATTTGAAAGATGCTACCATCTGACCCTGGGAGATTAGAAATGAAAATAACAATAAAAGCATACAAAATAACTCCATGTGTGTGCACAAGTATAGTTTTAAGCATATTTTATGTGAATCTTGTGAAAGTTGGGTGAAAGAACATGACTCATTATTTCTGATCACACCACACTGGCAAAGATGAAGTGGCTCCATCATGCTGGGAAGTTGCATCCAGTGCCCACAGAAAGAGAGCTCCAGTGGGACCCAGGAACCCAAGCCCCCAGCTTGGTGCTCTGACCATTACAATGCCTTGTACAAAAATGGGACAATGTCTCTAAATTTGGTTTCACACAGAGTCAGTCACAGGTGTGGCCCTGGGAGTTACAACAGAGAAGGTTTTGGCATGATTGAGGCTGTGGCTATAATCACAAACTCAACCAGACTCAACAAGCTTTTTCTTTCCTACAGAAGGTGCCCATGAGATAGTCTAATTTCCACACAGTTTTCAGATAAACACATGTAATGTCCAAGTTCATAATTGCTTCAGTCTATGACACATGTGGCAAGTAGATCTACAGCTGCATTACTGGATTTTGCCTTAAGGCACCCCAGTCCCCATGGCAATATCAGCATTTGAAACACAAACTACCCAAATCAAAGAGGACCTTCCCAGAGCTTGTTACAAGTAAGGGATGGCTAGTAATAATTAAAGGGAGACACTAACTCACCAAAATATCCCAAACTCCATGGGACATACAGTGTGTATATCTACAAGGTGGCAAGCATCTTGTACAGTTTATAGCACATCACTGTTCTTGTGTGCCATTCTCCTTCCTCCACCATGGGAGGAGTTTTTAATTTAAAAGTGATTTTTCTTCTTCTAAATGCTATTTTGCACCACTAAGTTACTAAAATCTCTGAGAGTTACTCATCTTGGAAGTTCACTGCAGGTGTATGGACTCAGAAACAAAAAGTTTACTAAAAGTTTAGTTTTACTACTAAAAGTTCACTTTTACTAAATAAACAAACAAAGCCTTAGTTTGGGATTTTCAGAGTACAGAGATATGTTTTGCCAGATGTTTGAATGACCTTTTGCACTCCAAAATAATCCTGTCTGGTAAAGAGAGGATGAGAGATTTCAGAGGACATCCATAATATACATATTATTCTGAAGAAAAACCTTGCAAATGTTTTGTTTTGAAACTCAAGAGTTTATGAAAGTTCATAGTGTTTGGCACCCTCTCTCTTACTGTGCAGCAACCAGGTGAGAGCATCACCAGAGGTGTGGGACATATCTTGTGAATTATTGAACAGAAATGGCTGGGGCATGGAAGAAGTACTCAGGAAAACTCCTATATGGAAGTCACTGCTTTTTACCAGACCTGGATGATTGAAGGGTCTTTGAGAACATCACTCCTTAAGGGCTATGCTACCATCAGTTTGTTCAGTTTTTTTCAGTTGAACTTAATTTTTCCTTAGTTCTAGAGCTGAGCAAAATCACATGGCAGAATCATATGTTATAACCATATGGCACAATGGTTTTCATACAGATAGCATCAACAAGCTGATAGTCTGTGTATTCTGACATATTTATAGCCCTGGGATAATGATGCAGGAGGACAGCAGTACCCTCCTAAGTGGGGACATGAGAGGCACAGGATGATAGCAAAGATTTCAGGGTGATAAACTACCCCAGTGAATGAGCCAGGCACAGATTATTTTATATTAATGAGATAATTTAGAGTGTGAATATTTGTGTATTGTCACTGTTCTACAAGTAATTTACTGTGGGTTGTTTATTAGCTAACATATAAAGATTTTAATTAGACTAAAACGTTCTTGGCTTTTGTGTTCCCCCTTTTCCAATAACAAAATTTTACACATACAACTCTCTCCTTTAGTCCTCCATATTCTTCCTTTCCTTTTTATTGTGATGCCCCAAAACTTTTCCTACCCCTTTGTAAATAAGTGCACTCACTGACATAGTGATGGGGCCAAATAATTTCTGTCCTTTCTAGGGGCAGTAAGAGGCCAGGCATTTGACCTCTCTGTGCCAGGAGTCCAAAAACCAGGGCTGTGTTCTTCAAGACCAACAGCCCCTGCCCTCCATACGCCCATCACTGGCACACTGTGAATGTGAGACTTGCAGAGCTCAGCTCCCCACCATTCCCTTGTGAATCCAGGGAGTACCAGGACTTCTCCTTCCCCTCATGACCCTAGACACAACGGGGTGATGAGGGGAAGGGGTACAGGATGGGGAAAAGCCATCATGCCACGTTGCAGGTGACAGGCCCATCAGCAGAAAGGGTCCCATGGGGCAGCTTAGCATCCTTCTCCATCCCCACCTCTGGACACAACCACCACGGAAAACTGGAGAAACCTGAGCTGCCCTCCCCTCCTGACCCCTCACAGGGGTGCTTTTCAATGAGCTGAAGGGAGAAATTGAGCTTACACACAGTGATAGTCACGCTGTTTTTTTCCAGAAACATTTTCCCACATCTTCCATGGATTCAGTTTTTCAAAGGCTGAGATTTTCAAGGCTGGGACTTGTCCTTAGACATATAAAGGTATCCAGTGCCTAGCACGGCCAGGGGTCTGAGCTGAGAAAAGTCTCTGTATCCTACCAAATCAGTAACAAAAATGTCAGTCCTTCCTCTTCACGTGAGCCTATGTTAAAAGAATAAGCAAGTACTTGGCCAAGAGAAGAATTTCTTCTTCCTCTGGAGCAGTGTCAGCCAGCAGAATTCACCACTCCAAAGAGCACCAGGACTGCTGTTGAATTTAAAAAAGGGGGGTTGAATGGTCTCAATCAGGCGATGCTTGTGGCTGGTGCAGCTGTATGGAGACAAAAGGAAAAACTGAGAAGGATTGAAACTCTTATAGCATGACACAGATAATTTAACCCCTAGAATGAACAAGCTGAGCATTGGGAACACACTCAAGATGCAGATATTTCTGGACTATAAGAAAAGTAGGAAGAGAAGGAATTGAGTTAATCCCCAAGTAAAATAAACAAACAAACAGTTACTGGAAATAACTGAATAGATAATCTAAGAAACTCCCTGGAGGACCATAAGAGCTTTCAGATTCACAACTGTAAGACAGCAATACATGCCAGGAATGCACAGAGCAAGACACTGTTAGCTTACCTGGTCTAACAGGAACATATTTCAAGGATTTATAAATCCACAGTATTTGTAGATTTCTGGGATCTGAAGGAAACACTGCAGGTTTACAACCGTTTTTTCCTTGCATTTAAAATTTGGGGGGGATATTTCTCTTGTTTCAATGGAACTGAGGAAAGTGAACCTTGGATGTGTGGAACATCCCTCCTCCTCAGTCTGAAAATAAAAGCAAAGCAAACACAGATGAGATTGTGCACATGCCCCTGCTGGAGTGGAGTAAGGCCAGCTTCTCATTCCTCTCTTATTCTCTGCCTCCAAATTCTACCCTGCCCTTTGGAGAAAGTGAACTGTTACATAAAGGAGAGTGAGACATGGCGAAGATTTATTTAGGTGTAATTACAAAACACTCTGAGATCCTGAGATGAGAATTGTGATAAAACTGAATTCAAAGTCCTCTGAATCCCAAAAGGATATCTTTAATTTATGGTACACTGGAGCAGGCCCATATATACTGCAAAATTACTACTGAACTTTACAGAGTAAATGGCTGTGGCAATCACATAAGTCAGGATGCACACAATACTATGAAACCAGAATTAATTATCCTTTCATGTGCCTTTGCATTGCATTATTTCAAAGATATATTCTTGTCATCCTCATCTAAGTTATAGGCTGTTAAATTATCAGCATGAAGATTGCAACAACTAAGAACAAACCAGGAACAATGGTTTGAGCTTCTCTGTCTGTGAGAACAGGGCAAATGGCAAAGGCTGTTTCTCAGTGCTGAGCTGAACATAACATATATAACATCTGACAGCAGCCCCAATCAAACCACTATAATACAGAGAGACAATACTCCCCCAGTGTCAGGCTCTGTGCTGAGAGCAATTTTCAATTAATTTTCCTCATTTACGAGGTAGATACTAGAGCAGTTGTGAAGGAGTCCAAAAGCTTAGTGGTAAATGAAAAATCCTCTTGTGTGCTTCACTCAACATGCTTCTCCCAGGAAGCACAGGCAGAGACAGTTTGATAGCTTATTTTTTTAGGGGAGAGATAGACAGACGTGTTCTGTTCATCACTGTTGTCAGCACTCTGCATTTACTCACAAATGAACACACACAATAGATCAGGTTGGCCTAACAGGGACACAGGAATTTTTGTGCAACTCGCTGTGCAGCTCCCTCGAGGAGCTACTGGCCAAAAAAGAGGAAAGTTTTAAATGAAATTTTGTGGTTATGAGTGAATTTTCTCTGCATGGAGCTAACTCCCTCTGGACACTGATGTGACAAGCACTGGCACACACTCCTGTACGTGAGCAGAGTGAGCTTTCCTGCTTCAAGCAGACCTGAACTCCAGCTCAGACTGTGGCTGTTTCCTCCAGACAGCAGCTTGCCCAGGACAGTGACTCTGGCTGATGGCCACTCATGGCCAAAGCTGAGATTTGATGGACCTGATTCTTGTTTACTCTGTTATAGCAGTGTAATTTAACCATTGCATTTATTTATATGGCTATTTTGCATATTTATTTATTTATACTTACTGGAAAGTCCTGAAAAACTGCAAGAATTGGGGTAAAAGAGATTTTAACATAAATGAGAAGCAGCAAAATTAAGTTAGCTCAGATTGCTAAAGGATTCCTACAGTTGAGTCTGTTGAGTTTTGAGTATCTCCAAGAAATGAAAATTCCACAAACTATCTGTGTCTGTGTTCTTGTATTGACTAAAGTCATGTTGATATTATTTCACCAACTTCATGGTGATTTTAGTTTTCCTTTCATCCACTTGGAATTTCTCATGTTCCAACCCAGGAACCCATCACTTCCTATCCTTTACTTGTCCACCTCTGAGCTCTGCCTGGCTCTGTTTCCTCCACACATCTTTGTTAGGCAGCTACAGACAGCAATAAGGTCTCCCCTAGACTTTCTCTTCCTAAGGCTGACAGCTTTGTCAGACTCTTTGCTCATCATAGCACCCAAATAAATCCTCTTAATGAAACTTTCACTAGAGTCACTTCAGTTTGGCCATACTGCTGTTGTATTCAGGGGCCTAAAACCAGAACCCTGCTCTAGACATGGCTTCACAAGCACCATTGGAGAAATAGAATCACTTATGATCTGCAGGTACCTTCTCGCTTACGACCACCCAATTGCTCAGCCTCCATCTCCCCTGATGCTCAAACCTGCCTCCAATTCCTTTATAGCAAAGCTTCTCCCTGGCCCAGCCAGTCTCCAGCTTTGTCCCCAGCCATGTAGCTCTAGAGCTATTTCACATTTGATCATATTTTTCAAAGATTTGTACAGTAAATTCAGCTTTTGTTTTGCCTTTGCATTTGATTTTAAGGAACCTGGAGTGACGTCAATGGGTGTCTATTGCCACAGTCTGGCTAACCTTGGTTTGAGTGCTTTCAAGCATTTCTGTTCCACAAAAGAGTAATATGGTAACGCTTACAAAATCTGAGGGTGAGTAAAAGAAAAATAAGGACGAAAGGAAAATACATGACATTTTTTTCTTAATAATATGTTATAATACATCTTAATAATATGATTATTGATTATACAGTGTATTATTATTATAGTAGCCCTATAATCCTAATAAAGAGCCCAGCAGTGTAAGAAAGTAGTTCATAAAAATCTTTGGGAACTAAAAGTATTCATATCAATTCAAGCTGGTTTGGACTTGGGTTTCACTGACTATTGCATCCATTTAATTGCAACCATTCCAACTCTTTTATCTACGGAAGTGTTACTGTCTTCTTACAAAATATGAAGGATTAAATGCATAGTTTAGAATGGTTCTCTGGGTATGAATAAAATTCTTTTGCTGCCCAACACAGAAATACTGTTCAAAGTATTTTTGTTCTAGTGAAACAAATATCCATATTTCTGAGTAACAGCTATAAGAGGATGACGGTCTCTTTAGTGGGAGATCTGTTCTTCAACAGGAAGGCTTTCTTCTTATGAACATCTTTTCATAAAACCTTGTTTTCATATTAGGAAAATTTCATTGCTGCTATTAAACAAGGCTTTATGGGCTAAGGGCTGGAGTAAAGTAAGACAGAACTTGATTAACTGATGGCAAGATTGAAGTTTCTGACTGTAGATTTCACAATACATTGGAAATAAATAGTTCACAGTCCCCTATCGTCATTTGTCAGCAAGTGATTCACTACATTTTTCATCCTTATTGATGTATTTCATTGAGTTTACAATGTTATATTGACCTTATCCTGGTTCTAGTCATCCATTTCTATCTTTAGGATATTTAAGGATAGTAAATCTTTAAAGTTATTGCAATAGACCTTTCTTTTCAGACGATTTATTATTTTCTTCTAGAAGAATGAGATTTTTAATGACCCACATTTTAAATTATTTCTCACTTACAGGCACTTTTGACCATATAGGAATAAAAATGAAGTACAGGTCTCCTCCTCAGTCCCAGGAGGAGAGCAATAACACCTACTTACTTGTAGTATTACCGTTTGCATTAACTTGAACTGTGGGGATATGCCAAAGAAATTGCATTTGATTTTTAATTTAGTTGCATAAATTTTAGTATGCTCTATTTCACCTTATGGGGACCCTTTCTTGGGTTTGGCTTTGGTTTGGTTTGGTTGCAGCCCTGTATTGGTATTTGTAGATAGAAAAAGTTGGCTGTCAGATATGTTTTTATAGGTAACAACAGGGGGTAATTTAGAATTGTCTTTTGTACCACTGAGACAACTTCTGGGCTCATATGAAGAGCGCAACCAACAGGCAACACTTCATTAGCTCAAGGGTTGCTCTTGCATTGTGTGGATTCCAGGCCTGTGTTGTCACAGCTGCACTTACTACAAAGGAATTTTGTCATTAAGTGCGAGATATAAAACAGAAAAGGATTTATTTAGCTTACAGTTATAAAGCCAGAAAGTATCAGCCTTCTAAACTGAAATATTATCTGTACTTTTAGGGCACCATAAGCATGGAGCAGTGAAGTGTTGAGGAATTTGGACATTGAACAGTCCAGAGGATGCTCTCACAGAAGCTCAGCTGTTTTGTATTTTTCAAAGCTACCCTTTTCACTTCCAAGGCTATATAGATAATGTATAGTTACTTTTATGGCCACTCTACTGAGGTGTCTGAGGCTGCCTGTCATATCCATCTACATCAGCGTTACAGCTCCTGGACAGGGAGAATTCTCTTCCAACTTCTTTAAGTGCTTTTTGGGCTTCTTTAAACAAGGGAATCAGAGTGGGAGCAGCACCTCTGCAGCAGAATCCTGTCAGCGTCAGAAAGTTTTCCTGTCTGCTCCCTGTGCAGCAGGGAGTCCTGAAAACATGATACAGAAGCTAGAAACACATCCACAGGTCAAGATTTACTTTTTAATTTTAAAAATGATGGGCATATTTCAGTCAGAGTGCTTTTTCCAGTTGGTCCTTTATGGAACTTCATGTGCACGGGAGGGACATGCTGAGGGTAGCAGTCAGGCTACCTCAGTTGGAGAATGGGCAGTTAAGGATGGCATGGGCTAAGAGGGTGGGGGCATCTTCCTAGGGCTTAACGACTTGTAAGGGTTAAAAAGGAGACACTGAAATAAAACAAAGACGTGAACATTCGAGGTTGGAGAAAAGCCTATTTGTTTTTAATGCACCAGAGGAATAGCTGAAGCACAGAACAGCCATGTGTAAAATATGAAGTTTGCTTGCAGAGCTGACCTTGGCAGCAAAGCAACAGATGCCTGAGAGACGATACCAGTTCTGCATCCAACTTCTGTAAGACTGAAAACAAAGCAAAACAATGTTACAACAAAGCTGTCTTTTTTTCTCTTCATTTGCAAGGATTCCAAACAGATCTCTTTTGAAATCAATCTGCAAACATATATTCTTATCCATATTAGAAACACCACACATTTTTGCAATAGGCATTATCATCTTGATTATGTTGAGTGTGAACCAGAACAGTCTCCAAAGTAAAACTAAAAATTCAATCTAGACATACTTGAGACCATATTATTTAAATTGCTCAGTCCAAAAATTTTCTGCAAAAATAAGGATCCCATGAAGAATATTAAACTTCATTTGGCCACATTTTGAAAAAATAAAAAAGGTTTCAAAATAACCAAAATAACATAGATAGGTAAGGTATGGCTGTGTTCTCTTGATTAGACAAAAATCAAATGGATTTGCAACAAGTGTAGATTAAAAAAAAAATAAACCAATCCTATTTTATTCTCACATAATATACCTTAAAATGTCTTAAAAATATCATTTAACTATACTCAAAACTATATTCATTGTAGGAAATAGACAGCACACTTCCCTTACATACTTATTCCTGCTATAAAAATAACGAAAAGACCACATACAAAATTCCTATCTGATCTGGTGTCTATATTTCAGGTACTTGCTATGACAAATTTGGGGGTTAAACTTATCTATTAATTTCTAACATTCTTTGCCATAACACAGCACGAATATCAATATATGTTGCCACATTTTCCTCATTAATCTTTCAACACAAGCAAGCCATTCATGAGACACAGTGAGAACTTAACCCGAGGTAGCACAAGCTGGAAGTTCCCAAGCACAGTATGTGATCTATCTGGAACAGGCAGGGGCATTTGATACCAAATTCCAAGGAGATAACATTGACCCACAAGCCTGAACACAAGGGCAGTATTTTCAGATGTGCAGACCAAGAAGTTGGAGGTTCGAGTGACCTTGCAGCACTCTGTGATGCTGTGGCATGGGAGGCTGCTTCACCAGAACATCTTCCAGCAGCAGGAGTGAGCACAACGAGCCCGGGGGGGGAGGAGGTACAGGAGGACAGACAATTGCCCAATATTCAGGCACATTGGTATTGCCTTCCTTGTTCTTTTGCAATGTTATTTAGTTTTTCTGTATCAGTTCAGTATGAGAAGTTCCAAGAAACTGATGTCCTTAAGTTAATGACAAAATTGAAACAGACTGGACACAGTGACTGCCTAAAGTGAGGAAAATGAGTTGAAGGAATAGAGATTTCTCTTTCTATATGTACTGAATAGTTGAGAAAACGCCAGCTAGTGCCCAATCAAACTGTTCTGCAGTATCAAGAATTTGCACACTGGATAAGCCTTCACATCATTTGAAAGTTTTATCACTTTATTAATAACTTTATTCATTATATGCAGATAAATGAATACATCTACAGGTTTCAAAATCAGGCTCCTCTTGTGATAAACACTCAATATGCATTCTCACTCCCATTATTTTCCTTTAGGAAGTGCCCTGCTACAAGGGCAGAGATGACAGAATCTGTCTCACTGTAACAACCTGTTTAGAGTCAAATAGAAGGAAATCTAAAGGGTCACATTTTACAGGTACTATATGAAGCAGAGAGAGTATGTCATTTGACAAATTACACAGAAAGCACAAGAAAAAAATAAATGGCAGTTCTGCTGACATCTGGTTGAGTCTATACAGCCTTCCCCAGCTGATGACAGCCAGGTTTGTACTGGTTACTGGTAAAAAAACATCCTGCCCACTAAGAAATTATCAGAAGTCATGAGTTGATTTCTTATCATAAATTCAAAATGGATAAACCATTTGTTATTGTTTATGTTATTTGTGTTATCATGGCTCCCAGAGAATGAAAATCCCATGACACTGAGATCATGGGAAAGATTGAAAATAACTCCCTTCACAAGTGAATCACAAAACTGGAATCTACAAAATGTCTTTGAGGGGAGACGATTTCATATTTAAATTACAAAAAGTTCTCCCAGAAAAATTTGATATCTAGAACAGAATCTTTGGCAAAATTGCTAGTTTTAAACACTGCAAATTATGCAATTTAGCTGGGAAATATTAAATTAGGATATTCCTACTTTCTCTGTAACTTTGAGCCCTTAAGGTGCACTTGGGTTAACCTTTCTGGATTTTTCTCTGTGAGACCTAATAACTATAAAAGAGAAGTGTGAGATTCTTCAGAGTCTGAAGTATCAAATAAAAACATGATATTCTGAAAGTCTGAAAATGAAGCTGCAGCAATCAGTGGTTTTATTTCAATGTTTCTGGCCAAATAGGAGGGTGGCTATGAAAGCCAGCACCACTGGGGGAAAGAGAGCCTTTGCTTTCTCTCTTAAACTATAACAGAAATATCAACAGGCAGAGTTCTCCTGTTGCCCTACTACAAGGCAGAAAAATAACTGCAAAATAAATGTAACAATAGTTGTGGGGTCAGAATTTGGTTGTTTTTGCTTAACATTTTCCCATTATTTCCTCCTCCTCATTAAGAAATGGAGCAAATTGTAGGTTGCCGTATGGATCAGGTGATCTTCAAGCTGGTACCTGACTCCTAGCATTGCCTCACCACTTGGAACACTGCTGATGGCTTATAAAGGAAAAATAAATCTATTTTTCTGCAAGAGTCCCTTCACACAATGTAGGCACTCTACTGAAAATGTAAATCTTGCATCAAACCCTTGCTTGAGCAATCTCAGCATGAATCACCAGCTGCAGGGGATAATCTCCATCAGGATATGTGAAAAGGAAGAAGAGGCCATTTCTGAAGGGAGTTGAATATGTAACATAAATCTTTCCCTGTTATGAAAGATTTACTTTATAATTCAAATTAACTCAGTTCTACTGGAAAAGAAGCTGTTCACGAGAAAGGTCTGCAGGTGTATCAAAAATCACTTAAATCTGGGAAATAACAGCATTTATTTCCAAATGGCAAACTCCATCATGTCTGTCAAAAGTATCTCAAAATAAGCAACATTTTTTTTATTTTTAATTAGTGTGCAAGTACTTTTCAGTGACTGCAGGTTTGCTCATTCTAGATTGTAAATAAATCTGAGTAATCTTAGCTCACAGTTCTAAGTTTCTGATATAAAGAAAATTATTTTGTACCAGAAAGATGAGGGAAACATTCCACAGGGAAAACAGGTAACTTTGGAAAAGATACAAGGAGTGGTTTTATGTTTCAGGACTGCTGTGTGACCTCCTTGAGGAGATTACTCAGTAGTGAAGCCCCTCTGCCAAAACCATCTGTCTTCAGCCTTAGTGTACTTTGTCCTGGACACTCTGAGCTGCTTTTCTGAGAGGATGCAGCTCTTTAGCTATAGTGCAGATAGAGATGCTCTGCCAATACGAAGAAATTAAAACTTGCTGATGGCTTTGAAGATTAGCATCTGACCCTCAAACTGGCAGACACAGTAGACCTGAAGCTAAAAAGATCAGACACAAAATATCTGCATCTCTTAATCGCCCTGAAAATAAGACATTGCATTCTTCAGCAGTAAGCCCTGCGTTGTCTTTACCTTTGGACAACCTCTCTAACTGATGGGCTACTATAGTCAGGATCTCTTTTAGCAGGGTACAGGGAAATAGGATCAAGATTAAGGATGAGTTTTTGCCATGTTGCTTCTGAACTAAGAAATTGGCTTATATTTCTGATCACATTAACATCTGGATGGAAGGAAGAAAATATATTCTAACTACACAGATAGCTCTGGGAGGCAACTACTGTTGTTTTGGCATGGCCCACCATTAATATGAATAACTGGTTCTTCATTCAAGCATTAAATACTGTGGAATTTTTGATGCTAAATCCTTCTGTGGAAAATTACATATCCAAACAATTATCCTTGATGTATAGTTGATATCACTCCATTTTCCCCAAGTGGTATTACACAACTATTGAAGCAGGATTTCTGTCCAGGGCAACTTGTCAGAAAAGGACTTCTGATCTCACAGCACTTTAGATAGGGTGAGCTGGTTTTGGCTGGGGTAGAGTTAATTTTCTTCACAGTAGCTGGTGTGAGGCTGTGTTTTGAATTTGTGCTGGAAACAGAGTTGATAATATAGAGATGTTTTTGTTATTGCTGAGCAGCGCTAGCACAGAGCCAAGGACGAGTGAGCGGCTGTTGGTGCCTGTCTGGGCTTAAACCACGACACAGGGAATGACTGACTCCCACGTAGCACTGAGTGGCCAAATTGTTCATTATGCTGGTCCATTTTGTGATGTAAACAGGTTTTCTGCATCGATGGTTAGAAATTGTATCAAAATGCCATCAAAATTTTGAATATTCACACACAGTTTCTATCCTGCACCACAGTAAAGTCTTGTCCTTTATATTTTTGCTCTCTGTATCTTACTAATATTCAGTTAAGCCAGCAGCAGAAACATTTGCAAGTCTTGCTATTTCCTGAGAAAGATTTTGTCTAAAAACAGGAGAATGAAATAAGGTGATAAACATAGAGGCTTCCAGTGCACATTGTTATCTTTAGGCTCCTATTGCTTCCATGAAATTCATGGTGGACTTATTTCTCTGAAGGAAGCTTGTAATTTCCATTAATAAACATATGCTTCTTCGGCAGTGAGAAGCCACGCCAGGCTGGTTTTGCAGATTGTCACATTTTGGAGCCCAAATGTGACAGGTTTGTTGTATGTGTAAAAGTAATTCAGAGAGGTGGGAATCCCCTATTCCCTGGGAGTGGAGCTCCTACTTGGCTGCTATTGTCTGTAAAACAGGATAGACAGTCAACCCAGATATTACTGCTGTGGTTGGGTTACAGTAGGTTTGGTTTCTGCTTTTATTGCACCATCTTTTCTTCAATGAACTAAGTTTTATGTAGCGTTTAAGTCTACCTAATAAAGATTGTGAAAATAGAAGTAAGTGCCCAATCTACTTTCACTAAAGTATCACTTTACAAACACCCAGTGGATTAACTGGAAACAAGTAGGGACACATTTCAGTTACCACTAGAAATAGGTTTGATTTTTTTAGTCACTACTCCATAATAGTATCCAAGCTTATTGGAAAATGCTCATACTGCTTTTACAAGTTGTTTAAAAATCTGGAATACCATACATTTTCCAAATTATTTTGAATTATTTTAATTCAGGGGCTCGAAATCACTGCCAGGACCAGCTATATGTCTTTTGGGAAGCAGCAGATGCACATGGAATTTCTGTAGAAGGGATAATAGCATAGCAAGTTCCTTCAGTCCTGGATGGAGTATAATATAATAAAATCTTTTGGTAGATTTGGTAGATTAATGCATCAAGAGCAGGACTGCAAGACCCCGCATTTCCCACAGTGCCCCAGCAATGACCTTAGTTCTGTTCCTTTGGTTTTATGTGTTAACTCTCAGCTGAGACTGCCCACAAAGCACCCAGAGAAAATTACTTTTCTTCATCAGCAAACACCTTAGGGAGGCGAACAAAAAAAGGCTTGCTGGCTCACTGAGTAAATGCCACCTAATCAAAGTGGTCATGTTGTGTAATCACTGCTAATGGCCCGTTTTTCTCAGTCCATTTGCTTCCTACTTGAAGTTGATGGAAGATGTTTCTGGCAGGTTTCTGGAGGGTGCTGTAGAACCCTGAGCTTACAGATATCTTTGCTCATTTCCAACAGTCTAATGTACGATACGTGGCCCCGTGTGAAATGCAAAACCAACAGGAGAGAAGAAAGGAGCTGACAGAAGACAAAATTTGCATCCTGACTTTTCCAGGTCTACACTCTTTGCGAGTGTATCTGTGTTGGTGGTCCAGGTAAAGCTGTTTTATAAGTAAGAGAGTAAATGGGTCACAAACACAATGCTGGGAAAGCCATTGAATGACCTCATTCAATGAAATTTTTTGTAAGATAATGCAGAAATCATGAAGAAAAGTAGGCAAATGACATTTGAGATGACTGCATATATGGAAGTATCAAAGGAACATCACAAATGTCCATGAAGACATACCACTATATTGCATCATTTGTGACACAGAAGCTGACCTCATCTTTCAAAGAAAGTGACTTTTATTGACCCCTTCTACTGACTACATTAACAGTTGGATACCTGGTGGTGGTACAAATCAGTCCAAGTCTAACCTTGGTCAGAGTGTATGGCAAACCCCAGGAAAAAATAGCATTCACATCTCTAGTCTTAACTCCAGGGCTGTTTTTCTTGCAGAGTACTAAATAAGGGATCTGCAAACTTTTCTTCATCAGTCTTTACAGTGGCTGCCAAAGGCAGTGCCAGATCTCATTTCATTTTGCATTTCTGTGCCACAAGTATATGTCCTACGCTTTGGGAACTTTCACACTACACTTGCAAAACATGGGCTGAAAAATCACTTTCCCCATCTTGCCCCGTAATAGTTAGAAAAATCTGCTGTTTAATCAGAGAAAAATTTCCACTGCTGATTGATTCCTAGGTCTGTTTGGCTGATTATAATTCCCCAACCTACCCTTATGTGATTCACACCCATACATCTGCTCTAGCTTCAGCATATAATTGTTATTCCATACAGACAGCACAGTATTTATTCAAACAAGGGTGCTCTTGTGTATTTCTCCTTTTCTAGCTTCTCTAAAAAGAGTAAATTGGTCACAATACATTACATTGTATGTGCGTGTTTGTGTGTGGGAATAAAAACTAATTTTATCATCCTCTCAAAGGCAGCAGTTGATTACCAAGACAGAATAAATAAAAGAAGTATGTTAAATGGAGTACTGTACATTTACATTAGAGACAGGGCATTCCAGCCTTCTCTAAAATACTGTGGCTAGTTAAAAAAAGATGACGGTTTATGTTATTTTCCAACATTGTTTTCAATAATATAAAACAAATATCTGTTCTCTTGCAGATCTGTTGCTACAGTACAAAAAAGATCTAGGCTGTGACCCTGTAGCACTGCAAGTCTTTGACTCCCATGTTATCTTTTTGTCCTGAGAGAAGCAAAAAAGATGATTGTGGAACGATCAAGTTGGTACTGTTTGGATTATCTTCATAAAGGAAGCTGAAATGAGTTTAAAAACATTTGTCCTCTGCCAGAGTCAGCTGATTTGGCTCTCAGGAGTTTGTGTGAACTGTTGTTTCATGGGTTTTTTTGGCCAGTGCACGTGTTAGGACTTGGGAGAGTTCAATGAACCCAGATCTCGAAGTAAAAATATTTAACCTTCATTTTCTAGTGAAAATGGGTTTAAAAGCTCACTTCAGTTTTCTGGAAAATATTTTAGAAGTAATCTCAGACTCAACTTATTTTGTGAATACAATCCAAATATAGACTTGAAGAGCTGCAAGTTTGGCTTTTGGTTTAATACATTATACAAGTAGGGATTCACTGGTAAAAAATTTTGCAACTACCAGCTTAATGCCAATCATGTGGCATCTGCATGTGGAATCTGAGCTACTTTCAGTAACATCCATTAAGATAAAAGCACAGCGTTGCTTTTTTTGCAGAATACAAAGATTCTCAGCAAAGGAATTAATAGAGGTTTCATCCTGAAACCTTTGTGCTCTCTATTACTGCTTTCCACGGTGCTTGCAGTCAGATCAAGAGCGTATGAAAGCATTATGTTTGTTTTTATCTACTCAATCTCATTACAGCTCTGAACAAACATCCAGTAACTGCGCTTCCCCTCAAAGTCACTTCCCTTTGAGTACTCCCGAGTTTCGCAAATGGAATCAAACCAGCAGCTGGCACTCCTGAGACCAAGAGACTCGTAGGCAGTGAACTGAAAGCTTGCACAGAAAGCCAAAAAACAGCTTTCATCTGAGTCTTCTGCATTGTCATCAACTTCTGCGGTAGAAAACGGGTGAAGGGAACACATGAATTTAGTTAGCAAAGCATTTGCTTGCAAAGCATTAAGGATAATGTCCAGCAAACTAGCTGTGGTTTTAATGGAGGAGCTGATAAGAGGCAGGTAGCAGAAAAAGCAAAGAGAGGTCTCAAATTCTGGTGAGGAGCCCCAGGGCAAAGGCCTGAAGTCCATCTGGAAGGTAGGGGTTAGGTCAGTCATCGCAGTGCACAAAATATTTCACTTCCAGCAGCCCATTCACACTGAGCTGCAGTCAGCAGTGCCTGCAAGTGCTGGTGATCTGACAGATAAGATGGTGATCTGACAGCTGTTTAATGGAATATGTAGAATAAATCCATTTTTCCAGTAGAATGAAATGAATGTTCTAATACATAAATTCATAACTTTCTGTCAACGTACTGTAACTTTCACAAGAAGAAGAAAAGTGGTTCGTTCATATGATCAAACCGTATTTGGCCTCTCCAGTGATGCTGTCAATAAGATGGCTTTCTGATACTTTCGATTTTTACTATTTCTTTTTAGGACGACAAACTAACTGATAGCAGGTTTTGATCTTTCAAGTTGGCACAGATTTGACTAATGATCTACAGATGGAAATCTCTGTAGCTCTTGTCAACTGTAGTAACAGCCCATTCCCAGGTGCTGGGCAGATTTTTAATGGATAGTTTTTTTTTTTTTTTTTTTTTTTCGGCTGATACACTATACAGTAACATGATCAGTTAAAATATTCATATCATTTCTGTAGGTTACCAGTCATTACTTTCCAAACTCTGATCCCATTTCTTACTTCACATATGGTTATTTGTTCAGTGCCTCGAATGAGTGAGATACTAGAAGCATATTATTGATTAAAGTACTATATTCACATTAATTATTTTTAAGGGTATTATTAATGTAAAAACACCAGAAAATCCCAGATATTCTAATGTGATATGGGGTTTTTGCCTGTAACCTCTTTGCAGCTGTCAACTCTTAGGTAGTCACAATATACAAGGGATTTGCAGGAGCTGTAGAGTGTAACTGGCTCTGTAAAAGGCTTTTTTTTTTTTTTTCCCTCTGTCAGAAAAATTCCTTCCCAAAAGCCTGCACTTGATAAAATTTCCACACAGGTCCTCTGTACCTTAGTAAACCAAGAGTGCCCCAGCTATGTCAGGGAATGTCTCTGAGATGCCTGAAGACACTGCTTCCTTTGGATCTACTGTTCTCACAAAGCTGTAAATCACAAGGACAAAAATCGAGGTAAAGGATTAGGTATAAAACCGGTGTGGGGAGGTGGGAGGAGAGAGATGACAAGACGACAAGCAGACCTAGAGAATGTTATCCTAGCTGACACATAACTGGATATCTCTGCTCCACTACTCTTACAATGAATTCCTATGATATGCTCCGGTGTTCAGAGCCAAGTATTCAGTTTCCATAGAAATGGAGTACTTTGAGATAAGGCCTAAGATTAACTGCTTAATGACTTTTCCTTACATGGTCCAATACTTCTGCCCTTAGAGTTAGGCTTTGTTGTTAAACTTCAAAGGCTCTTGACGGGTGTGAAGCTGTCTTGGGAACTTGTTGATTACTCCCTGCTTCATGCTCAGTCAGCTGATGAACCTGTAACTGTATAAGCAAACATGATGGTTTCACCTGGAATCAAGCAGTAGGGGTGTCCAAAGACTATTTCTTCTTCTATTTTTATCCAGTCTGAGAGTCAGCTACTTCTAGTCTACACTTAAACTGCTCTGTCATACAAAGCTATTTATATACCTACATTAAATGCTATATAAAGCCTGGGTCACACCGACATTCACATGCAAATAAGATTCTTGGTTTTACCATCCTAAATGGCAGGTGAGCCATTACTAGTACAGACTGGCTTGGACAGGACTGTGAGAGGAACCAAAGGCTCCCTCCACCATGGCAAGCTGTTTCTGTGTCACCATCGAGAAACAAAAGAAATGAAACATGAAATACGCTTTTGGGAATCCTAGTCTGTATTTTACATGTCACAATAACACAATAGACAGCACCAAAAGTGAAAGTATCACAGAAACCCAACTGGCAAATAACTTCATTGCACTAACGAATTTCCAAATATTTGCATAAGCATCATGAGCAAAGTTCTACTCAAGAGTAATGAGGGTACTTCCTATCTTTTTGACTCACTCCACCATTAAATATTTTCAGTTCCTTGCAGTTGTATAATTTCTATGCATCTTGGGACAGTAATCTTTGTTCCCAAAATCTCAGTAATAATTAAAAAACCCCTTTGCAAATCTCTCAGTTCTGTCCCCTATGTGTAAAAGCACGATCATCATCTTCTACCATCAGTGCTATTAATTTCTTTCAAAGTTTGCTAATGGCAAAAGACCAAAACCCCACAACTGTAGTTACTCCAAGCATAATACCATGAGCCAAATTAATCCATGATCTAATACTGATGACATTGGTGGATTCAGTCCAGAGACAAATGTAGCTTAAAGTTGTTTTGAAATGGAACATATTCTCAAATCTCAGAAGAGCAACAATATCTGTCTAAAATTGAGTTTTTTATGGCCAGGGGACAGAGACAATAAAAGGAATTGTTGTCTATGCAAAGAAATTGTATAAAATCTAGTATTTTTTCCTAAATAACACAAATATATGTCATACATGGTAGTCTTTCTTAACTTTTTCTTGCTATCCTCTATTTTCAAGTTCATCTATTTTTCTGGTATGTCCTAAAAGGGAAAGACAGTCTAGCACATAGGACTTCCCTTTAGAAAACAAAAGTTTTTGCCTTTTCAAATCTGAATTATTTTACAAGTAGTAGCAGAACAATATTGCTGTGCTCCAATTCTCTGCACAACTTGCTCTCATAAACCCTCAAATGTCACATTGCCTGGTGAAGAGAGGCTCATGGTCAAGTTACAAACTAAGTCTCATTTATCAGAAAGAAGAGTATTTTATACTACTAATATTAATGGTACAAAAACCGCATTTGCAAGTGACTGCTAAAAAACAGAATCTGAAGGAAATCTGCATGATTGTTCAAAAAGTGATTACAAAAGGCATATCAACAAGCCTGACTGACATTACCTGGTTTACCTTCTGTCTTTTCAGCAAAGCTTCTACCCCCCAAAAACAAGGAAAAACCAATGTCCTTTCTACATCAGATCAGTTAAAGTGTTCCCAGGATAGTAGGACTAAAGCTGTCTGCTAAGGCTGATTTTAATAGGCTGCTGTTTGAATTACTTTAGTCTTTCAGAACAGTGAGTATAAACACCTTGCACTGTGAAAAACATCTTCAAGTGAAAACATCAAAGCAGCCTACAATTATGAACTAGCTCAGCTAAAGCTCGTTCCTGGAAACTCGTATTGCTGTTTTTTAAAGTACAGTAAGCTCAGAGAGAGGTATTACAGTTGTGATGATCCTTGGAGAATAAGAATTTTGCTAAGCTGTTTCCTGGAAAGCAAGTAAACTGACAGGCAATCTTAATTCCCCTTTAGCAAAGCTTTACAATTGGATTCAATTTTATTATGAACTGAAATTCTTTTTGCAGAGGTAAATATTTATTTAGCTAGCCTGAGTTATCAAGTGGTTCCAATAGAAGACTTGAAATGAAGTAGCAAAATAATATTATGTATATTTTTATTTTACATTCATTTATTTCCTGAGAGTTAACTGGATAGAAACTGGGGAGTCATTCCCTTTCTTATCACTCTCCTCTCTATCCTGCCAGCACTCCCAGCTTTTTCCTTTCGAAAGGCAGAAAGGGACCTGAAGACTGAGGGACAGAGAAGCTATTATGGAAGAGATAAAACAATTCTAAATATTGCTTATTGGTTTCATCATTCTATGGTTGGTGCATGCTCTGAATATGCTGGATCCCTGCTCTCCAGATGGAAAGGAAAGGCTCCTGGCAACATTAGGAACATCATTCTTCTCATAAGATCAAATCCTTTTGCGATCCTAGCACTAACAGGGTGATTAAAGAAGTGATCTTACATGTGATCTCACCAGAGGAGACAGGGAAAAAGGTACAAATGCACCTATGAATTACACAATTGAACTCTGAGGCAAATCTACTTCCCCTCCTATCCAGCTTACATGTGTTATATTTCTCCTGCTAAACCACTTCTCTTCCTCGCTGCTGTCTCAAACTCCTCTTCACACTCTTCCCTATTCCTCTACATCCCATTTCCCTGTCTAATCTCCTTGGCCTCTAGTCACACACCTAAGCTGTACTGCCAAACTTCTACTACTCAAGAAAAGGAAATGAATCCCCAGTTTCTACCCAAACGTCCTCAGAATATACTGTAGTAGACTGTACTGCCACAGACGTCCAACAGAACAGTCTGTGGTCCAGCTCTCACATTCCCTACATCTGTGTTACAAGAAGTTGTAGGAGAGTAGAAATATATGGTCAGCGAGTCCTTTCTAGATCAGCCTTTCACAGCAAGTGACTAGAGGCACACTGACGTATTATTTGTGAAATATGATTACATCTGCCTTTTATCTTTCATCTTGTAACTCAGTGATAATTGACTGCTCAAGGCTGGCACTCACTTTTAATCAGTCCCCCGGTGGAAACCCAGCAACATGCTCTGCAATTGCTCTCACCTATCTGCATGCAGCATCTGTAACACATCATCCTTAGGCAAACAGCGATTCCTTTTCTTTTTCTTTCTTTCCCCCCCGCCCCAAATTAGCAGTACAAATTCGTACAGGGCATTTCTCCAAAGGAAAATTCAGCAGAGGTAGAGAACATCAATGTGCCTACAGGCTACACTGAATGTTTCACCACTCATTAAAGTAACTCATATTTGAGGTTCACTAACAAAGAGGCTGCCCTGCTGCCATCTCATGGAGATTTCCATTTACCTATTTAGCTAATTCATTTTCGGGAATTAAGCATGGAGTAACTTCTTGAGCGCTGTGTCCATACAGCTGAAATAACCATCACTAAGTCACCTCCCAGCAGAAGCTCTCAGTTAGATATTTAATGTACTGATAAATACGTCAGGAGCTCCCCTCAGTGGCGAGGGAATGCATTTCCAACTGTGATATCTAAAACGAGAAGAAAAGAGCCTTTGGAAATGTAAACATTTATAATCTACCCCCCACACTTAAGTGAGCACTTAAGTGAGCCTCTGCATTACTTATTTTAATCATAGCACTAGAATCACGACTTTTCACTAGGACAGCTCTATTTGTTGTCAGCAACATTTCTGAGAGAATTCAATCCATGGCTGTGGAAAGATATTGGTTAATCAAGCAGACACTCTGAATTACAAATGTTAAGTAAAAGAGAGCCTTGCCCAGGTGCTTTAAAATCTATGATTGGCACACTTGTTATTCCATGCAGTCATGGGGTGAATTACTCTGTATGATTACAAGACCCTGATTACTTCCTGACAAGTTGGGATTGATGGATATTTAACATTACAAACCAGTTATTTACACAATAAATAGACAAATACAAAACTTCGAATAAGAAGTTTCTAATGACATTTCTTTTATTCGTAATATTACTGGACCATCATACATAATCACCTTGTTTAAAGCAATACAACTCAGAATTACTTCAATTTTTTTTTTTATTTTAAGCTTGCTATACTTTCATTTGTAAATAATTACATTTTTTCATCTTTCCTTCTTTTTCGTGTACCTTCTCTAGACTTTCTTGAAAAACTGAGGCCTGTTACATAGTTTCTACCTTCTCCAACAAACTCTATTAAAAGCCTAAAGGCACAGAATTTGTGTATTTTTAAAGCAAACATTCTCAAACTGTGGGGAACAAACTATTTAAATGGGGGTGCACCCAGGGAGATAAAAGGGGGGCAGTAGTGGAGACTTTCAATTACTATGTTCAGTCTCGGTATAAAAGATTTAAAAAAAAATGTAGAAAGGTTTATTTCCAGTATTAATTCCATATGTCCTTAGTCATATTTTCCAATACATAATAGTACCTGTAATTCTGCTTGGCCTAGTGGGATGTCTAGATTTTATAAGTTTCACATTTCTATGATTTTCCTCCTTTTCTGATTTTCAGCTACTTACTGGCAAATTTGAAATATCTTTGTCTTTCCCTGCCTGCTATAGATTTTGTGTCTTCCTAAGTGGATGTCATAAGCTTTGTGCAGGTGGAAAATCACGCTCCATTTAAAAGAAGACAAAATCAATCAAAGCTATAAAATCCTTAAAAATAAACTTCCCTAAACACCATCTTCACCTTCTTTTTGTTTTTCAACCTTGAACTCTAAGCAGATAATTTAAACTTAATACTAAGTATTTATTTGTACTGACCCTTAGGATCCTTTTTTTTTAATTGAAAAAGTTGATAATATCAGTTACTACAAGAGTGTTTTAAAAACTCAAAAAGCATTTCTAAGCAAGGAGACATAGCCCTATGTTCAGCTGAGATTTTGAAAAAGGTAAATGTAGAAGTAATAAATCTTTATTTTGTTCTGTTTTAAATACAAATTTAGATACAGGATCTCCATCTATTGTTCCCCCTAGTTTCTGTCCCATTCCTACAAATGTAGTTTTTGGTGTGCAATGGCTCTACTGGCAATCCAAACAGATGTACAGGTCGGAGCAAAGGAAAAAATGCTGAAGAATAGGACAAACAGAGAACATACATGTAAGGTTTAGAACACTAAGACTAATATACCATGACATTTTGGAAACATTGCTATAACAGAAAGTATGAAAAATTGATTTGACTTTTGCACTCGTCAAGTTTTAACCACACTACTGAATAAAAATATTCTATACATTACGTTCTTGAAGCATTCCTCAGGATGGGGTAAAATATAGACAATTCCTCCACCACAGTTTCACCAAGAGAAACACACGTTTTTGGAATTCGATTTAAATATTACTTTTAACGCTAGAAGTTTTCAGAGATGCATTTTGAATTTCCCATAATCTGTGGTCTGAGACCTGACAGATTCAGCTACAGGCCTGTATCAAGGTACAGTGAGAGACTGGGGTCACTGTTAGGAAAAAAATCCAGAAAATCTCAGACACTGGAAAGCTCTATGTGGCAATCTGTGGCTCTGCATGGAAAAACTGTTCATCTCAGTTACAGCACCAATACGAAGGAAAATGAGTCATGGAATTGCAAAATTAGTAGGAGTTACTTCTGAGAACTCTGGGACGAGAAATTAAATACCAGAAGAAAGTGAAACACGCCGTCTATCTTTCAAAACGAAAAGCTGTGCATGGACCCAAGTTATCTTCAACTTCACAAGCTGTTAATGATTTAAATGCTTCTCCTAGTTGTAAGACTTAAGAGAAAAAGATGAGAAACTGTCAATCATTCTGATTTTCAGCCTCTTTCCTAATCTTTAAGTAAAGCTGGTGACACACTTTCAAACGCTACCTCCAGACGCTTCTGAAGGCGAGTCGAGACACCGCCACCAGCTTATGGCGGTGTTTATGCTTGTCTTTGGCATAAAAATGCCAAAGCAGGCGGGTGCTGCCGTGTATCCCTGAAATCCCCACATCCCTCCGGTGTTTTCCCATGGCCCTGCCGAATGGGAAGGTGCTCAGACCCCACAGAGAGCCATGAGGGGAGCTGGCCCTGCAGGAACAGCCTCTGGTCAGGGGCCATTTGCTGCTGGTTTGAGAGCAAGCAGAGGGGCAGGAAGCCTTGGCCGCAGCCCCGGGCCACCTGCGGATAACCCGTAGGCGGCCGGTGCCACGGCTCCCTGAGGGAGCGCCATGAGGGGCGGGGCTGCAGGGACCGCACCCCCCCCGTGACGCGCGTCCGGCGGGCAGCGCTTCCTGCCCGTCACTTCCCCCCCCGCCGCCGCTGCCGCCGCTCCCGCCGGGCCGCAGCACTCGTGCCCCTGCCCAGGCCCCGCGCCGCCGCCGCCATGGCCATGAGGCAGACCCCGCTCACCTGCTCCGGCCACACGCGGCCCGTGGTGGACCTGGCCTTCAGCGGCGTCACCCCGTACGGATATTTCCTCATCAGCGCCTGCAAGGGTGAGCGGGACGGGCCGCTTTGTTCGGGATCCCCCGCCCACCCCGCCGCTCCTAGGCCGCGCATCGCCGTCCCCGGGGCTGTGGGTGGGGCGGGAGGGGTCCCGGGGACTGTGCCTGGCCACCCGCGGAGGTGACACCGACTCGGGGTGTTGTGGAATGACGAACGGGAGGGACAGCTGATGTTCTTCCGTGCTGCCCCGCTGCCGTGTTGGCCGGGGGGTATCGGAGCCCGCTTGCTTCCAGTTGGGATCCGAAGTGTTGAGGGGGCGGGAGGCCTCCGGAATGGTTTGTTTGTAAATCTCCCCGTTTCCACCGCCTGTGCACAGGGGCTGCAGATTTAAAGCGACCAGGGCAGCTGCCTTGCCTTGCTAGACACAGAATGATGAGAACTCTCTCCTCAATGTGCCAATAGCATTTCCTCCTCATGCGTATATATGTTAATCCTTTGCATGCATAAGGTTTAAAGGACGTTCCTGTCTGCCTTGAAGTGCTTCCAGTTTAGCTCTTCATCTTGTGTGAACAACTCTTTGATAGTCCTCCAGAAAAAAATACTGATAAGAAAAGGCTTTCTATTAATACTTCATTTTTGTATCGCTATATGTTTTAAACATATCTCATTGCAAACACGAGACTTGTTTCTGCATTGTGATAGCCTGATAATATTGTTGCAAAGTTAAAAAAAACCCCACATCTGCCCTGCCTGAAGAAAGCTTTGGTAGAAATAAAATCTCTATGAAATGTTCCTTTCTACCTTCCTTCTTACATAACACAAAACTAAAGAAAAACGTTATCATAAAATTTCTATCTCATTTGGAGTACTGTTTGAATGTCTATACAGTTTAGATGCATGCAGCAAGTACAGCTGCACATCTAAGCTCTCCAGCTAAACTCCTCTGCAAAGGATGGCTTGTAAAGTATGGGGTATTTCCACATGCTGGTGCAAGGGAATATATTTCCTTTTTAAAAACAGCTTCCTTCTTTTATCGTGTTACCTGAATATTGGTTTTGTTTCTGTGAAGATGGCAAACCTATGCTGCGCCAGGGAGACACAGGAGACTGGATTGGCACATTTCTGGGTCATAAAGGTGCAGTCTGGGGGGCCACTCTGAACACGGATGCCACTAAAGCAGCCACAGCAGCAGCAGATTTTACAGCGTAAGTGATTAACTGTCTTTATGGTCTGTATTTTGATTTTAGCCTGTAGTGGTGCCTCTAGTGTAGGCCTCTTTGGTGACAGCATAGGTGTACTAAATTACTGATTCATTTGTTTCTCTTCAGTAAATATTCGCTTATTTTTAGCTAGCCAGATTAAAACCTAGACTTTTAGCTTGAAAGCAGCTGATCATGATGAATAACTATTATTCATAGTTAATTGCCATCATGATGAACAACTGTGATTGTGTCTTGTTATGCTTAATTACCACACAGGTTTGCTAGAATACCTTTTCTATGCAGCTCTAATCTCTGCCACTGTAGTTATAGCAGAGTTGAGGGAGTGGTTTTTATTTTGCTTCTAGTAGTTAGCCTCTTTTTACTACAAGAAAATGCTAGTGAAGTAGTTCTTTGATGTTTTTTGTTGTTTGTTTGTGCTGCTTGCAGTATAAGTTATTATTTGGCAAGTTGAATCTTGTTAGTAGCGGGCATCTCTAATAAAATTGAAGAGAACAAGTACCTTTGCCTTAAAACTAAAATCTTATTTAGTCAGCAGGTCCTGAAGAAGAGGAATAAGGAAAGTGGTGGGATAGTCCAAAAATGCTTTAGTAAAAACATATGAAGTATTCTTACTGACTAATTGGATTATAACTTATAAGAATGTAGCACGATAAAATGTTATGATGGCATCAGGAGAGATTGCTTACAAATTCATTTGACTGTCCAGGTTGATTTGTCCTGGTGCTTCTAAAATATGTTTCCTCTTGCTGTTTAGCAAAGTGTGGGATGCTGTGTCAGGAGATGAACTAATCACATTGGCTCACAAACACATTGTCAAAAGTGTGGATTTTACACAGGTATGAGAAACTTTTATACCTTATTCACCAGGCAAATAAGCACTTGTGTATGTTTTGCTATTAGGTACTTTTCTGGTTTTTATGTGTGTATCGTAACAGGCAAATAATCTAACACACCACAGCTCATTTTTAAGGTTGTAGGATAAATGTAGTAAGTGTGTTAGGGGCTGTCTTGAGAGAAAAGCTATTATTTTAACTCACAGATGAAGGCTGATATTTTGATTCAAAATAGAGTTGACTCTCTATAACTTCTGTTTCAGGATAGCAATTATCTGTTAACAGGTGGACAAGATAAGCTCTTGCGTATCTATGACTTGAGCAAGCCAGAAGCAGGTGAGTCTGCATTTAGAACTGATCCTTTTCTCACTTAAATGAAAGTTCTGAAATTAAAGGGCTACTTTCTGTTACACACCACAAAAGACAAAGATGAGGATTGTTTTACAAATATAGGGTCTCTAACCTTTTGCTATGATAAGGTTGTACAATCATTTGAATTGGAAAGGACCTTAAAGATCATCTGGTTTCAAACCCTCTTCTGTGGACTGCCTAGACCAGGTTGATTAAAACACTGTCCAGCCTGACCTTAGATACTTCCAGGGATGAAGCATCAAGCAGAACATGTTTCAGTTCAGCACAGGCTCACTGGAAATTGGTCTAATTAATTAAAATTTAGTCATGTGAAAGAAAAAAAGACCCCCCTATATACAAGTATGTTCCAATTCATGTTGATACTGAACTATTGATGGTTGATAGGAAGCTAGAGAACCTTGATGTTCACCTAGTGAAGTTTTTGAAATCAGGCAATCAGATACCAGTTTGCATTTATCCTGTTCCTGGGATAAGATCTACAAATAAAGTCGTAAGTGCTTGAAGAAATCCATGTAGTTTAAGGAAGCTCCCATACTGCTGCATGACATTGTTTCATTTTATTACATGTATTAAAATATTTGGCTTTATTTTAAGAACCTGACGTTGTCAGTGGACATACTTCTGGCATAAAAAAGGCTTTATGGAGCAGTGATGACAAACAGATTCTTTCAGCTGATGATAAAACTGTCCGGTAAGAAAAAGTAACTTTCAGTTTTCTAAGAAGCTAATTTTATTTATTGTCTTAATCTGTGTGAGAATCTAGTTAATGTTATTTTGGTGAAGGATATAAGTAACACAAGTTATTTCATTCTAGATTATTGTAGCTACATGCCTAATACATTTCTCTTCTTCTAGAGATACTTAGAGAGAATTTTGCTAATAGTTCTAATTTACCCCATAAACATGTGCTTCTCGTAGATGTGTTCTCCCTGATAAGTGGTATTTGATACCTGCATAGTAGAATAAATGTATGCATTTTTTAATCCTAAAGAAGATTAATTTATAGATGAGGTCTTGTGCATACACACTTTCCCGAGGTATTGCTGCTTTGTTTTCTTCAGTTTCCTGGTGCTCAAGATAGGCAAGAGCCTAGTCTTATTTGTTTTTCTCCAAATTGTAGAAATAGAAATGCAGCAGTCAACTAATGAATAAAGATTTTTACTTGTCATAGCAGAACAATTTATTTTTTGTTTAGATAGCTCTATACAGAAAACTATATTATTTTTAATGACTTTCTGTAAATTGGGATTAGCACCTCTTTGTCTTTTGAGATAAAAGGCAGAATGGAATCTTCAAGCCTTGCTTCTAGGGAGATCTATTGCTTAGGAGACTTAAACCAAGATTTTTAATCTCCAGAAGAATCTTTGAGTAGTTAAGTGCTGTGTGTACCATTTAATGTTGTGGCATTCAGCTGCCAATGTAAAAGTATTTTAAAAAAGGAAGTGTCTTAAGTTTGGCCTAGGTGAGAATGCAGATAAAGCCACTGAAAATCTGAAGTACCTGTGGAATCAAAGCACATTCTTGGATGGGTGCTTTTTTTGATCCAGGTCTTGCCATGAATGCAAGGTGAAAATTGTTTGACTTGCTGAAGCAGTCTGAGAGTAATTTTTGTTCCTTTTTTGTTTCCTTTTAAGCCTCTGGGACCGGAGTACCATGACTGAGGTGAAGTCACTAAATGTGGCAATGTCAGTGAGCAGCATGGAGTATGTTCCAGAAGGACAGATACTGGTGATAACCTATGGGAAGACTATTGCTTTTCATAGTGCAGAAACGTGAGTCCACAACTCCAGAGTTTGCACAGGTTGAGTAGTGGGCTTTGTTGTGGGTGAAAACTGACTGTACAAGGCCAGAATCACCACGTTGTCTAAACTGGCACCTCTGTGATGTCTTAAGAAAGCAAGTTACATGCTTAAAGATACTACAGAAAGTTCTGAATGTGTGAGCTTTTGTTTTGCTTATTCTAAACTAGTTTCTAACTTGACAAGCATGATTTGCAAGTATTAAAACTTGTTTCAGAAACTCTGTGGGGTTGATTTCTATTCCTGTTAAAAACAGCAGTCAAGATTAGTAGAATCAGTTTCTTTGCTCTCAGGATTTCTTTTTTTATATGAACTTTATTAACAAACTTTTCTCCCTCAGTCTAGAGCAGATTAAATCATTTGAAGCACCTGCTACAATCAATTCTGCATCACTTCACCCTGCGAAAGAATGTTTGGTTGCAGGTGGTGAAGATTTTAAACTCTATAAATATGACTATAATACAGGAGAAGAATTAGGTATGTTTGCCTCCTATAATCAAAAAGGAGTTCTGAAATAGGTATTAATGAAATAATGACTAGAAAATGAAACTGTTGTACTCAAATAAGGTCTTAGCATAGCATGCTATGCAAGAGGATGATGAAAAGGTACCTTAGCAGTTAAACATTTGCTATCTCAGTATACCTAATATTATCCTAGAACTAACTACAACCTCCATTAAACCACTCTGCACCTATTTAAAAAAAGTTCTCATTCTGTATTGCTGCAATAGCTGCATATTAACTTAAGTGTCATGCTGTTCATTAGGTCTGTCAGCTACATGATTTTATGAAAAATGGGATGTGTTGACCACATTTATTAAAAAAAACAAACATATTTCTAAGTTTTTCTTAATGATCCTGTCCTCATTTAAAAGGTGTTTGCAAAGTGAGTAGTTAAAGGAACAGAGCATGTGTATTCTGTGCTGCTGGCATGATTTGTAGTTTTGTCTAGAAAAAATAAGCACCTTTTTTCTTGCAGTTAATGAAACATTATCTTGCCTAAATTAGACGTTGCTGACATACCAATTGATGAAAGCTTTGCTTTGTATCAGGGACTGATCAGTTTGTACTTAGTAATTTCAGTTGTTGGCTGAAACTTGGAATTGATGGTCTTGACGTGTTCCCTTACAGAATCTTACAAAGGGCACTTTGGTCCAATTCACTGTGTGAGATTTAGCCCTGATGGAGAGTTATATGCAAGTGGCTCTGAGGATGGGACATTAAGGCTGTGGCAGACAACAGTAGGGAAAACCTATGGTCTTTGGAAGTGTGTAGTTCCTGGTATGTGCTTGGTCCTGGTGAAACTTGGCTATTCAGTGTGTGCTTTTTAAGTAATGTCTATTATTAGTGGTAAACACTGGGTTTCTTATAGTAACTCCTGTTTTCTGAGGGTTTCTATATCTACTTACACCTGTTAGATCTAAAGATGTATTTTTATAGCTGTTGTGTAAGCAATTAACATCATACCTGTAAGCTTCTTGAAAATAGACACTTTGTGGGTATTTAAGCAAATAGTCTGACGTATTTTTATGTTAAAGAGGGAGAAATACGCAATACCACTTTTATAATGCTGAAAGACAATCTTCAGAAAAAAGTGTGGATGGTAATTCTATTTTATATTGTACTTGGGTTCTTTCAGCTTGGGGAGAGGGATGCAGTAACTACAAGTGAATGTTCATGATAGAATTGCTTGCTCAGGCATGTCTCCGCAGTATTGAATATGTGGAAATTATTCTTATTTTTTAATTAAGGTGGGTATGTGGAACTGAAGGTATTGACGGTTTGTTTTTCTCCTCTTCCTCTACAGAAGAGGAGAATGCAGAAGCAGCAAAAGCAAGGACTACCCTTCCAGGAACTGCAGAGGAGGAAATAGGTAATGAACTGAACTATCAGCTTCAACTGGCTAAGTTAAAAGATCAGTCAAGTTGATTCTTTAGTTGATTCTAGCATTCTTTAGTACGGAAGAGGTAGTTTCCCTCAAGTACTTTCTGCTGTTTTTCGCTCTTTACAAAAGACCTTTGAATGCAGTTGCCTGACAGTGATCATGTTGGTAAGTGTCAGACTGGTGACTGGAGCTGTGCAGGCAGAACAGATGGGGTAGGATGAGGTTGAGTGGGAAAACAAACTGAACTGGTCTTAAAGTAATCCCTGCAACATTGCTTTATATATCTAAAGTGAAGTTAAATAACGTCCTTTTCATTTAGTTGCAGAAGAGATTGCCTCTGAAAACTCAGACACAGTGTACAGCTCAACTCCTGAAGTTAAAGCCTGATTACTGCAACTGTTAGGTGACACATGGACATGCAAGACTAAATCAAGCGAGCAGTGACGAGCAGCAGCCTTCCAGAGTGCGCTCTCTCCATGGGGCAAAGATGGGCAGTAATTGATGAGAATGCGGTGGAACTGGCTAGGTGTTGTCTGTAAGAGAACTGAGCATCCAAATAAAAACCCAAAAGAGAAGTGGTAGAGTTTTGCTGGCTTTTTGGCATAACTGCCTACTGTCTTTTCAAAGAAGTGTGCAAGCCAAGATCCAGTCTCTCCAATCTCAATTAGACTCATTGTAGTGTGTTTTCATTATTACGGAGAAGAGATACAATGGCATTTACCTTTTTTTTCTTTTTTTCTTGAAAGTTGGAAAAATTGGCTGTAGTTGAAAAGAAGGGATTATGTCCTTAAAAGTATTTGTTTCGGGTTTTGTTTCATTGTATGCTGCTTCTGAATGTTTAACTGTTTTCAGTTGTCTAAATAAAATGCCTCTCAAAACTCGTACATTACCATTGAGCGTTGGGTTCATGGCATGGAAAAGCAACCAAATCAACCACGTAATCCTTGGCATCTTGGGCTTGTATTATACAGAGAGAAAGCAAAAGAATGTTTTAGTGTTGGTACAGAGGGTGGCAAGTTCTTTGATCTATAAGCTTTGTATCTTTTTTATTCTTTAAAGTTTGAATGTAAACATAAGTCTCTAAAATGAAAACCAGTTGAAAATTCCTAAATTAAACATGCTGCCTGAAGTATTTGGTTGTACATGAAAGTCTCAGAGGTTGGCTGCAAATCTGTAAAAAGCTTGGGTTTAGTCCTCCAGACTGGATAAAAAAGTTACTCTTTCAACGTTACAAATCATATTTTCTTCATTAAAGAAAATAATTGCCATTCTTCCACTTGTCATTTCCTTTAATGTTATGCTGAAAGTTTTACATAATGCATTTTGCATGGAAAGAAGAAAATTGTGCAGAGATATATTTATTCACACACCTTTTTATCTTTTCATATTCATACTTGTCCTTACTGTCCTCCTGTTTGTTTTTTTTTTTCCAGGAGGACAGTAACACTGTCATCTTAGAAAACAGAAACTTAACATTTGAATACAAATTGAAACATGAGCAATGCTATCTGAACATAATACTTTCTCATGGTGAAGGGCACTTAAACAGTGGCCCAGGTTGTTGGGAAAGGTTGTGAAGTCTCTGTTCTTGAAGATGCTCAGACCCCAACTGGATGTGTCCCTAAGGATCCTTCTGTAGCTGAGCCTGCTTTGAGTAGGTGGCTGCACTTGGATGGCTGCCAGAGGTCCCTTCCAGCTCTTGGGGTGGGGGAAAGGAAGAAGGATAACAAAGACTGATACCATGAATTATGGTTTCTTAGTGCAACAGAGGTATTAAGGTTATGTTATTTCAAATTATTCCAATATTTCAAAATCAGTTTTGCAATTACCTATTTGAATTTTATTTTAAAAACAAGCAACTCTTGATTTACCGCTACATCATTCAGCCTTACTAATTCCACTAAGGCTTATGAGGACTCCAAATCTAGTACTTCAGCTTAAAAACTACATTTTAGAAGTTGAAGGATGTGTTTAAAATGAGGAAATTTGACACCTTGCTCCCATGGTGAAACTTCTTGCTTGCTGTGGTTTTCATTCCGTATTTGCAGTAGGTTCTGTAGCATTTATAGAGATGTCTAGAATAGAATCTCAGAATCATTTAGCTGGGGAAAAGACCTTTAAGATCAAGTCCAACTGTTAACCTGGTGTTCCCATGTTCACCAGAAAGCCATGTCCCTCAGTCTGCATTTACAGCTTGCTCCAGGATGCATAAAAATGAAATGGAGCTAATAATCCTAAAAACCTAATACTTAGTAATGGCTACTAAAATACTGGAAGAAATTTAGAAAAACCAACAAAACTAAAGTACTATTATGAATGTTTGAGATCACTTAAAAAATCACAGACAAGGGTATCAGCAAAACCCACATTTAATAATAAGTGACAGCATAACAAAGTTTGTTGGCAAGATTCACAGTTAAGGCACATCAAGGAAAAACAAGGAACAACACAACCAAACAAAATGCAGGCAATGAAAACCAATGAACAGAGAACTATCTAGGGGTGTGGGTGTGTGACAAAAGGAGAGTGAGGGCAAGGAAAAAGGAATAAGGTCTAAAAGCTTAACAGCATTCAACAGTACTTTAACTTATACCTTAAACCTCACAACTTAACAGAGGAACAACACTTACACTAACTTAATTTATATTTTGGAGGGATAATACTTAACAGCATTTAACCCAAATTATGACTTGACCTTACAGGCCTGACTTACTTAGCTATCTAAGGTACTTACACACCTAATAAAGCAGCATTTCTCCCAGCTCTGCTCTAGCATACATGCACAAGTATGCACACAGACATACAGAGTCAGTGCAAGGTACCTGTGAGAAATTCCCCTCAGAGCTAGTGAAATACTCATTTTGGATACTTCTGCATCTTCCCAACATGAGAAGGGTTGAGCCTGGAGGAGCGGGGGGATCAGCCCAGGACTCGTTGTCTGGCGAACAGAGTATGGCAAACGTGAGATGTTGCTGGCTCTGAATGGCCCCACTCAGAGGGAGGTTCTGGTCACAGCCCCGTGCAGTCCAGGAGAACTCAAAGGGGCTCATTTTGGACCTTTATAGGTTTACAAGAGAGTGGGCTTCAGTCATAATATTTCATCCTGGCCCACAGTTTAGGCGGGCACTTTCTTTGCAAGGGTGAGAACAGTGATGTTATGCCTTTCAGCAAGAAAAATAATTTCCAAGGCTGTTCAAAAAGAAAATAGGAACTCATTAGATAACAGTTCCTGGGAGCAGGCAGTGTTTCTGTCTGCTGAGGCCTAAGGAGCATTTCTCAGATCACAGTGTGGCCTG
Source organism: Climacteris rufus (assembly GCA_013398175.1). Lineage (NCBI taxonomy): Eukaryota > Metazoa > Chordata > Aves > Passeriformes > Climacteridae > Climacteris > Climacteris rufus. The sequence continues at coordinate 2,020,103 of VZRZ01002225.1, read as the reverse complement.
GAAATTGGGGGGAGGAGGATTCACCACCAGAAGTACATGAAAGCTTGTAACCTTTGCACTGCTTTTACACATTCTGAAGTACACAGTGCAAATGGTATATACTTGTAGAGTGACTGCTGTTTTTCAAACCATTGCTTCTCTAAGTACACATACCATTTTGGTATGGGAAAAGCAAAAAAAAGTGTCCTCCAGTTTCAAAGCTGTGACCCTTCACTGCTTTACCCAATGCTGTTTGTGACTTTGTGGTTTCTTCGTTAGTACTGAATGAACAGGACTAAGGTTGGAAAATGTTTCATCTAAACATGAATATTAACAATGTTCAATACATTTTTCATGAGAGCTTGTCTTTTTTTCCAGCTCAAGAAAAAAGCAAAGGCCATGAAGTTTTCGTTGGCTATGTTACAAGACCTTCATTTGGCAGGTGTCACTGGAAGTTTTACAGACTGGTAGATTTACTGAATTGAAACACACGGCTGTGCGTGTGGCACTAGTTCCTCCTTTCAAGATGCAATATGAAGACACAGGAGAGTGCCTTGAGTCATCACCTCCCGACCGGCAGGTTCGGGGTTAGGTATCGCTAATGGAACGGAAGAGCCGCGAATCTCTAAAGAAAGGCACATCGCCGCAGCTCCGGCCGCAGCAGGCCCGCCCTCCCACTCTGTGGCGGCCGAGGGCTGGGTGCGACCCACCCCACCTCGACC
>VZRZ01002225.1:1866247-2019261 GCA_013398175.1 Climacteris rufus | reverse complement strand
GGGCGGGGCCGGCTGCGCCTCCCCGGGCGGCTGCGGAGCCTTGCTCCTCGGAAACGCCGAAATAGGAACAGACCTGCGGTTCCTGTAGGTCTTCCGACACAGTCCCGGGACGTGTAACCGGCTGATTTTCCGCTTGGTACTGCAGGTTAGACAGAAGCTGAGGTTTCCCTGCCACGTACGCCTTTGGCTTGAGGGGTTCCGAGCAGGGTGAGAGCCTGTAGGGCAGCCGGGGCTGCAGGGCTCGGCAGCCCCGGCCCGGTCACAGTCCTGTCCCAAAGCTGCACCTGGGCCTCTCTTGCACACTTTTTTCACAGAATAATCCTGCCTCTCCTCTTTCTCCCCAAGTGATTCAACACACTTAACTGGGTTCTGATTTGCATACGCGGGACTTTACCTCTCCTTATCATTCACCCTGTTGCTGCCTCTCTGGGGAGTGATACGGATTTTCCAGGTGTTTGCAGGTGATCTCCGGGCCGGAAAGGTGGCTGTGCCTTGGGTAAGGCAGAGAGCAGCCAAGACAGGGGTTTCTCTGCCTTTCCCTGGCTGGAGCTCCCCTCCTGCTCATTGCTGGGAAGGGGAAAGGGCTACAGCTTTCTCACTTTTCCAGCCAGCAAAACCCAAGTGCAACACTGGAGTGAATGAAAGCGATGAGCCTTCCTGCAGTCTGCCTGTAAGGTGTGATAATTTGGTCAGTATGAGTAGGTGGACGACAAAGTGGAGGAGACGTCATGGAAGATGGGAAGCAAAGGACAGCTGGTGTGGAACAGGGAGGTCTCCCAGTAAGCAGGAGCAGAGTTCAGGAGGTTGTGCTGCACGTGGTGTTATGTGCCTGTCATGAGAACAAGCACTGGCACTTTTTACAGAGCCAACATGTGTTTTAAATGATGAGTCCGTGGACAAGTGAGAGCTGTGTTTTCATTCACTGAAATTATGGATATGTAAGGAAGGCCCTGCTGCTGAGTGGGAGATGTTTGGAAGAGATGGGTAACCTCATTAACATTTGGCTGGATCTTGCTGTACAACCATAGTCAAGGGAAACGTGCTCAATGTGCAGCTGATCAGCACAACAGTCACTCGTTTTTTTGTGCCCAATAAAATAATCTTTGAGTATGTTGCAAATGCTTCCTATAACTCTTCTGTAAGTAGCTCTCCCCTGCCCAAGAGGCAGAGTCAACTAATGCTCAAGATTATTAACAGAGAACACAGAGGGATGGATGGTGGCAACTGGTTTTCCTGGAAAAGCCACTCCCCTCAGCTCATGCACTTATGCCATCTCTTCCAAGTGATCTTTGTTTAAACCAGTTGTGGTCAAAATGAGCTGGGTTAGATGCTCAGGACATGTGTACAAAGGGAATGGTGTGGTTCTGACCTTGTGTAAGGGGCACTTTCTAGCAGCTGCCTTATTCTGGGTGCTTTAAAGGGAGAACTGAATCTCTGCCCTTTGCTGTTGCAGTAAATGCATATCTGAAATACAGCAACATACTTAATAGAGCACTGAACGTATCTTAGAGCTGTACCTGAGCTGATACCAGTACTCAAAAAGAACATGGTAAACCCTTACCTTTATCTTTTGTGGGTGCTGACAATACACACTGCTCCGGTGACTTAGGCACTTCAGCTTTTGTAGGTTTTACAAGCTTGTGCCAGCAGCTCTCAGTCATTCAGGTGATTTGCCCTGTATCTCACACAGCATTGTGCAGAATTACGGTTTTCTAACAGGGACATCTAGTGGTAAAATATATTTTACTTAAAAATATATAATTTGGGTCCTTTTCTGTATCTGCTATTTCTATGCTTGCTGCATAATGTCATTACTGAAGCAGTAAATTTCAGATGTTGCCATTAGATAGCATCTGGTTTTTTGTCAATAACAAGTCCAACTCTTCACGGATTATGGCATTTAGTGCTTTACCGTGTGAGGTTTTTTTAAATGAATACTTTTAAAAAAAATTCCTTGATCCTTCCCTCTTTCCCATCACTGTGCCTTAGCAGAAGGTGTTTACTTGGAATAAAGAACAGGTACATGTTGCACAGGTGAAAAGACACTGATATGCACAGTCAGAGGCTCACTAGCCCAATACACCAATACGTTTGCCATCAGAGAGTCATGTAAAGAATTTGGATAAAGAATTTTACAAGTTTTTCATTCCACAGGGACTGTTTGCAGAGTTTGGGTACTCAGGTTCACCAAGATGCCTGCAGGGACTGAAATGAGTCTACTTCTCCTGCTCTGCTCTCCAGGTCACTGGGTATAATAGACCAGATGTTTCATGTTTGGTCATGTTTCAGAAAAGTATCAGATGTTTCAGAAAAGATGCAACTTTTCAATGTCACTTCACAACAAAATAGCGTATCTGTTTTGGAAGTGTAAGGTAGAAGCATACTCCTTGGGTTTAACTGTGGGGATGCAGACAGGTGGAGACACAGAGACCATCCCCTCTGCCCAGCACTTGTGGGAGCACACATGGAAGACTGTATCCAGTTTTGTTGCCTTCCAACAGGGAAAAGAGAATGATAAATTGTCACAACTTCAGCAGAGGGACACCATGATGGGTCTGGGACTGGAGTAATTGCCCTGGGGGGAAGCGCTGCGGGAGCTGGGCAGGTTTAGCCTTGGGAAGTGATGGCTTTGGGGATCCTGAGGCAGAGAAGTTCATAGTGGATATAAGGAAAAACTTCTTGCTGCAGAACAGTCAGGTGGTGGGACAGCTTGGGCCCAGAGAGGTTGTGCCACCTCCCTCTGTGGGGGGTCTCAAAACCCAACTGAATAAAACCTCAGCAGCCCAGTCTGAGCTCAGAGCTGATGCTGCATTGCACAGGAGCTTGGACAAATGGGCTTCAGAGATCTTCCAACCCAAATTATTCTATGATTATGTGGTTTTTTACCTCTGTGTGTCTATGTGTGTGTGTGTATATATATATATGCACACATAAGTATGTATTTTGAGTAATGAATAATTAGTTGCAATTGTTTTGCAATGTTCTTGGATTCTAAAAAATTCCCCATATCTTTCTGTTTTGCTCAGACCCTCCAGTTGAAGGGCCAAAAATACATTCATTATGTTTCAACTGATATTTTTAATTATAGTTGGTATTTCTGAGCTATCTACATGTGAGAGCTAGCCTGGTGGTAAGTGGCATTTAGATAATGAAGTGTTGCATCCCTTTTCAAGACAGCATAATTCTGTTCTAATATATTACTAGCTGTTTTAAGCCTGTGCTGTTGCTCTGATTCTTCACTGTTCTTTTCTAACACCTTTTGAATCTGCTGGGTAATTTTAATCAAATTTGAAGGACAGGCACATGTCTTGGAAATAAGTAAGGCACTGGGTGCAGTGACCAAATTAATTCTTCTGTTGAGGGAAAGGCAGACACACATCAGCAGTTACTTAAACTTTAATTGCAGCTGTTTTATTTTGGGCTTTATTCAAGTGAGACAGTCCTGTTGTACTTCATGGTTGTAAGGACAGCTGGACTGTTGGGGTAAGGAGATGCCTCAAACCAGGGAAGGAGAGAGGGAACAACAGGAGACTTGGACCTACAGGAAACCAGGCCCCTGATGTTTTTCTGCAGCTCGCTTTCTGAGGAAAGGCTTGTCAGTGCTTTCCAAAGTGCTATGGAGGATACCATGATCCATTTGGTGTGATCCATGGACAACACTGTGTGATTTCACTAATGCCACAAGGTAACAGAGCTGATTTCTAGTTCAGGGCTCATGCTTTGATGTCCTGCTTTGAGTATCTGCATGCTGATGACTTGAAGACTGAACTTCTGTCATATAAAGAAAGACCCACCTGAAAATATGGACCTATTGGTCCGTATCAAGTGTTGCTATGGAAAAATAACTACAACTTCTGTCTCAGTGAAGCTAAATAACCTCCAAACCTCTGAACACCTTACAGGGTAAAACAACTGGGCCAAGACCTGATCCTGAAGGCTTTTCTCTCCCTTCAGTGGCTTTGCTCAGCTATGCATGGCCAGCTGGGGTCAGCCTGTGTGCAGCTGAACACTTCATCTCTCCAGGGAAGGTTCAGGACACAGTTTCAGTCTCTTCTCCAGAAATAACAGCTTTCATCACTTCCCTTGCCCATTTTATCATGTGCTCCTGGTGAGAGCAGGAGCACACATGCTGTCCCTGGCACACAAAATGAGGGGGGCAGCTTCTTTTGGGAACAGCGCTGCCTTAAAATGCTTGTGAAACTACTGCCTCGGGCATTCTTGAGCTTTCTGTTTCACCATCTGAAGGGATGCCATCAACACATTTTTTTTAAAGCTTCTGTAAAGCTTAGTCTGTTTTGTGAGGAATGTGTTAGGAACCTTAGATATTTATGTAATTATCCTAATGAAGTGGTTTTATTTATTGTTTTTGGAGGAAATGCTCAGTATTTTTGGATTCATGTTCTTCAAAGAGAGGAGATGAATTTCCTGTTAAGAAATTGAATATGATTTTTTCAAATATCTTCAGAGAAAAAAGTAAACTAGAAGAGTGATTACAGAATATTGGCTAATTAGCTGTAGTGTAACTGCTTTAATTACTTTTATCCCTGAAGCCACATGACTGTGCAGATGACTAGCAGATGACTTATTTAAAAAAAAAAAAAAAAAAAGACGTGTTCACACTGCAAGGTTAATGAGCCTAATTAAATATAGTTTTCCTTAGCCAGATACTAAATCATAAAGCTTGGGGGAGTGAGGGAGGGGAAGAATCCAAAGGCAGTCAGTTCTATTTAAAAAAATGATTTTATTCTCATTTTTAATGGAAAAAAAACCCTAGAATTGTTCATGATTTTTCTGAATAGAGATACTTATATCTAAAGATATGGTGAGACCTCACATGGCAAACTTTGAAAGTCTATTTAGAGATGATTATGCTGAGACATATTTGTTTTCACTTGCCCATTGCTTTAATTAATGTAGAAATGGGCTTGAATAAAAGGTCTGTGTTATATGGAAGTCTCCATCTGCTGCTGCATATTACCAGAACCTTTGTCCTTCCTTGCCGTGCAATTTTTATTGCACCATTTTATTTCCTGTAGTGAGATGCATAATGGCTCACATTAAGTTGTACAGAAAGGATGGAGTTCTGATTTTTTATTAAATTATTTTATTTTTTTTTTTATTTCTGCCTGTGCTGTGCACAGTAGTTTGAGTTCCCACACTCAGAAAAATACTTGGAGATCCAAAATTCTATGGTCTTTCAAGGAATCTTGCTTCCCAGGCACAAAAATTAGGTATTGGACTTTACTGGGTTGCCATGTGTCAGCTACCTTTGTGACTAGCCTTGAGTTACTGAAAACAGAAGGTACAATGTGTTACAGTGAAAAGAGCTTAAACCAGTGAATTTTGTCATATTTGCAAGGAACATGCAGTCAGCTGTTGCTGATCAGATGATAGATGGTGACTTTGGGCAAAGCAAAGTAGTAGCTCTTTTCACTTCTACTCCTCCCTATCTTTTCTCCCATTATCAATTTTCTTTTTTCCTGTTAATTTTTTTTCCTTTCTCCAAATGGCTTTTTTACTTGACCATTTCATTTAAGCTAATCTAGTGTGCAGGGCTCTACATCCTAAAAAGATTGCTTAGGCCTTCTGAGTCAGGATGCCCAAAGTCAGGCGTGGTATGTGTGTTTCTATCCAATCCAGCACAAGATGAATCCTCTACAAATAATTGCTAATGAAGAGTTAACCTGCTCATGGGGGAAATTTATGTCCTTTCATTTAAATTTTCAGCTCAGACTTCAATTTTCCCTATCTAACAGACTGGACACTGTCTTCATATTCTTCCAAATAATAGTTTTTATAAATTAATTATTAGTTGGTTTCCTTGGTTGTCTTTATTAATGTAGAAAGAATAGGTTAGAGTAGACCAACTGAAAGGATCCTTATTAGAGAGGGAGAAGCTGAGTTCCTCATCTATGTTGCTATACTGCTTTGGTTTTATCACATTTTCCAAAGGGGCCAAAAGGGTCATTGTGCACCCAGTAGGGTTCAAAAGTTATTATAATAAATTGGATTGTCATTAAATGATGCTAGCTCAGCACTTGGCACGTAGTAGAAGAATCATAACACAGAATTTGTGTGTCTTTCCTCTATTTATTTATTTATTTGTGTTTTCCTCCTCCATGGACTTTGTCAAATATATCCTAAATGCCTACTGATAGGCAAAAAAGGAGGAAAGTTCTGGCTATAGGTTTTCTAGCAATAGCTTTCCTCTCACCTGCTTGTTGCATGTCAATTGAACTTGTTTGGGGTAGAATGGATAAGCCTGAGGCTCTGAAAATGGAGAGAAGTAAGGAGGATTTGTCGTTCTGGTTTGCAACTTTGCATGCTCCACCTTTTCTTTGTTGCCATCTGGTGAGTCTGATGCTAAATTTGGAAAGAAATCCATAAATTCCTTAGGATCCCTTTGAAATTCCTCCACTGATTTACTTTTTCAGCTTTTAGCAAACATTTTCACCTTGCAGGTACCCTCATTAATAACTTGCTTGTGGTAATAGGAAAGTGGTATCACAGTGGCTTATTTTGCTTAGAACAAGATTTTGTTTAGCTTTTCATGTTGTCCTGCATTTCCACTGAGTCATTTTTACCCTAAATTGGTTTCTCTGCAGCTTTTTGTAAGTCTGGGAAAATGAACTTTAATTTACACATACTTTGGCTAGTATACTAGTTTTCTACTTTTCTTTTGACTATTAAAGCTATCAGGTAGGAAGAAAAAAATTGACTGTAAGATTTCTGTACAAATTTAGTGATTTTGGCTATCAACTTTTTTTATAGTTAAAGCTTTTTTTTTAATCAATATGCTTGAGGCAAATGCAATTTTAACACTGTAGTAAAGAAGATTCATGGAGTGACATGCTCTTAATAAACTCAGTCACCCAGAATTATTATCTCCTAGTATCTATGCCCATGTCCATATTCTGGCCTTAACTGGTGATGATATTTGATGATTGATGGTGGTGATTTGCTGATGATTGGTGGTTAATGATTGTTGATGTTGTTTTCAGAGTATTTTCATGGAATGCTTATCTGATTAGTGTTTAGAAGAATTATTAATGTTTTGGGATATAAGAGATTTTAAACATACTCCCAATTTTTTTTTTCTGTGTATTCTCATGAGCAGTTTGTGTATATTAATACTAAAAAATACTATTTGGGTTTATCATACTGAACAGAAATTTAGAGATTCAAGAGCCTGAAGCCTCAGTTCTCCTTTACCAGTCAATTAGCCTTTGTTAAGCGGTGTCCAATATTTGATTCTTCTGGCTCTAGACAGTTTCATTATTTTGGTAGATGTTGAGCATCTGCTGTTCTTTGGGAATTTTGGAATCAAGAAGTAAGTCATCAGGCAATGACAGAAGGCTTTTTTGTGGGTGAGTTTGGGTTTTTTTTCGTGCTACAAGTGTAGTAAACTCAGTCCAGGGCTGACAGGAGAGTGTGTCTCTCTCTCTCATCAGCACCAAATTAGTTAGGTTGTAATGGCAAACAAAAGATGCTGTGTGAAACATCCAGTTCACAGATCATCCCCTAACAGAACTTAATGCTGTTTTGGACTGCTGATAAGTACACAAACCCTTAGAAGGACATTGATGCACAACATGCTCTTCAGAGGTTCCAAACCAAGCTGCAACTTTCTGCTGAAGTACCACAATATATATTAAAAGAGCACAGAAATAGATGAGACTTTTTTTTTTCCTTTCTTCCCCCAGAACTTGGCTGGATCTCAAAAGTGTATGTGAATCGACCTGCAGTGGTGAGGCATGCAGAACAAATTAAAAAATGGAGAACTGTGAAAGGTAATTGGCAAGTAAGTGCTCTTCTTATGCATTCTGTTCCTGTATTTTTAAAGCAGTCACTCTCCTTCTCCAGGCTGTAATATTGAATTTTTTTCAAGATGCATGTAAACTTAAAAGATGTGCTTGTCCATGTCTTATTTTAGTAATTTGTATTTGATGATGATGGGATGGAATACGGTGACGCATTTATCCAAACAAGTTAAAAACCTTATAACTCATGAGTGGCAAAACCGCAAATGGATTTAAGTCATCTTTATTCATGAGTGGATTAAATTGTATATTACTATCCCACCACATTTATTCTGTTTCCCAGACAGACTTCTCTGCATGCTGCCTTCTTATTTTTTAATTTTAAAGCTGTAAGATATGATCATGGTCCCTGTCAAGTTTGACCTACCTGGATGATTTTTCTTTGCTTAAACATTCTCAACGTGTGTGATTTCATTGCTTAACTAGTTTTTACCTAAAATTCAAAAATCCTGTCTGGCTATGGCATTTGAATGGGAGAAGGAGCTTACTCATGTTAGGTGGACTGACTTTTCAACTGCTGAGATAAGGTAAATGGTTGGTTATTGTCCATTTTACTATAAAAAGACAATTGTTTCTTCGTTCACCAAGCAGGTGTTCTGCAACCAAATGCTGGAGATTCCTTCCCTCTAAACTTGTTTATGTGCAGCAGTAACTGAAAACCTGGAAGCAGAAGGAAGGAGACAATGAAGGATCAGTCTCAACAGTGGAACATAATAGAACAAAGCAAGAATCATTTAATTATACTTAATTCTTAAAAACGTTGTTCCAAATAGTTGACATCATGCAGCCATTCTGAAATGGCTGAGGCTGTGTTCACGAGCACAGATCTTGGGATTACAGTTTAGGGATAATTTGATGTAGCTGTAAGATCCTACTGGAAGGTGATAGAAAAAAGGCTTCCTGCCTGTTTAGCCTTCCTGAAAGTTTGTGCTTTGTGTGTTATGATTAAATTTAGAAAATGGAGAGGAAATTGAGACATCAACTCAGCATTTCTTTAGACTTTCTTATGCATAAAAAGTTACTTGTTACCAAGTTTACCCATCCAATGGCTCTGAGTTGAAAATTAGCATCACTGAGGAAGTCCAGACAGTATTCCATAACCTTGGCTATCCTCAGATCCTGCAGGTGCAGTAATGTAAAGAGTAAGTCTTCTGTTTTGACCCATGTTACTGTATAAATAACAAAGACAGAGAAAGCCACAGGCTGTGATTACAGAGAACCGTTGGGAAGAAGAGGATTTAGTGTCACTCCCACAGCACAGCTGGAGGACAAATGTTTATTCCTAACACTTCTCCACTTTCCTGTTCAGGAACACTGGTACTTGAGCAAGGTTTTACTTTGAAGCATGTCAGAAGCATCTCTCCTGTGTTTGAACACTGTCACTGCAGGACAGTCTTATGCTGTTCATTTAACAGAGATGATTTTGAACCTTTACATGTTTGAATGTAAGGAGCATCACAGATTCAAATTCTGCTGCCCATTTCCAAAAAGACACATTGGAAAAACCCTTTAAAAAAACCTGAAGTTTATACCAGTTCTTGGGATTCCCTGGCTACATCTGTCTTGATGACTTTATGATTCATGTCATAAGAGATGAGACAAAAATTCTTGCAAACAGAGGATAAAAAAAATCCAAGAAACATAAAACCATTTAAAGGCAAAAACCCTTTCGAAGTATTACAGGATGAAAGGAGAAATCAGAATCAAGCAGTCAAGCTTAGACCAACAGGGGCCAGTGATGGTTCTTTGTAGCATTTACTGCAGGTTCCAGAAGGAGACTCCCATCAGTGAAGTGTGAAAGCTTTGTAGGCTGGCCAGCCATGGAAGATTTGCACAGTAATACCTCCATGTAGAAACAAGCTCTGCTGGCTATGCTGACAAATCATATCACAGACCAGAGCAGTCAGAAGGGGGCTTTACGGACTCAAATGGGCTTTGCTACTGCAAACCCCCACGTGGTACAGGTGCCCTGTGAGAGATGTCGGCTTTTAGTGAAGCCATCACTGTAAATGAACATTTTCTGGAAGACCTTCAACAAATACTTAAAAATAATGTCTTAAGCTCAAGTTCTGTTCAGCAAAAAAAAGCTTATAAAATCTTTAGTTGTGCTTCCGTTCCTTTCTTTGATTAATAAGTCTTTTAAAATTCTATAGCGTTTTCATCTAAAGAGTGCTTTAACCTTGTCACTTACCTCTTGCTTTTGTTATTTTTTTTTGCACCAAATAATTACAGTTTTTGTTTTTATTCCTGATTCACACAAAAGGAATTGGATCCTTTCTGTATCATTAGAAACTGCTGAAGCCATGAACAAATATCTGCCAACCCTATCTATCCTAAGCCATTATTTGTTTATCCTCCACGTTACATCCTATACATTTCCTCATTGTCAGAGTGAGAGCCAGACTTCTGATTCCTGCATTTTCTAAGTCAGTTTGGCTTTGTAAGTGTAAACAGAAATCCTGTATTTCTTGCTTTGTTCCCTCTGTAGGCTGCTTGGCTGCTGAAAGCTGTCACCTGCATAGACCTCACCACTCTTTCAGGGGATGATACTCCTTCAAATGTTCAAAGACTGTGTTTTAAAGCAAAGCATCCTATCAGAGAGGATCTGCTCAAAGCCTTGGACATGCATGATAAAGGTATGGTATCTTTTGGTGTGTGTATTTGGTAGAGAAAATGTCTACATTTCCTCACTATTTTTTTCAGTTTTCAGAAAGGGAATTGTTCCACTGGTCGAAGCTGTGGAGTAGGACCAAAGGGGAATCAAGCCTCTGGTTTAAGCCATATACGCAGAATATCAAAGATTAGTATTTTTTTAAAACTTGGATTTATGAACTCTTCAGACAGTTGAAGTATTAAATATGAGGTCAATTATCTGAGAGCTTGAGAGAAGAGCATTTTAACTAGAAATGCAGTAGGACTGCATTAACATAAAGACTGCTCAGTTGCTGCTGGGCTCAGTCTGGCTCAAAAAGTAAGAACAGAGCTTGGCAGTGCAGTTTCTCTTGCAGTAATTTGCTGATCAAGCATGTCTTAACTCTGCATGTTGGCTTTAAACTTTGAGTCTGTCGATAAAAATCTTGGAGTTTTAACTCCTGTTAACGCTCCTTGCTGCCAGGGTCAGGTGAAGGAACATGAGGGAGGAAGCAGTATGGAGAATTACCTGAACCACTTGAGCAGTTATGACAGACAGGCCTGGTGTAGGTGCTTAAAATCCTTGTGAGAACACAGAAGTGGGAGGTGAGGACAATGCTCTTAATATGGATTGCAGCTGAGCAGGTGGAAATCTGTGTATGAAAAAGGCAACTGTGGCTTTTGCAGGTATCACTGTGGGAGCAGTTTGTGTGTATCCTGCCAGAGTCACTGATGCTGTTAACACCCTAAAGGCTGCTCGTTGTGACATACCAGTAGCTTCAGGTAAGCTGTATTCAAAAATATCCAGTTAAATACTTGGATGTTATAAAATGAGTAGAAAAATCCAGAATTTTGGAGTTGGTTTTGTGTCAGGGAGTAAGGTGAGAAGGTAACAGGTTGAAGGAATGGAATGGAAGGAGGATTTTTTTTCTGGTGTAATCTTTTGTTTTCTTTCAAATTCAAGCTTATGAGGAATGTCAAGTCTGTTTTGCTGGAAGCTCATCAAATAGGTCTTTAAATTATACCTGTGTTTTCCTCACCTGGATAGAAGAAATTGAGGTAGAGTGCTGAGCAAGTATCAGTATACACTAAATAGTTGATAGTAGGAGTTCTAATAAAGGTTTATTTTCCCTATCATGTTTGGCTTTTAATTGTAATCTTATGTCAAGGTTTAGCCCAAGCCAGCAACTAGGTACCACACAGCCTCTTGCTCATACACCCACTTCCAGGATTGGGGGGAAAAAGAATACTGGAAGAGTAAAAGTGATAAAATTGGTGGTTTCAGATTAGAGCTTCCTTTTTGTGCACGCCCAGCCCATTTACTGGTGAGATGGGGTGAGAGGCAGAAAAGGCCCTGTCTCTGTGCTGACACTGCTCAGCAGTGACCAAAACATCCCTGTAGTACCAACACTGGTTTCCTGTACAAATCCAAAACACAGCCCCACACCAGCTACTCTGAGGATAGCTCCATCCCAGCCCAAACCAGCACATCCTACAAGCTGAATTCAATGAATCTGTATGCAGAGCCAAGGGTTGGTGCCTGCTGAGCAGCCCACAGGTTCAGGACTTCTACTTCCAATTCTAACAGTGCCAGCTCTTCTCCAGTCACCACACATGAGAGGCAAGTCCTGAATGTACAATGAGCAAGAAGTATAATCAAAGAATTTTTCAGGTTGGAAGGGAGCTCTGGATGTCACCTGGACCAACCTCCTGCTCAAAGCAGGGACTGACTTTGAAGTTAGATCAGGTGTTTAATGCTAAGATACATGTGAGTTTTTTTGTTGTTGTTTCATTGTTCTGTAGGGGAAAAAATACATACTAAATGCATTTATATGTCAGAGAGAAAGAGAATCTCTGACAATGCCATTATTCTTCCCATTTCCAAAGTTACCTTTGGGTTTTGTACTTAAACCTCATAAACATAATCTTAAATAGAACTCATTGAAAGCAATTTTTGCTATATTGTGATTTAACTGTTAAACAGTATTACTATGGTTTAACTTGAGGTACTACTTAAAAGAATTGGAGAGAATTAAAAATGCATGTATTGCTTCATGTCTGAGTTCACTCCTTGTTTGCTCAATTCTGCTGGAAGCAGTGGATATCATGCTTTCGTGTAGGTTGCTCTGGAAAATTTTAAGGCATGTCACAGATCTTTTCACAAGATGCACTTAGTGTCTTTTGGTACATAGGTTTTTGAGGGTAGAGCTAATGCTTCTTGTAGATAAAGAGAGAGTAGAATGAGGTGCCTTCAGATTTTTTTGAATCATGGTAGGGATTAAAAAAAGAATAATTTTCAAACTTTCTGGTGTATTAGAAGTATTTTATCATTAGTTTATAACATTTGTTCCTTCTACCTGCACTCCTTTCATGCTAGTGGCTGCTGGGTTTCCATCTGGACAAACTCCTCTAGAGACCAAACTGACTGAAATAAGGCTGGCAGTGGAATATGGTGCCAGGGAGATTGACATTGTCATTAGCAGGAGCCTGGTGCTGACTGGCCAGTGGGAAGGTGAGTACCCCTCCTTTGGCAGGGATCCTACACCTTTCTGTACACATGTGCAGGGTCCTTGCCCCTTCCTGAAATCTCTCCATCAATCCTTAAAGAATTTGGTCCTTCCCCTAAGAGTGATAGTCTAGGACTCTCACCTAAATAAAAACTATGTAACTAATTTATGACAAAGGGTTGCATTTTTTTAAAAGAACACTGTTGCAAGTCATGTCAGGCTGGGCAAGCAGAATGACTTTGTGGTTTGAAAATTCAGGTCTATTCCTTCTGTGCCTTTAGAGGATTTTGTGTACAGCATTAAAAAAAATAGCAACTAAAAGCCTAATTATTTGAACAGTTTTGTTAGAAAGCCCAAGGGGCTACTAATGTAAATGATACCTTGTTAAATATACATGTTTCAATTCTTCACAAAAAGACGTATTTTAGTTGTTTCCTTTTTCCTGAAAATTAAGGGTACAAATTGACTGTTCATATTATTATTGATGTTCTGGTGTCTGTAGACTACTACTAATTAGTAAGAACAATAATGCTGAAGATGGTTTTTGCTCTAATTGCCTCCTTAATGTACTGTGAATGGTTTGCCTTAAGTGCTGACAGTGCTCCTGCAGCTAATCTCCATGTGAAGGTAGACACATCATTGTCTTGGAAAGAATTTTCCATTTAGATGTCTAATGCAGTGCCATAATATCCTATTTGCTTGGAAGACTTGATAATGGACCCCTGGTACCCGAGTTTATTTAAGGAAATACAGTCATCATGGTAATAGATCATATTTCCTGATTTTGGTCTTCCTTCAATTAGCAGTTAAAGCTGAACCAAAAAACCCACATGTTTCTGCATCATCTGTGTCTTCAGGACTGATATCCTGGTTTCCATTTGCTGTAATACCTTCACCTCTATTGCAGTATTTACCATCTCCATATTTTGCTCTTCATTATATTGCTCGAAGTTGTATTGTCTGGGATCATGTGAAGGAGAACTCAGAGGAGAAATACAGGGCTGGATTCAGAGGCAGAGTTTGTATCATGACTGAAATGAACTGGACATACATGGTTAGGTTTTTCTGCATGGGAGATGAATTACTTTTTGTGGTCACAGATTACAAGGGAGGAGTGCACAGACATAGCCATGATGGATGTGATATAAAGCTGTCAGTTTACTAAATAAGTAAATTAGGGATGGCTTTTAATTTGGTATGCATATTCTTTTATCCAGAGCAGAAGTCCTGCCAAGGTTGAAAGACATCTGTATTTTGGAGTGGCTTACTTTTTTTTTAACCAATGTCAGAATTGAAATTATTTCCAAATGTTTCCTCTAAGTTTATTCATGAATGTGAATCTGTTTGTGACAGATGTTTACATGATCTTGAAAAAATGCTACTTCAGGAACAGAATTTACTTACCATCCAGAGGATGATGCCACAAGGTGAAAAATTACAATATTTAACTTCCCATTAAAAAAAAAAAAGTATTTAATTGGATGATCTGAATAATTTGGTGACAATCTACTGTTCTGACTTCCTGTTTAGCTTTCAACAGATATATGTTACCTGTGAGAACATGCAGTTTCACCTCTGTCTCATGATTAGAGATACAGAATAATGTATAAAGTACTTTTAAGGAGTCTAGAAGAAGGGATGAAGAAGTCTTTTATAGGCTAAATTCCTGTATTACATAAAATTAAGAAGTCTAGTGCACGTAGAAGTCTGTGTTCAAGGTGCTTCATCAACTAAAACTGCCTTGCAGTTCTATTATAACTTATGCTAATAATAGTAGTAGTAATAATAATATATTTTCATGGGTATTTTCTCACTCTGACAGGCTTCACAACTTCAGAAGTTATTGGAAAAAAAAGTATGTGGTGGAGTGCTTTATCTTGTTGTTCATTTTTCACTTTTCTTCTAGGCTGTGCAATAATTGGGGTCACCAGGATAGAATGGTGTTGCTTTGTGTTTTGCTTCAAAGGCTTGTTGGGTTATTAAATATTTTAGTGTATGTCCAATTATGTCAAGTTATTTTAAAGCAGCTCTTGAATGTTGCTGGAGCTCTTCATGACATTCAGAATGTATTTTCTAGATCTTTATGAAGTAATTGTTAAGATCTTTTAAATAATGCTGAATATGAAAGCAGCTTTATTGGACAGCTAAATTACAACAGAAAACAACATTGAATGAGATGTAAGTTTATGAATTTGCATGCCTTTTATAACTTTTTTGCTTTTAAAACAATGCTATTTTAGAGTAGTTCACTCAACTATTGTCTTGTTTCACTTGACAAAGTACGGATTAAGCTTAAAATTACCAATTTAGATACTTCCTTTGGACATAGAATGTGGAGTCTTTATGTAAGGAGTGATCAAGTTGACCAACAAATTGTTGAAAGAAACTGGATTTATTTATTGTTCTTTCTTTTCCCCCTGTTATCAATATGTTGTGTTCATTGTACCTCCTGAGGTTGTCTGGGGTGGTGCAATGCCACTGCTAATTCCACAGCTTTAGCAAACACCTGGACATGCTCCAGGAGTGTTGTTAATCCACCATTTGCTCTAAGCCAGTTGAATTTGTCTGTAAAAAAAGAGAAAAAACAAGTTATATTCTAAGAAGTTCAGGCATCGCTGCATCCATGATATATATTAGATATAACCTCATTATGGAAATTCTGCTGATTATTCAGCTGTGAGTTTAGAGGCTTTGATCAGGGATTGGAACCCCAATTTGTGCTACATCCTTTATAAATAACACTGACAAAATACACTCCGCGCTCCAGAGGCTTGGAAAAGGCTCCACATGCTGTTCAGAAGCATTGTAGTTGGATTTACCATTTCTAGATGTGCAAACTGCCTTGGGATCTCAAAGCCTAGTTGCACAATTTCTGTCTTGTGTTGTCAGGAGCAGCTCAGACTCCTGAAGCCAAGCTCTGTTTCCAGCTCCATGTGAATCACTGGAGCCTGGAGCTGCACATATGTGGCTGAGAGTAGAACTGAGAGAGTTGTGTTGTGCTGATAGCCTTGTGCTTGTCATTTTGTTAACAAACCTGCCATTAACATGCCAGACAGAAGGAGCTCCAGCTCATTTTCCAGTTTCCTATCACAATTACCTTGATCTTTTGGTCTAACAGAAATCGAAACATCTTCTCTCCTCATCTCAGTTTCTACCCTTAACATCAGTCATTGTGACTGACTAGATAAAAACACCAAATAAATTTAACTTTTTTCAAAAAGGTGGTTTTGTCACCACGGTTGTGGAGAAGAGCTATTTCATAAAAAATTAAGCAGTGGGTTTTTTTCCCCCCTTAATATTTTCATTTCATATGGATTATCCCCTTTATTTTGTGATTTTTTGCACTAATATATTAGACCAAAGTAAAGACCATCTAGACAATCTAGTGCAGATTATAACGAGCAGAAATTGTCAGGGTTGTTTGCTTGAGAGATGTATGGGGGAAGGAACACTTCTTTAATGTATTTAATAGCTACTAAAATTAAATATAATGTACTAAATATTTACAATTTTAGGAAAATGTCAAAAAAGGTTTCACCTCTTGTGTTTTATAACAGCGAAATTAAAACCACAGCTATGAAAGCATTTTTTTTCCTACAAAATGTGAATTTTTCTGACTTCTAGAAATGCATCCAGTAAAAGCAGATCTAAAGTCCATGAAAGCTGTCAGATGTCTTAAGTGGTGCAAAGCAGAAGAGTTCTTATGTCACATCCATTTTAACAGCTAAGTCGGTAGAGCTACTGCGGACTTTATCAGTGAGCATCTGGCTCCAAGTGTATTCTATATAAGTTTGCTTGCTTTGGGTTTTGTGGGCTTGTTGGTTTTGTTTTTTTCCTTTTTTCATCCCTGGCTTAAGATTTAGACTGCTTTTAGAATGGATAATGTTGGTGCTTTGTTCAACATGCTACAGGGTACTGGCCGTTTCCTTTGAGGGCTTTTGATTTCCTTTTATTTGTTTCTAGCAGTCAAAAAGAAAGTCTCTTGCAGCCTCTTCACAGTGGTCTTAGCTCACAGTTGAAAATATGCCTGTAAGGTTTTCTGTGGTAGAGTTTTTTTACCAAAATCTTTGTGCCACTATTGCTGCCCAGAGAAGCTGTGTCTGCTGTGGCAGTTCCTGCTGTTCCGCACAGGTCACAGATATTCCTGGGTTTGTAGTGTCCAGCCTTGATCCTGCTGCTGCTCAGTTTGATGGAAATCAGTTGTAATGGTGAACTTTTTGGCAGCACAGACTGTCCCACAGGGAACCCAGGACTCCTTGAAACACTGAGTACATTTTCAAGTGTGATTAACTCCACCCATACTTCAGACATTTGCCTGAGTTTCAGGATAATCCAGTTATTTGTGCCTTGCTTTAAATTTGACTGAATATTGAAACTTCTCTTTTTATTTTTGAAAGGAGTAGGAGTTTTTACACTTGTTCTGTGTCAAAGCAGCTCTGGCTTGCACCGAGACTGGGATGCTGTGGTTAATTTTCCCTGTCCCAGATGTAGTTGCATTTCTATTTGTACTTTTACTGTGGGGTTGAAAATGCCCTATGAATGTCAGCTATTGTCTGCAATAATTGCTCTCTGAAAAAAGAACAGCATTTCTTACCTACACACCTGCCCCATTAAAGTGTGCCCACTTCTCTGCCACCTCAGCTAACCTGATAGACACGGATGATTGAGGATCCTGAGTTGTTCCTGTCCGTGGGATGATGAGTGCTGGCAGGTAGGGAGCCTGTTCGAGCGATCGTGACGCTAATTGCATGCAAAAGTACCTTCCAACTGCGGGGAGGCTGCTGGAGCTGCACTACCGGGGAACAACAGCTGTGAGCATATAATTTCTTTTCATGGAATCCAACTAAATGTACATTTTGGTTTTGTTTTGACATTTTTGGTGGCTTGTCTTAAAGGTAGAGAAAACTTTTCCTCTTGTTACGGAAACTAGAACAAGAAAGCTGCTTTCTCTGGGTTTTCAAAAGCTTCAGGAAAGAGTCGCTTCACAAAAAGAGGTTTAGTTTGGCTCTAACATGAGCAGGGTTATTAAATGCACAAAAAACTAGCACAGGTCCGTTGTGTTTCTTTTTTGAGCCTCGATTTGATGTAGGTTTCTGGAGCATCATCAATTGATCAATAAAACATGTTAGACTGCATGCTAGTACTGATTAATTCACACCTTTGGTACACAGTGAGAAACAAGGTGAAGCCTGGTGTCTATAAAGGGACTTGCTAAGTGCATTAGCCAGTTGTCTGCTAATGTGTGCAGCATGTCTCAGAAGGCCAGCCCAGCAATTCCAGCCCTGGACACCCTGGTGTGTCCATGGCATCAGTCAGATGTGGGTGGAGGGAGGTCCAGCCTTACCACAGCTGCCAACGCCTGCTGTACATTTCCAGGTCTCACTTAAGGACTGAGTGGAAAAGGAATCTAGTATTGCTGAATAAAGTGAGTCTTTATAGCCTGGACTGTTTTAGCAGGACTTATTGAAGGCTGTATTTTAGCCTTCTATGAACGAACTTTTTGGTTAAGTGTTTGAAGGTTGAGTGCAGTTTGTGAAAAGGAGCCTCTTGAAAAGCATCCTGTTTGCTTGTTTTGCATCTTTCTTTTTGAACTAAGTTCCAGAAATGGTGCCTGCACACTGTAAAACCTGCTGTTCTCCCCACACTGGAGCAATCTTAAACATCCCCAAGTGGCCAACTTCTGGCAGCAATTTTTCATTAATTTCTACCTCTTTCAGTCTCCCTATGTTTAAACTTTTGCGGGGGGCACTGCTGAATTTTACCAGAAAGGGTGGGAGGGTTTTGCTGACCAGGTGCACAGGAAAACATAAGTGTCTCTGAGTACTGATTTGATGTACTACTGTATTTATTGCTGGAAAAGCTATTTTAAAATCTGTCTATGCTATCATAGCATTTTTTGCTCTTGATGTATTCATGGGTATTTGGCATACTGTGCACATTTGTAGTTTTGAGGGAGCCGACATTAATAGCTATTAAGTAAAGTCTGAAACTGCAATGGCATTGTTAATTACCTCCAGTCATGTAATTTATTGAACTTACAAAACTTAAGTTCTTGATTGCTGCGACTAATTATAAGATTGGAAATTAATCCAGGAGTGGAAATTACAGCCACACTTGAAAGCACGTCTCAGGCAACTTTGATCATTCTCCCATGCTTTTATCCCCAGGTCTCTACGAGGAGATCCGTCAGTGCCGTGCAGCCTGTGGAGAAGCTCATATGAAAACAATCTTGGCAACAGGTGAACTGGGGTCCCTTGCCAATGTCTACAAAGCCAGTATGATAGCTATGATGGCAGGTAAATACATGTGGTTTTCTTTTTAAGCTAAGAATGTCTTTGCTATATTATTTATGAGGCTTAAAAAATTCTAGTTGTGGAAGTTTAGTTTTGTCGTTAGTGGAAAAACTTTCTCTAGCAATTACTGAAGTTGCAGGTGGAGTAATGAAGTGTCACTTGTTTTGTATAGCCTACCAAAATGGCATGAAATGTTAAATAACAAACTGCTGAATGGCAAGGGTTGTAGGAACAAGTGATATTTGCTGTCCAGCACCTAATCCTTGGTAGATTTAATAAAGACATACATTTGGGGCAGATACTCTTATCAAGGCAATTGTGGTGACCTACAGATATGTGGGTAGATGGCTCATAACTTTGTTTAAAATGCAAGGGGAACTTCCCTGTGAAAATTCTTGCTGACAGCTCTCATTTTTGGTTTGTGATCACTTCCTCTAACCACCTCTAAGAGTGCAGCTTGGGAAACGAACGTTCCAGTGAACAGGATGGAGTTTCCAGGAGCTATGTGTACTTTGTAGGTGTTACTTTTTTGCATAGCTTAGCACCCATTTGAGCCCAGATTTTCTGCAGTATATTCTCTCTGCAGCTTTGGATCTGTGCTGGTACAATTTTTCCTACTTTAACCAGGATTTTAGATCTGGGCCTTAATGCCGTGTTGGAGATGCAAAACTGGGAATTGGCTTCCAGGCACTTGCTTTTCCCACCGTGCTTGAGAGAGGACTCCTCAGGTTTATTTCTAGAAGTGTAAAGATGTACTAAGAACTACTTGGGTTAGTCTATTTTCTACACTTCCCCTTATTTTTTGTGTTGATTTTTTTTTTCCTGCTGTAAACTCTTCTGACCTGAAATTCTTATTTTAAAGCAAGAAAAACATAATCAAGTGTATTGTCAGTATTTAAATAAATATTCAACTTGCTGCTGACCTCATTGTCACCATGCACAATACTGTGCTTATCTGATTCAGATGGAATGGAAAGCATTTCAGGCTTTTAATGTGGCCAGCTACAATGTCAATTAGTATCATGAGGCAGAGAGGATCAGTATTATGCCACTACATATTGCTTTTAATTAGAAGAGGTGTAAGAAATACACATTTCCTGTTATTTAAACTGATGTATTAATCATTATGATCACTTTTTGTAACACTGAGTAGTGAAAAATTCAGCTTGTAAAGCATTTTACCATTTTCAGAATTTTTGCTGGTGTAGTTTTTTTGAAATACAGCAGATGGCTCTATTGTTAATGATTTTCCTTGCCTAGTTATTCATTTTACAAGATACTTATCCATCTGAATATATCCAGTAATTTCCTTATTTCAGTCTTTTGCTTTTTCTTTGTGGCTAGGCACAAAAATAAAATTTATTTGTACCCTACGTACATGCATTGAGGGCCAGATTTTCAGACTCCAGCTTGTCAGAATTGCTGAGACCCTGGAATTCCAGTTGAATTTTGTTTTATTTGAATATTTGTATCATTTTGTGGAGAAAGTGATTTGGCACAGTAGTTTTAAATTCTAGTTTTAGTATCCAATTTTTCAACAGAAATTATGATTTAAAAGGAAGAAATAAAAGCAGATGATCATATGGATAGTGGTGGGCCTTCGCAACTTCTGTCTGAGGATTAAAAAATAGCAGCTTTGATAAACTTGACCCTAGTATTAGTTTTATGCACAACATGCTTGTGTATAGGGTGTTAATACTTGCACCCAAAAGAACTTGGGAAAAACTTGTTCTTCCCAGTGAGGGATGAGAATAATTTACCTCGATTTGAATTGGTGGCTCCTGACTCCTGTTGTCTCTGAAATAATTCTCCATGGCTACTTATTTTTCCTTCTCTGTACAGTCCATAAGGAGAAGGACATCAGAATGGGAGGAGGCATGCAGTTATCTTAAATTCTTTTAACCGTATCTTTACAAACTTGACTGACATATGATACATTCTGCTGGAATATTTAAGAAGCTATTTCTGAGTGAAAGAGGCTGACATCCCTGTAAGGACAGTGACTCACCTGGCAAGAATAATCTTTGCAGTGCTGAGGGGGACCTGGTGGCAGGCAGCACTGCACCTCAGTGGCTCTGTCTCACTGCCAAAAGAGCACAGTGTTTTCAGAAAGCTGACCCAGACAAACTCCTAGTGTTGAATCAGGGAATTTTAGGTTATTGGTTTGTAGCATTCACTGCCATTTCTTGTGCTTCTTAAAGTCCTGATGGTGGTTTGAGTACATGAGCTTCTCAAGAAAACTGACTGCATTTTTAACTCTGCTTTGGGACAATAAGTAAACTCATTAGTGTTGTTCACTGTCTGGTGTATCCTTGTGTGAGCCACGTCTGTTTCTACAGGGGACACTCAAGTGTGTGTCTGCATAGTCTATTGGAATAAACAGTCCTAAGGAATACAAATGGGAGTGCCTGACACCCCCATGTTAGTGGTAACTATTATATAATTACTCATCATGCTGTTTTTAAACAGTTCTTGTACATAATATGAGAGGAAGGCCATTTTTTTTACTTTTATTTCTTGACACAAACATCAGAAACAGCCAAGGAAGGCAGACAAGGAAGAAAAAAATGAACTTGCAGTGGGAAAGGAGTACTTCAGTAAAGTTGTTGATGACTTAATTGCATATTTCATATATAAGATTTTTATTCTGGGAAAACCATATTACCTAATTACAAAGTCTTCATTGTACTGTGTAACAATTCATAATCATTAAGGTATGCAGACTGGGAAAGAGGTGGAGGAAGTGATTAAGTAAAAGTACTTTAAAAGTGAAAACTTGATCTGTGTCATTTTGACTGTGAAAACTGCTCTTGATAGTACAGCTCCTTTTATGCCACACTTTGGGAAGTTAAAGAAGCACAGCAGTGACATGTAAAAGATACTTATTTTCATTATATATATCTAAACAAGTACCTGTGTAAAGAACAGGAAGAAGTGATGTATGTTCTTCTGCAGCTCTACTAATGTATGGTTTTAAACAATTTTTTTCATAGGTCATTAAGCTGTTAGTCAAATAAATTTTATGTGGAGACACTGACTAATGTAAACATTCAATTTAAAAGGGAATGAGTTAGTGCTAAAACAAACCAACTTCTAAAGTCTCTAGCTCAAATAAACCCTGCAAAAAGTAGCAGAAGATGGCTGAAGCAGTAAGGGTCTCTGATGATGACAGTCTAGAAGAGGAAAAGTAAAATACATTAAATATGTGAGCAGAAATGGTTTTAGATCCTTTGATGCTGTTCATTCCAGAGTGAGCAGAAATAACATAACCAAACAGTGAAGAAAAGCTTTTTGTTGCAGATCATGGGAGAGAGAAATGGTTTGGAACATTGCAAAATAATGCCTGGCTACACAAAGCTTTTACCTCAGCTATAAATAAGGTTTTTATACTGTAGTTAATATTAGGAAAGACAAATTCCAAGCTGCTAATAGCTGTTCTTGTTTTGAGCACTTTCCTGCAAAGGTTTGTTTTGAGCGGGGTTGTGTGATGTGTCTGTAAACTTGCTAGCAGTCATCTACGTGCAAGGGATAACTTTCCTACTGCTGCATGTGACCACCATGATCCAAAGCTTCTGCCAAGTGAATGTTTCATGAAAAATGAAAGAGACCAAGGAAACCAAACTAGCAAAATCGACTGAAAAGTAAGGCATGCTTTGTTCACATGTAACTAACATAGGAAACAAGAACTACTGAATAAGTAATAATACTTGGCACTTAGGTAGCGCTTTGTCTTCAAAGCACATCCTGACATTAGCAGAATAAAACTTAAAATTACCTTGTTAAATACAAGACAAAGATAATAACAGAAAAGTCAAAAGTCAAACTGAGATCGGTTGTGAGTTTCTGGGTTTAAACCTCATGCTCAACCCAAAAGTCGAAGGTTCCTCCTCAGTAGCATGTGAGTTGTCTTATGTGTTTGTTTAACTACAATTTCAGCTGTAATTTCATGCCAAGTCAGTCAGTTACTAGAGCCCAGAGCATTTCCAAATGAAAGTTAAGCCAAGGGAGGAGGCTTGGTAATGCATATGAAACAAGATTTCAATTTGTGTCTTGTTTTATGTGTCTAAAATACAACCAAGTGTATTGAGTTTATAATTTATGTGTAAAGGGTACTCTTTACCTGTAAAGGTAAAGCTGTAAGGGGCTTATCAGGACATTAATTATTGCTGTGGAATTATATTGGGAGTTGATCACTTTCCTGTCTGCTGCAGCACATGTCCTGCATATTCTGCATAGACTGTGGCTGTTCTGCATGTTCAGAGCTCTAGTTAACATCACTGAAAGTTTAGGGCAAGAAAGAAGCACAAAACACACTGTAGAGAAACAAGATGCAGACTGATTGTACTAAAGTCTTAGTCTTGGACTAAGAACGTTTTTGAATTAGGAGTTAGATCAAAAGATGGAATCTTTAAATACAGTCAATCTAAAAGAGCTTGAAACAGAAACAAGGGATTTCATTTGTTCTGGTACAGGGTGGAGAGAAATAAAAAAAGCCAGTAATATGGAAATGCAGATAACAGCATGTTCAGTAAGGCACTACAAGGATGCTCCCTTGAATGAGGTAATTGCCTACAAGGTTAACAGTGATACTGCAACTAATCACTAGAAATAATGTAGGTGTGATAGATAAGCTTGGAGTTGAAAAGTTCTAACAATGCAGTCACAATATACTCAGGTTTGAATTACTGATGAGAGTCTATGCAAAGACTACTACCAAATAAACCAATGTGAGGCTTGAGCAAAGCAGATCTTGAAGGAATGTGAAATGAGACGTAAAAATCTGTCTGGAGTTCAGTAATGCATGTCTAGGGAATCAGAAGTGAAGGAAAGGCAAGTGGTTGACAAAGGCTAGGGCAGGCTCTTGTGAAAAGTCTTTTCAGTTGAGTCAACAGAACCCTGCCTAAGTAGAAGACAGAAGTAATACTTAAGAGAAACAAAGATCTTGGGGAAAAAGATAAAGATACAAAGTCTGTGAAGGGAGAACAGAGTTAGAGTGTGTACAGTGAAGCCTCATTTGTTTGCAGTTTGTTAAAAACCCAGACATGCATGCAGTGGCACATTTTGTTATGCATTTATTTATGTGCTTACTGAACTGTGTGCCTGCCTACACAGCCATATCTGAGGGGAGAGCCTTACCTGGGGCCATTCTTATTTGTCATAGCAGAATGCCTGGCAACTCTGCTAACTTTGTGCCAGGTCTGTTTTGTTAATGGTATTCTACTGTAGTCAGAAAATAGGAATATACACCCTCTGATGAAATCAAAGAAGAAATACCAGTGTAAAACAGGTGACCTGTCAGCTCTGTACCTGTTTGATTTTGTCTTACCCACAACAGCACGTGAGTTTCTCCCTTCACCATCCCCACTTACAAATAGAAACAGTGCTATTTCCAAGCACTTGTCACCAGAAGAACACCAAGTCAGGAGGCCAGAAGATGGGTTTGAGGTTGCAGAATGACTTATAACATATCACTTTTGACAACTTTCCTTGCCTCTTTGGTTTTCTGTATGTAAAATGAACACTGCATGTTTTATAGGACCTCTGTGAGGTTTAGTAAATTAAAATATAAACAGAAATATGTTCCTCTCATTAGAAGGCAGAAATTTTCATGCCTGTGCATGAAGATGGAATTCTCTTGGTCATGATTTGAATTGGGAAATGGAGCAAGAGAAGGTCTGGAAATTTTCTGTGGGAGCTGCTGATTGTGATTTGCTAGTACAGCCAGCCCTGGGAGTGACAGTGGTGGTGGGAGCTGGCACAGCTCTAGGCTGATGGTGCACTGCAGGAGACAGGAGCAGCAGGGAGGTCACCTCCCTCCAGCTGTTCTCACAGCACTCCTCCCAGAATGTTCTTTCCAATGGTAGAGTTTTGCTGTACTTCCCCTGTGCCTGTTCTGTTGTGCTTTGGGGTTCTCCCTGCACTGAGCAGAGGGGCAGGAGTGTGGTAACTCCCTGGAAACCCCAGGATTGTCCTCCTCTCTGAGGAGAAGGGTTTGAATGCTGACCTGTAGATTTCTGCTTCTTGACCTTTAAGAGAGTGGCTAATCTTTGTGCTTCAGCCTTGGAACCTGGTTGTGAAATAGTGAGTTGGCAAGTACTCACAGAGTAACACACTCTTGAGAGGGGTCAACCTTCTATTAGCAAATCATCCTCAGTGCCTGGATAGCACTTCACTTTTGCTGATATCCAAGATCTTTCCAAAGCATGTTAATTAAGGAATATCAAAATGCTATACTTTCAGTTTATAACAACTGATGCAGAGAGGTGAGAAAGCACCCCTATGGCCTTAATTTTCTCCATGAATGAAACCTTGTTTCTATGTTAAATAACTTGTTAGAATTTGAGTTTAAAGCTTCTGAAGTTTCGTATCACCTCAGACTCAGAAATTGTTGCACAGTGAATAGTTCTAGTCAAACATGCCATCAAAATAGCAGGGCTTCCTAGCAAAAAACATTGCATGTGCGAAGCTCCAGTATTGAAGGTAATGGTTTGAGAGAATGCAGTTTTAAAACATGGAAATATTATGTAAAATCAATAGATGTACTGGGTACTATTTATTTCTCTGATATTTCAGGTTGGCTTTTTTTATTCTTTCAGCAGCAGGTGTTAAATTCTACTAAGCCAGTGAAAAATAGAAATAAATATTTAATTTACTGTATCTATCAATTACATAAAATTGGCTTATGAAATATTAAAGTATCTTTTAAGAGATTGCAAGTAGGAACACTAGTTAGAAAATCCTGTCCCTTAACAGAAACTCAGTATAGATGTGGAAATAAACTAAGCATGATTTTAGGGTTGTAGGTACTGGAATATTTTTGTTGTTTTTTCAGGTATTGAGGTCTAGTGATTGTGTCTGTCTAATCTGAAGATATATGTTCATGGCAGTCTCAGTGTGGATTTAGACTTCTAAAGAGAAATGTGTTGAATGGAAAAATACACCAGGAATATGTGATCTTGAACACCATTAGGTTATTTTAAAAAACTATGGACACTCATTTGAATACACCCATTTAATCATAAGGAACAGGAACACAGAGGAAAACAAAGCATAACAATAGATGAACACAAACATAAATGAAATACATGTTGAGACATAAAAATGGGACAAAAACTAGTCATTATGAAACAAGAAGTTTTCCATAAGGAGGGTATGGATTGTTTCCTTACC
Source organism: Climacteris rufus (assembly GCA_013398175.1). Lineage (NCBI taxonomy): Eukaryota > Metazoa > Chordata > Aves > Passeriformes > Climacteridae > Climacteris > Climacteris rufus. The sequence goes on along the minus strand of VZRZ01002225.1, from coordinate 1,992,840 downwards.
TGAATGTTAAGGCTGTATGTTAAAACACACTGATATCAATATAAAGACATCCATGAACTTTTAACAAATCATGTCCCAATGGTGCTGTTCCTGCATTTCAGAGTGTTACATCATGAAGTGCAAGAAACAGGCTGAATACCCAGGCTGACTTCTGGGTTGTATGAGGCTGTGAACACATTCCTCATTGAGCTACACAGGACTGTTCAAACGCAAATGGATCTGTCGTAGAATCGTAGAGTATGCTGAGTTGGAAGGAACCCATTGGGATCATAGATGGCCCTGCACAGGACACCCCAAGAATTCCACTTTGTGTCTGAGTGTCGTCCAAATGCTTCTTGAGCCCTGTCAGGTTTGGTGCTGTGACCACTTCCCTGGGGAGCTTTCTCAATGCCCAACCACCTTGTGAGTGAATAACCTTTTCCTAATGTCCAGCCTAAACCTCCTATGACACAACTTCAGTCCATTCCCTTGGGTTCTTTCACTGGTCACCATGGAGAAGGCATCAGTGTCTGCTCATCCTCTTCCCCTCACAAGGAAGTTGTAACTGCAATGAGCTCTCCCCTCTCTATTGTCTTCTCCAGAGTGAATAGACCAAGTGACCTCAGCTGCTCCTCATACAGCTTCCCCTCAAGACCCTTCACCAGAATTCAAAAGGTCTTCTGAATAGATTTTGCCAGTCTACTTGAGTCATTTTCTCAAAGGAAAAGGTTTCTGTCAGAATGTGAACATAGGATATAGCAATATTGTTCCGGAATATGCTCTTTTCAGTGGTGTTGGGAAAAGGCTTTTCCAGCTTGCCTCTGTGGCTGCTTGTGGTATTTTTGGTGAATTACACAAGGGACTTGGATTTCCTTGGTAGGTACCTGGGTTACTTGGACTCTGTCTCCCAGCCTTTCTGTGTTCCTCTGATTCTTGTTGCTGTAGCTCAAACTGTGTTGGGGAGATGTTGAAAAGAATGGAAGATACTCGCTTCTTTGATTCTATACCTTGGAATTTCACCCCCTGGGGAATGTTCCTGATTTGGTGGTTTGGTTTTTATTTAATTCCTTTTCTGAAATTGTAGTTTTTAAATTCAGCATCTCTCAGATGAGAGAGGTTTCTGCCTGTGCTTATACTAGAGACAATAGCTCTCCCAGAGCTGTCTGTAGTAGTACTCCTTTTGAGGGAATTTTTCAGAGACAAAGTTGACAGTGAAGTCCACAGTCTTCATGGCAAGTCAGCAGGGATCTGTTATCTGATATTCATCTGTATCTGTTGTTTCTTCCCCGCCAGCTTTTGAGCTATAATGTGACATCCCTGCAGTGTACAACTGCAGCTGATTTCTTAAGTTGGATTCTCCCAAAATCTAAGATGTAGAAAAGATTCCTCCTTGGTGATACCAAGATCTCTTCTTAAGTAAAACATCATCTTTCCATCACCTTTGCAGTGATTTTGCAAATCCGATGTTCAACTTAGCAGCCTATCCCAAACATCACAGGAGTGAAGTCATGCAGTTTATCACAAAGATCTGTTAATTCCTCTCTAATGGACCAAAAAGGAAACAGGTGATGATGATGTTCTATATCATCACATTGCACCTAAATTATGGAATACAAAATTGTGAACCATATGTCTTCAAGAGCCTCCTTCCCCCTAGTCCTGGAAAGTGCACCTGTGGCCAACTCAAAGGAAGCACAAAGCCTTACTTGTATATGTAGCTTTGGAACAAACCTGACCCCCAGGATGAGGAAGCAGCTTGGTGAGGTATGATGGAAAGGGATGATGTGTTTCTCCTGACTTCTAGTTGCTGCTAAGAGGAGGGGTAGCACTTTCCAGCTGGTGCTCTTATACCATATGCGTGCTGTTGATAGCTAAGTAGTGAGGTTGATGTTGTGTTCAGGCAATATGTTTGCAGCTGCCCTGGATCTCAGCAAATCCTGCTCCTCAGCAGTTTCCTGGGCTGCCAGCTGCAGCATGGCTGCAGCTTCATGGCAGACTCCTCTGGGAACTCCAGCTGGGTGGACCCTGTGCTGTTGTAACCATGCCTCTTCCAGAGCCTGGGTTAGAATTACCGCTCACTTAGCTTTAAACTACCTGTCTCTAGAGAGCACTGCAGAAATGCTCATTTTTCCTTTAGAAGTAAAACAAAAATATCCTAGCAAAATAAACAGAGCTGCTCCATGCTCTTGAACAACTGCTTGGTGAGTTCATTTGCAGGGACTTGCTTGTATTATGTAGGAGGAACTGAAGCCAGGAGAGAAACTCAGGAAGAAATATATTTTTCTTCTGAAATGTTGAAGAGATTAAGTAAAAAAAAAAAGTGTCAGTGAGAGGTAAAGAGAAGCTTTTAGGTTTGAAGTGTTGCTGTGCCTTTTTTGCTGTCTTAAGAACAGTTTTGGAGTGAAACACAGGAGCATGCAGAGCACTTTGTCATCTGTGTATGAAAGTGCTGCAGATGAGAACAAATAATTACTAATTAGTAAGACTTCTGTATTTTGTTACTCCTTCCTTACTAAGATCTTGTTCATGAAAGACAGAAGCAGGAGAGAGCTGAGACTATTTGAAGGGAATTTTTGTACGGTGGAAGGCAAAGGGAAGGTAAGAACAGAATCAGTTCACATTGGAAGGAGGCAACTAATATGGCGTTTGAGGTATCAATGATGCATTTGTATTATTCATGGCTGTGATTCCTGTATGCTTTGTAGATTTTCTACATTTTCATTTGCTAAATTAGGTGGGACATCACATAAAGAAAAAAGTAGTCAGTGAAATGTAGAAAGATTGAGATCATCAAGATCATGCAAAGCTTACAGACATCTTTCCAGATGATGTGGTTAGCTGCAGCACTGATTTTTATGTTAATTTACTAGTGAATAATTTAAAAAGACCTGTTTACTTTTTAATAAAAAGGAAAGATATAAATTGGCTGAGTGTTCCTAATGTTACTTACAGCTGCCATTGAGCAGATATTAGGGCTTCTTAGTGATGTGCTAGAGCAAAATAAGTTTTATGAATAAACAAACAATTTCTTTTTACTAACAACTCTTTCAGGCTGATTCTCTCCCAAATTCACAATAAATGGCTTTTTAAAGTCTCTTCATAAATAATTACCTTTCTTGTGGCACTTTTTTCTAGGCACTTGGATTTTAATTACAATGATGAACTGTTTTAATAAGTTGTTAAATAATTTTATCTTTTTAGGACTGAATCCATTTTCTATTTCTCTTAGACTTCATTGGTTCCTGGGATTTTAATCCTTTTAATTCTTGCTAATTCACTTGATATTGCACTTTCAGTCCCCTTTGTAAATTCACATTGGAGAAGTAAACAGCATGCAGCAGCATCGTGTTCTTTTGAACTCTGTGCACGTACACCCACCTCAGCTTGCTGGTTATCAATGGTCTCCTGCTACTAGTAACCATTTTGTTTAACTCAGTCATTTGGATCACAGGAAGTATGAAAAGATAGGTAATTAAATGGAGACAATGTGGTTTTGCTTTGAGCTAATGTCTGGGGGCCTTAAAGCAGTCCACTGGAAGATGGGTAGCAAAGTGAATGCAGTGCTTAGCTCATAGATAAGGGATATGTAACACTGCTGTGCTTCACCCCAGAAAAGAATTTTCCAGTGTAAATACTTACCAGATGTGTGATTTGTGTGATTTGATGCTGAGAAGTGCTGAACACACAATTCCTCACCACCTTTTGCTGTTTGTGTCAGAAGGAAAGGCGCAGACGGCGGTGGCGCTCCCTGGTGCGACGGTGACACCGTCACTGCTGTTTGGCACATGGCAGCTCAGTAAAACACAGGTGATGTTTTGCTTGACTACCTCCATTTCTGAACAAAAGTGAGTAAGTGTGAGTGAAGAAGTCATGAATAGCAGAGCAATATGAAAATCTGAAATATTGCTACAGGTTTTACATAGATGATTTTTATTTTTCTGAGAGACATGAAATGTACTGTCTCAATGAATACTGACATTTAATAACTTGCCACTAAATACCTATGAGGATATACATATACATCCAACACAAGAAGAGCTTGATACTAATTTTCTTTTATTCACAGTATTTCAGTATAAAAAGTGAAATGCTAAAGTTCAAAATGATAGTATATATTTAGTCAAAGTTTTAAAAAATATAAAACCTATATGTATAAAATGTAGATTTGAAGATTGAAATATCATCTTCATTTTGCCAGTAGAGTGTTGAATTGACCATTTCTCTGTGCTTTCAATTATTTTAAAACTAAAACCCGTGTGGGTGTTTAATAAGATTGTTGTTGATACTTTTGGTTTGGGATGCTCACCATAGTTGTAGTCTGTGATAATATCAGCACACAGGCTGTTGACAAATGGAGGTGGAAAAACAATGTCCTGGCATATTAAATACCTTTTCATGAGTTGCTGCCTGTTTGTGACTATGCTTACTGGTCTTTTTGATTTCTTTCATTTTTTGAAGTAGTGCTCAGTAGATGTTACGCCAGAAAAGTCTGACTGAATTTACCAGCAACACACCTTCATAAAGCATCCCTTTGAAATAAAATTGTTAGTTTTGCCATGTAAGCATTGTTAATAATGCAGTGGGAGAAAAAAAGGATTTCTTAGAAAACCAGAAGTGTCTTTCTCTGACCACCAGCAGAGAGGTGCCTCCTGCTTGGAGTGTGGCTGCGCAGTCAGGGGTTTTGGTTGTTTTTTTCACTGAAGGGAGCTGGCAGGCTTTTCGGTATTCAGGCTACCTGAAGAGTTGGAAACATTGCGAAACAACCCTACTGACAGTGGTGAAAACATGTCTCTGTACCTGGAAGTTCTCACCTACATTGCAGGGCTTTTGCAGTTACACCAAATTATCAAGGTGGAGAGAGAAGAAGGAAACACTCTGAGGGGCAAAATCTTCTGGAAAGCAGGAGTTGTGAGTGACATTGGTGCCTCTTAAAAACAGCCATATCTTGCCATTGTACTGTGCTACCTCCTGTGTGAGGCCACCCAGGGAGTTACCCTTTGGATATTTGTTGCATCATGAGAACCCAGGAAGTCCATGATGAAATCTGCATGTTTGCAACTTGATTGTATTGAGGACTTTTGACTATCATAAAAAATAAGCTAAAAGTGCCTAACATTTTCCTAGTAATCACATGATTACCAGAAGTGGAATATTCATCTCTCTATGCAAGCCCTTCAGTAATCTGTTCTACCTGATTTGTAAAAGGCAGGTATAAACAAACAGGTCACAGATGAGTCTGGTGAGATCTGGCACCTTGTATTTTTTGATTTTCAGGCAAAACCAAATGTCAAAACGTTGAGCATTCCAGTTGCTCAAGGAAAATACCTTTGCTCCTGGAAGTCCCCCTAGTACTGGAGCCTACACCTGTGCCAGCTGCCTTTTACTGTAGGGAACAATGTGGAAGAGGGGCTGATGCTGCTGTTCCTCCTCTGCATGACAAAGAGACTGGATGCTGGACACATTCTGACTGTGGCATAAAGACAGGGACTTTTAAATCTCGAAAATCAATGCTGCCTTTCTCTGGGTTAGAGTAGGAACAGAATCTTAAACTGCTTTTAACATCAAATGTTGAAAAACACTCAAAATGACATTGAAGTGTCATGATTTTGGCTGTATTATGTATGGTGGATTTTTTAAAATCTTTAAAATTCATAGCACCTTCTTGATAAAGTAGACTGATTTTCTGCTTGCTTTATTCAGTGTGGAGTATTTCCAAATTGATTTTGAACAGCCATTTCTTCAATTTGAGTAATTTTGTTACAAGCTAATAGACAATACGTAAGTGTACCTGAGATTTAATGTTAACATATTTGTTTCAAAGTTGTTATCAACGTTAAAAAGCACAAAGCTAAATGTGGTTGCTAAAACATGGAATGCAATATGCCATGGAGTGCTGTGATTCTAAGCCATCATGCATATTTATTATTTTCCTCCAAATTGTAGTGCTATTACTGGTAGATATATCAGGGTTTTACCTCAGCCTGTAATATGTCATGTACTGGACAACATTTTGAGAGGCTGAGATGTATTGATCCAAAACCAAGAATGCTAAGAGGGAAAAAGTCTGACCTAGACCAGTGCTGATTACATCACAGTTTAAGATCGTTTGTCATGGTTTAGATGAGTTTAAGTGTGAACAAGAAAGTGATGCAATGCGTTTCAGGGTCTGTAAAGGAAGCTTAAAGGGGTAGATTTTCAAATCAAGTCCACTTTCTCCCACAGCATTTTGCTTTCTCACTCATCCCAGCAGGACAACATGGCTCAGTGCTGGGAACCCAAGTATTTGCTTTGTATCTGAAAGGAGAAGCCAACCTTTCTGTAGCTTCATCAGTAAGTACTGGAGGAGGCCCTGGGTTTGGGAATCTGGGGCCAGAGCTGTGCCACCAACACTGCCTCCTGCCCTGGGTGCACTGTGCTGCGCTCTCGAGGTGAGCCTGTGCTACACAGGAGATTTGTACTGATGTCTCTTGTATTTTGAGTCTTGCTCAAAATCAGGAATGTGGCAAAAAGTAGCCCACACAATAGTTTATAGAGGAAAACAGCATTGCAAATGGATAAGCTGAAAGAAAGTGGGTATTTTTCCCCCGTGATCATAGTAAGGTTTGGATTAGGTGTTTGGGATGTGTTGATTTATTTCTTCTTTCTGCCTTTGGCTTGTCATGTGTCACTAGGCAAACTACTTAACCAGTTCCATTAATGCCATATGCAGGAAGAAATAAGGTTAATGTAGGTCATACACTGTAACACCCTTGAGTGTAGTACATGGTACACTCTTTTAAAGAAGAAAAATGAGATCATGTTAAAGAAACATGACATTTAACAAGCAGATAACAATACAGGGATTCCTTAAACTTCCTTGTTGTCCCACTAGTCACTCTTGGGAGCATATACTGGGGCTTTCTCTTTGGAGAGGAAGAGGAATGGCTGTTCCAGCAGCACATAATTGCCTGGACTCCTGCACCCTGACATCTTCCAATACTGCTTCTGCGTGGCAATACGTGAAGGTGACCGGGAGCATGTTTCCTTTTGTGCTTCCGTGTGGCTCAGAGCCAAGTGCCACCACTGACAGGGATTCCAGTTGTGGGCTCTGGACCCAGAGCACATGTCAATTATTTATCTTCTCTTTCTCCAGGCCATATAGGGATTGGATTGGAAGGAATTGCTCTAAAAATAGCAAGTGCCTATTCTATGTAGCTGAGCAACAGAAGGTGATATGGCTCTTCCTGCTGAACCTTCTAAAGAAACATTTTAAATGAACACACAAGAAACCAATACTAATTAAGTAATAGTATTCTGTGGAGACCTGTGGTAGACACTGGAATAGTGCATTAGCAAGCTATGCATAATTCAGCACTGCTGAATTCTTTCAGACATCATCTTCAGGGAATTTTGCATAAGTATGGACTTAATAATTTGTCCCTTTGTGTGCATGTGGAAGTGTTCCTAAGAGCATCGTTTGGCCTGCAGAACCTGTTACTGGAGGTGGTGTACAAGAAAGGAAGCATCCATTCTGAGTCTTGGAACCCAAGCTGAGATGACAGGATGGGTCTTTAGAAAGGTTGTCTTGTAAATAGACATTAAACATGGAGCCTTATGATGGGATTTTTTTTTCCCTCTCTGCAGGCACTTTTTTGAAAAGAGTTGCAAAAAATGAGCAGTTCAGAAGAGACCAAGTTCCAAACTAGCATTTTTCAATGGTAGCTGAGACACAGGCATAGACACCTAACCAAGTGGTCTGGCAGTGTAGCCTAGTGTGACTGAGCTAAAGCTACTGCTTAAGTGAGCTGCTGCTAAAGTGAGTTGTCACAGCTTTGTATTCTCTTCAATGGCAAAGTTAAGCTAAGAGGGGATGTATTTTATCTTGCTGCTGGAGTAGGATAAGGACATGTAAGTGGACAATTAGGATGACTCAACTGACAAGAATTAGCTGCTACATTAGCCTTTTATATCTTGCCCTGCCTCTTATTTTCAGAAAGTTGTTAACCCGGTCACCTCTAGTCAGGCTAATTGTGTATGAATCTGAAGACCCTTCGTTTAGGCACTGATAAAATAGAAAGATGGCTTGCTAATGGGACTTCACGCACATTTGATACTGTATTCTTTTGACATTGCTACCTTGTCAGTAGACACAGCAGGGGATTTTGCAGGTTCTCTCAGCAGCATGCCTCTTTTTGCTACCACTCCTGGCAGTCTTGGAAGGGGATGTGTTCTCCCTATGTCACTTCACGTTGTTATATCTGAGCTGCAGCAACGAGGATACATTTGTGCTCATTGCAAATACTTACAAAGTAGCATGGCTTAATTGTCCCTGTGCAAGCATCTCTCCCCAAACTATTGTTTAAAACTGCCAGACACATCTTTTTCATTATTAAGACTAAGGCAACAACACAAAGTCTGTAGTTATCAGGAGATAATCATTCCCCAAGGGCATTTGAAACACTTCACAACCAAAAGGTTGTGATTACTCCACGATTGCTATGCTGCTTGTTATTCCTTATTGCTTAATTATGGAATCAGAGTGTGTTTCCTGGATGCTGTCATGTAAATAAGATTCTCCACTTCTCACGCTCTGCATCAGTGTTACATGGACTGGAAAGCTTTGTAGCCTTTCCAGTGGATGTAGACGATTTCAGTAGGGCAGGCCAGTTCTGGAAGCTCTTCTGACCTTTGGGAGACCAGGGGATTCAGTCCATGCCCTGCCAAATGCTTACTGAGAGACCTGGGGCAAGTCCATCAGCTTCTGGATGCCTCAGCTCTACAACTTTGTTGAGGTGCCACCATAAATGAGGCTGTGTCTCTAGAACAGAAATAATATAATGGACTTTCTCTTAAAAAAAATGGCATGTATGGTATTGAATCCACAACCTTGGTGTTATCAGCACCATGTTCTGACCAGCTGAGCTCATCCCATCTCCCTGATTCAGTGAGTCTTACATGACTTGCTGCCTTGAAAGGAAATGTACTTCACATTTGAAAAAAACAGTTTAAAGCATGGAAGTGTGGTCTTTTCCAGGCTCACTGGACCTAGAGATCTATCCTGAATAACTAATTTTGTAAAATCTTTGATTTAATGGTGTACTGAGTCATGTAATCTACTCTAAGGAAGATGAAAGCCATCAAGTGTGTATTTTAGCCTTAGTTTTGGTTTTATGAGTGTATGCATTCACAGGAAGATGAGAAGATGGGTGATAAAACTCAGGTTTCTAAATCATCACCTAAGTTTCCAGGTGAAACTCCTGCTGAACTTCATTGCTTAGACTTGTTTTTGAAAACTTGAGTAAGAAACAGACTTGGTGAAACTCCCTTATTATTACAAGGGTGGCATAAATCTGCTTAATGAGGTGCCTTTTATGGCAGCGCTTGATTTTTAAATCCCCCTTTTCATTGCTGAAATCCAGACATTAATAGCACCTTCCATTGTGGCTCTCTGTGCTAGTGTGGGTCCTCTGTCTTCTGCAAGGGGCTGCCTGCAGTCCTGCTAGCAAGCTCTTGTGTCATAAAAAGAATTTGTTCGGGAAATAAAAATGTATTGTTTTCATTGTTAGAGGATGCTACTAAATTGGCTGTATGTTTGTCTAATAATCACATCTAAAGCTGATTATTCTGGTAATAGCCTTAAGATATTATTTAAAAATAAATATATAAATGCACAACTTTTGTACTAATACTAGTTTTTAATCTCTTCTTGTTTCTATGAAGTCTGAATGAGATTTTCAAAATTGAATAATAATTTGATCCGTTAATCTTTTGAAGCTAGTAATTTTATTTTCCCCTCTTTGCAGTCTCTGAGGCTCGCAAATGAATAGAGCTTCATTACTGGAGTCTGCATTTAATAACCATTATCCATTATCTTGTAATTAAGACTCCCTGTAACGAATCATGAGGACAATGCAAAAATACATAGTACATTTCTTTAATGAACTGGAAAATGTTCATCTTGTTCTATTTAGTAATGAGTTGCTGAATAGTCGTTAAATCCACTGGAGAATAGAACTAGATGGATTTTGAAGACTATCTTGAGTTTGTGGTTAATCTATTAGAATTAAAATTTCATCTTCTATTTTTATCAACAGCTGATTAGAAGTCATTCTGTTTGACCAAATTGATTAGAAGACCATATACAAGGGCAGCTGTTGTTTAATGAAAGTTTTTAATGAAACTGTACCATAGAGACTTGTAATTATAAGACTTATAAAAGCTTTGACTTACCTTATAGTAGAAAAAATGAGAAGTATTGCACTGAAGGACTTTAAGTGCTACATTTCGAAAGGGAAATTAAAAATATAATTTGGTGATGTTGAAGTTTCACTTCCACTGCTCCTTGTTTTAATGTGACTATCAGATGTCCGTAGTGTCTCTCTGGAAAGGATTAGCCCTGAAATGTGTAACTCAATTGTCTCTCCTGTGTGCTCCGTTCTTTGCAAAGCTCAATCAACTATTAATTGCCTCTTTTGCACATGGCACTTTCTCTGGAGTTAGAATCTTTTTTGCAAATAGCTGTTTCTCTTCAGAATGGAAATTGTCACAGGAGGGTGCAGTTGAATCACCACTGGGCTGAGGTGGTGCCTAGTCAGGATGCCTACAGGGAAAACTGTGGTCATAGAAACCCCAAAGTTAGTGATACCATTTGATTATGTTTAAATCACAGGCCACAGAAACAGGCCTGGCTTTGTCTTGCCTTGCCATGAGGCTGAGACCCAGCTGTGTGCCAGTCAGCTGTGCCATCCCTCTCTGGAGTGTGCTGTCAGAATGGAGTCTAGGCAACTCCTCAGTTTGAGCCAGTGCTGAAACTTCCTTTCCTTACTCTAGGGGATGTTGTAGAGGCATCATCATTCACATAAGAGACAAAATGGACCCTAAGCCAAATTTGAAGTGGAAGCAGATGCAGTTCCAATTGACTTAAGTGGATGATGCACTACTACACGATGTTTGAATTATCCCTCTTCTTCTCCCAATTACTTTTGATAATTAATGATCCCACAGTACACCTTTTCTAAGAAGTAGGTTCCTAGGGATGAAGTGCGTCCTAATGAAATTAAAGAAGTTTTGTCATTGTGTTGTGTCAATCCTGGATCATGCACTGCAAGTCTCTTTTCTTTTAATTTTTTTTTTGTTTGTTTGTTTTTTGTTTTTTATTTCCTTAGCTTTTTTTGCATGTTACTTCAGGATTTAAGCCAAGACAGAACAGCAAGAATACACAAGAATGTTACACAAGTATTAAGACAGGCAGTGGAGAATATTGTTCACAAGTGAAAAAACAGAAAAAAGAAGCCACTACTAGCTCTTGTTCTTTAAATAATACAGATGTTTTGACCTTGTTACTGCATTAAATCAGACCATGGCTTTAAGTATAGTAACTTGCAATGTTACAATTGCAAAATGCATAAGAGGGGAGTTTTCCCTTGGTTTGCAGTATTACCTAGCTGCTTTAGTAAATGCATAAGAGATATCTTTCGCTTCATTTAAAAACAGCTGCAGGAGATACAATGCCAGACTGTCAAACAGGAGATTAAGTAGATGCAAAGTTAAATTTAAAAAAGAAACTGATGAAAATAATTTCTATTCACAAAGATCCTTGTGGAAGTACTAAAATGTTGATTTATATACACCACGGAGACATAGGTGTAAAGGAACGCTTTGTAATTGCTTTGGAGCAGGAGGACATCTTTGAGGCTGTGAACTATGTATATGCAGGGTGTCTGTTGTTCTAAAACTGCTATAAAACATTTTACTTCCTTTCAGGTTCTGATTTTATAAAGACATCTACAGGAAAGGAGGTGGAAAATGCGACCTTTCCAGTTGGAATAGTCATGATGCGAGCCATTAAAGAATATTACTGGCAAACTGGCTACAAGGTAGTTCTCATTTCCTTTATAAAAATTAACTTTTAAGGTATTTAAGTGGTCATCTCCATTAATAACAGGGCAAATCTCAAGCTGATAGTGACTGGCAGGTTTCCATGAACCTCAGCAGAGCTATACAAATTTAGAGCCATTGAGTCTGTCCAGTGTACACAACTGCATTTTCTGACTTTGTTCTGGCAACCCATGGGATATATTTTGCTCTTTCTTCCCTTGCCAGAGAGGCTTTCCAAGGGGACAAGGAGGCAGATCCAGTTGTATCCTGTTGTCTGGGATGGAAGGAAGGAGAGAGGGGCCAGGGATTGGAAGAACCTTATGTCCTGGTACATAAGGTCACTGTCAGGTGAGATCAGTGGAGGCAAGGAGAAAAGGGGAATGTACAGTAGAGCCAGTGATGACCTGTCTGTGCATTCACCAATGTGCTGAAACATTGAGAAAGGAGGGAGTTACCAGGAGGACTTAAGCCTCCTCTCACTTCCTTTATCCACGGGCAAGTGGGGGCTGCCAGTTAGATCTGGTGCTGGAGTTCAGCAGTGGGTTTTGTCCTCAGCCCTCAACCTTCAGCTTATCCTTCTATCCCTTCTGCAGGTGGCCTTTCAAGGTGCAATGTCAGGAGATGGAATGAGGAGTGGGGTAGGGGCTGAGGTGGCTTCAGACACTGTTGGAGCATGAGGAACGCATGACACCAGGTTAGATGTGTGTCCATCTGCTCTCTGCAGTCATCTAGATGAGGCCAGCATGGATCCCTGGGCTGTCCCCACTCCTCCCTCCACCAGCCTGCCTCTCTCTCTGCCACACAACAATCAGAGCAGCTCCAATAGTTTTGTTTCTGTGAGAGCATCATCACTGCCCCAGTGTGAGGCAGATCCCTGGGGCCAGTGGCTCACCTGGGCACCAGTGCTGCTTGCACAAGCTCTGTGCCACAAGTTGGTCTCTGCTGCATTAACACAGCTTTGTCCCTGTTATTGGTTATAAATATTGAATTCACCTTTTGCTTTAAAAGGACGCATTCAGGGTATAAAATGTGTTGTTAAGAATAAGTGCTTGTGTCTGTGTGCATGTGTGTGTCAGTGAATTAGATGTAAACTGACTTTATGTACTTTTATTAACTGAAGACAATATTATCAGTGACAATAAATTTCTAAATGGTTTCTTTAACAAACTAATTTTGCTGCTGTAGGGATGCTTTCTAGCAAGGCGTTGCCTGGGAAAAACAGGTTAATACAGAAATTAAACTTCTTCAAGGAAAGGAACAAGTTGCAGAGTAACATTTATTGACTGATAAGCTGTGGTGGTGATATGAAAAGTGTGCAATATAATGGGAAATAATCTTTTCCTGTCATTATTGAAGGACATACATAAATTGGTTTTTCTGTTGGGAAAACCCCCAATCCAGAAAAACTTATTACTTTTAATAATGTAAGGTGAAGAGAAAATTCTTGAGGAGATGAACTTATTAAGCAAAATAATGAAATGCTGTGAAACAGCAGGAAAGTGGTAGCTGGACTTTGTACTGCTCTTGAATTAAATTCCAACCCCCCTTCCTTTTTGCGTTTTTATGGCAGTCAGATGTGCTGTTTGGAAAGATGGTAAATGGAGGAGAGGACAGGCTTGTCTTTGTCAGCTTTTTTTGCAAAGAAAAGAGCTTTCAAAATTTGCTAAAAGGGAAAGGAATTCTGAATGATGGTTTTAATTCTCTTACTCTGTTTTACTTGTTTTTGCCACAGATTATCTAAAGAGACGTAGTATTTCCAGGAAGAAATCTAAATTCAAAATTCATTAGAATTTTTCTTCCTGAGGGAAAACACATTCCAACTATTTTTATTTATCATCAAGAAGATGCTTTTCCAGTTGCTGTGCTTTAAATTCTTCTTGGAAATCTAATGTTAACAGTTGTATGCATACACTCACACATCTGTTTGTCCGTCCACAAAAACACAGTCTTTGTGGTCTGGATTTATCAAGCTTTTCCTGCTTTTGTTCTTTATAATCTTATTGGAAATATGCCATTATCACAATGCTCCAGCATGAGAGAAGGATTTATTCCATGTTTGTTGGTCCTGAAATCACTATATAAAAAAGATTACCAAGCACGTTTAAAAACAGATACTTTCAGATTCCACTGTTATATCCATAAGGCACAAAGAAATCCTCAATGCAGTGAGGTTTCAGGAGCTTACATGCAAAACCGAAATGATAATTCTTGCAGAATGTGAAGGTTAATGGCAGAAGGAAACATAGGAAGAATCGCTGTGTGCTACATATTGTTCAGATTTACTTTTTTTTAATGCAGAGATAATTTTTCCTAATTCTCCTTGTTTTTTGAGAGTTTAGGGAGCTGCTGCAAGCCAACGTTTTGGCATTTTTGATGAGGGATTTGATAGCTGTGTGTCACAATTCCTGTCTTGGAATGAGATGTGTTTAAATGGCACATAACCAAAGGACTGACATTAGGGGTTTATGCCAAGTGCACAGCAGGTCCATCATGGGATGCAGGACGTGCTCTACCTCGGAGATCAGTTTTCCTTGGTGTTTTTGCCTCTATGTAGGTGGCAGTTCACCTGACCCAATATAACACACATCTCACATCAAAGGACTGGAAACATCCAGCCTGTGTTGGGAGAGAGAACTTTTGCAGCTCCTGTGAAGCACAGAGCTTTTAATTTTTGATAAAGACAGACCTAATTTAATTCCCATTTGGAAAATTTTAGTGAAAATTAAACCTCTGGTAGGTTTGAATGTACAGCCAAATCATGTGTGACTCTGGTGCACAGGGTTTTTATAAAGTACGGCCATCTCTCACTGCTGTCACGAGTCAGCTGCCTCACGGGCTTTAATTCAGCATCTTTAGTGCTATGTTATGTTTGTTGTTCTATATTTGGAATTAGATTCTGACATGGGCAGTAGGTGACTCTGCAGATAGCCTAGGTCCTGCCTAAATCCCTTGGCCTAATATGTACTGTAGGCAAAGTACTTCCTTTAGACCTTAAGCCCAGCTCCTGAGAAAATGCATGGGAGTCAAAAATATTGCTTCCTGAGGATGAAAATGTTATTTTTGGCAGTGATGGCTGAGGCTTGATAGCTCCCAATGCTAGTCCAGATCTTGTCCTGTTTGCAACCAGGTCCTCACCAGGTAGAACTGTTACATCACAGGCACTGTGAGCCTGCAGGTGGACAAACATTGATTGCTCTTGTAGTGTTGCTGATGAGTGAAAATGTGTATTGCACTTCTGTTCTTTTTTCTCTCTGAAGGTGGGATTTAAGCCTGCTGGGGGCATTCGGACAGCCCAAGAAGCCATTACTTGGCTCATGCTGGTGAAGGAGGAGCTGGGAGTGGAGTGGCTGACGCCAGAGCTCTTCCGCCTGGGTGCCAGCAGCTTGCTGGGAGACATTGAGCAACAGGTTGGTTGGTGGTGGCTTACCACTTGTGGACATACAAAGTAATCTTTCTAAATATGCTGGCTTACTGTTTTTGCAGAAATGAAACATAGTGATGACAGGCTCACTTCCAGCTCAGCATTTCTTTACATTTGACCTGTCGTTACAGACATCTGGGACTCTGATGTTCCAGCAGCTGACCATTGTCTAGGCCATGTGTGCGATGCAATGAGCAGAGTCTCAGCTGGGACATGGACTGAGTCTTTTGCAAATGCATGGCATGCCCAGCTGTGACTGAGCTTCAGCTGACCCTCAAAGTACCTCACAGACCCTTTGTGTCACTGTGCCACAGCTGCTCACAGTGTATTTCCATGCTGTGGACAAAGTCTTATCTCCTCCTACACATGGTGCTGCTGACAGTGAAGTTTTCACATGTTGAGTGTTTCCTGGGGAAGAAGTTTCCAGCGGGAAGAAAGATTCTGACCTGTCTACCCATGAGCTGCATCACTGGCACAGGGCATCAACCCCGAATGATGCAGCATAGCTGGGAGAAGTGCAGTGTCGTAGGAGTTTCCTGGACTTGACTCTGGTATTCATTAAACCCAGGAGAGGGTGCCTCTGATACAACCTTTAACCAAGAAAAATGTTTAAGTGTCGTTGTGCTGTTGCTGCTGCTGGGAAAACAGGAAATATAGGGCATTTGAGGGAGGAAAAAAGCACCAGTCTCTTTCTTTTCCCCAGCTTTCCTAACAATTGAAATACTGACATGTTTTAAGAAATACAGAACAGCTGAGAGGAGTCAGGTTAATATTCATGACTGAAAACCCCTGGCTCAGCCCTGCAACGAGGATAACATTGGTTTGCTCCTTCTACTTCACTCTTGACCTAAAATCATGTCCCTGGTTATGACAGAGGAGCATGAGCTTTCTTGTTGCCACTGCCATCACTGCTGAGTGTTACAACACAGCCAGTGATTTTGTTGCACTATTTGTTCTGATTTCTTAAGGGTTGTATCTTTTATCTGCCAGGGATTGTACAAATGTCCCAGCCATGACCAAAGCTCTGCAATTCTAAGCCATCTAAAAACATGGAAGAGAAAGTGCTCCAATCATTATATTCAATAAAGCATACATACTGAAAAAGTCAAAATCAGATGACAGAGTAAAGCATTGACTTCTATCTGGCTCTTTTTGAAATCTTAGTTAAAAGCAACAAGAGTCTTTGCTTTTGCTTCTTATTTTCCAAACACAACAGCAAGAGCCCGTAGTTCATATCCTACAAACAAATATATAAAGGTATATTACATCATATTTTATGCATACACATACAAACAAATATCTATCATCTTCATCTGGCATGCCTTTAATTTGTTACTTCCTTGACACTTTCAGTTTTATAGTCACATATAATTCCAGCATAAATTTTCTTTTTTTCTTGCAGATTTTCCATCATGTGACTGGCTCTTATGCACTTCAGCATGAACTGGCAATGGCTTAGACACAAAACCAGCTCAGGATTACTTTTATAAAAGAGGTCTTTAAGCAAACAGCATTCAGAGGTCTTCTGACAACCAAGTGCATATGATAGAATTAAAGGCCTAATTCTCCCTTCTTCATAGTTTATGGTATTTAAAAATATGCTCAAGTCTGCCGGTTGTACTCAATCCAAAAGCAGAAAAAAGTGGTATTTCTGAAATAGTTAAATAGTTAATACTCACAGATTTGCAAAGTTAATCTTGCAAAGTTCCTCAGACCAGCCTGAAAAGCTTATTAATGGCAACACTGAAATACTGTGAAAAAGATTTAGGTGGCCTGGTAACATTTTGCAGTCACAAAATATGAAATATCTATGGAATGTTTCATATTGCTAATTAAGAGCTACTGATCTTGGAATAGATTTTCATTCACCTCAGACAAAATCTCTGGCACAGATGTGTTGCACTATTGATTGTTCTGTTGATTCAGTTTCAAGCATTGTAACGGGAAAGAAGAATTAAGTTTGGTTATTACTTTTCTTTTATAAAATGTCTTCTGTAGCAAAAAAAATAACCAACCAGGCCTCTTTTTTATTTTTAATATTTTTCCCCCCAAACTTGGGCACAGACATCCATATTTAGACCCTTGAATAAAAGTAGCTTGATTACTAGAACAGCTGAGTATCCACAGTTGCTCCTGAAGTTAATGGGAGCTCTGGGTGATCAGAACAACTGAAAATCAAGCAATCTCTATATAGGTGCCTAACTATGCATTCAGGGGCCTATTTTTAGGCATTTCACTCTTAAAATTTTAGTCTAACTTGCTTAGAAGCTCCAATTCCTGTCTCCTGTCATTTTAAAACACATTCATGCAAATCTTTCCATTTTCGTGTAGGGGGTTTGACTGTCAGTTTGCAGGTGTCACTGCTAGGCTGGCTGAACTTCAACTTTGCCATTCTAAAAGCAATTCTGTAATTTAAAAGGTGATCTGAATTGTGTCCTATATGGAGTTTAATGCTTTAGTGTAAAAAATGTACTTTTCTCAGAGTACATTAATACCCAAATCATCAACACCTTTTGAGTATCAGACTGGAGCTAGTAGATTCATTATATCAGAACTTCATTCTGCTCACTAACCAGAGTTGTACTAAAAACTTAATTATCTTATCATCATGACTAGTCTCACTGACTTAAGTAGGTCTCATCATGGAAGTAAGAGGAGGAGGAGGATTTTGCTGTAAATCAAGCTACAAGGTGCATTTATTACAAAGAGATTTATTATAAAGATAATAACTCAGTTATTTATCTTGCTGTATCACCTCAATCACTAGTGTGCTACAAAACATCTTGGACAGATAGGAAAGCTGATTAGGAAAAAAAAATCATGTTACACAACATACACAGAAAGCAAAACCCTGTGTGCAGTGCTGAGGATTAAAAATGGACCTTAATTTCTCAGGAAGAGCTCATCCAAGGCTTTCAGCCTTTTTCTGCTTTATGTCTCAACACAGAAAATGAGACTGAGCTGTGACTCTATTTTCATGGGTTTTTTCCTGAAAAATGGCCCTTTTTACCATGGGTTTTCCTTCTGATTTCATTGCCAATTTCATCAAAGAAAAATCCAGTGCCTGTCTGCATATTGAGAGGAAAATTCTGCTGCTGAGCTTTCAGCAATGCACAGTCTGTTACATGTAGTCAGCTCCCACCAGGTGCTTACCAGGCTGACCCTCTGCCATGCCCTCCCAGCAACCACACACTGGATTTTTGCTGCTGTATAAATGTTATTAAATGTTATAAATGTCCACACTTTCATAGCAGAAAGCAATGCCACTTTTAAAGTATACTTTTTTGTTGTTGTCTGTCTTTCGGACATTTTGGGTGAAGATAGAAACTGGTTTTGGAGTTGCTTTAGTTTCTAGGTGAAGGACTCTGTGCGGTTCCTTAAAATTAATAGAGGTCCAAGGTTGCCACCTCACTATGTCAGGTGAGTCTCAGCTCTGAGAAGAACCTCCCTGTCTCACGGGAACGGTGTTGATTAAAGAACTTGCCAGGAGGAATTCTGTCCACAGCCCCTCTTGTTTTGATGTACACAGGGGCTGCTGCTGTCAGGGGTAACAGGAGCTGTTTGCAGAGGGAGAGGTTCCTGAAAACTCAGGAATAGCCACTTCTTTTTCCATGAACATTAGAAACACACCCATGTGAAATACTGTACAGCTCAAAGCCAGCCAGTGTTTGGGGAGAAGCTGAATTTATGCATATTTTCTGTTGACACCTTTATATTTTTTGTCAAAAAGAAGAAAAAGTAGCAGTCTGTAAACACAGCCAAATAAAGATGATTCTGGTTTGGGGGTTGTTCTTTTTCGAGGAATGAGCAGAAGGCTCAGTGTTTCAGAGCAACTGGTTGTCTGTGTTAACTCCTTGGGGACCTGAGTTCCATTGATATTGTGTGACTGGGGGCCACCAACATGACCCAGAGCCTTGTCTCTCACCCCTCCTGCAGAAGCTGCTGCTACCAACCAGGAATTGGTCTGTTGACAGCCCTGAGTGATGTGAGGGGTTGAACTTGGGCCAGGGATCCCATGAGGAGGAGCAGGGGGCAGGGCTGGAGACGGAGAAGGAGCTCCTAGGCTTGCTGCCCTTTGCCTTAACCTGCACTTCCCCTGCCCTGTTTTCCACCCTTCCCATCTTTTTCCTGATGGCCACTTGCTGCTGTTCAGTTCCTGTGGCCAGCTGAGATTTACAGAGGCTGCTGCAGGTGATGTTAATCCTGCAGACAGCACATGAGAGGCAGAGGACCTGAACTCCTGAGAAGTGTGGAGGGGGCAGAACTCCATCGCTGCAGACTTTGGGAAAAGTTCAGATTTAGCACTGTGCTTCAGGCCATTAGAAAAGGAACAGGCAATTAAGCACTCACGTCTAAATATATTTCAGAGTGTAACATATGTTTTGTGCAAGTCAGTCTTGTATACTAATTTATTATTTTTATAACACTTATTCATTTAGGATTTTAAATAGCTTCATTTTGTCGACCACATTACTTTGCAAAGAAGAGAATAAATTCAAGAAGAAAGTCAAGTAGAAACTGCAAATCTAGAATATTCTGCATCAGCTTATTTACTAGGAGAGGGAATTGGGAGAGAGGGTAAGCTTTTTTCCTGGTTTGTAGGAAACAAAGATATTAAATAGTAATTATATGTGAAGTGCACATATCAGCTGGGGCAAGTAATACTTTGATATCTTTATTTCATCAGCCATATAAGTTCATTCTTTCATTTCCTTTCTGAAGCAGGGAACATGCATTATATACCATAGCACATACCACTGAGACAGAAAAAACTGATCTACTTTTAATTTTATTTTGCTCAGTTGGAACTTTGGCTCCCTGCCTCTCTTGGGGGGAAAAAAACCCATGAACAACAACAGCAAATTTTATCCAGATCTTGTAGAGCTTTTGCTGAAATTACCAGAGCTGACAGCTGGATGATGTGTATCATGTGGGGTAGGACTAAAAGGAGAGAACTGCTTTTAATTAGATGTAACCTGCCCAGGAGAGAAAGAAAATTGTCCATCTGGTCATTTAACAGGGCAGCCAGAGAGAAGAGTATTCTTCTTATGCAAAGACGGCATTGGTACAATTACTGATTGACTGTTTTTATTAAAATCCCAGAAAGTCAGAACTGGGCTAATTTAAGAGGTGATGAGACTTAGAAAGAAGCATCAGGAAAGTTTGCAGCCCTTGCATTCCCTAAAAGCAGGAGTGAGTGAAGGGTGACTCTCAGGGCCCACCGAGCAGTGCTGTGCAGACTTTTCCTCTTTTCCAGGCACTTGACAGATCCTTCCCTTTCTGTGAGGACCTGCAGTAACCACTTACCAAGAGAAAGTGCAATTAAGTTGGTTTAATATCCTTTAATGAAATTTAACACTGATGCAATGAAGGCATGCCAGCAAGATGCTCTAGCCCTTCCTAATGAGTTTGATGATTTTAAGTGGCTCTGTTTTGAGCACTGGGGATGTCCTGTGGATTGCTAGTTCTTGGAAATTGCAGAAAAATACAGCAAAGCTTCCTTGAAGCATGAAAGTTTCACATCTCTGAAATCACAGGGAGTGTTTGAAAACACTGAATTGTGAAAGCATAAGTTTAAAATTGCTTCTTTAGCTGAGATGAAAACAAAGGACTTTTTAAAGAATGTTAACAAACTGAGAAAGCCCTACTGGAATTGACTACATTTGTTTTTTCAAGTCTTGCTTTCTGTATGGAAGGAGTAAAGGAATTACAGAATCAGAGAATGGATAAGTTCAGAAGGAACCATAGTTGGGCCAACCTTCCTGCTCAAGCAGAGTTATCCCAGAACACATGGCACAGGACTGTGTCCAGATGGGTCTGGAATATCTCCAGTGAGGGAGACTCCACACCCTCTGTGGACAACCTATTCCGGTACTCGGTCACTGAACAGGAAAGAAACTCTTCCTCGTGTTCAGGTGGAACTTCCTGTGCATCAGTTTCTGTCTGTTGCCTCCTGTCCTATTGCTTGGCACCACTTGGTCCATTTTCTTGACACCCTCCCTTCAGATATTGATAGGCATGGGTCAGGCCTTCTTTTAGTCACCTCTTCTTGAGGCTGAACAGGCCCTTTTCAGGCTCAGCTGGTGGAGATGAGCATCATCTCTGTACATCACAGTATCCTTATGTAAAAAAATCCTAAAATGGATGATGATTTACCCAGTAAAATGAGGGAAAGTTTCATAAGCTCGTCTTTCTATTTCAGTAACAGCAAGAGCTCTGTTTTTATTCAAAGACTCGAATGAGTTGTCACCTATTTACTAGGTAACAGACAAGCAGATGAGCAGAGCAGCCAATGAATTCTCTTCCTGTGTCTGGAAATGACAAGGCTGGGTAAAATCCCATGGGTTAGGGGTCTCTGCCACTGTCACAACCTGAAGAACAAGTGAGCTGGTGGAGGAGCTGGGAAAGCTTTACCACTGAGCCTGGCAGCTGCATGAACCAGCCCATGCTCTCTCTCACTGCCTGAGAGGTTGCCCTGGGGCTGGAAAGTGCTAAAACTGTCTGTAGTGGTTACTGGTCCATTGAGAACTCCTTTTTTCCACCCTAAAGCTCAGACCCGGGCAACCAGCTTCTTAGGAGAAGCTGAAGAATGTGTGTGCTCCATGATTTAATTTAATTACACATAAGATGATTAAGGATGTTATCTTCATTTCCAGGGAAAATGAAACATTCAGCCAGCATCATGTCAGAAGTCTGGCTGAAGGCTGGCACGTTTCAGTGCTGGCTGCTTTCTGCTGCCTTCAGCAGAGTCTGGGGCTTTCTTCAAAGCACAGGCACAGCTGACCCAGAGCGTGATTTCTTGGTGTAACTTCTTTAAAGGCATGAATTGAAAGAGGAAAAAAATGACGATCCGGGCTCTGAACAAGAAGGGCTTTGTGTTGTGGTTAGCACATATCTGTCCAATCCCAAAAAAGCCTCATGAATGCCTTCACCCCGTGTGATAGCAGCTGTAACGAGGCCTCTGGGATGGCAGTGATGGGGAGATGTAGGTAAACAGAGGGGTAAAAAGAGAAGCTGTGAGAAGTAAGGGAGATCATCACCACTGCTGTTATTGCTTCACAGAAGTGTAATCTTTTGTGATCTCTTTGGAACAGGAGGTAAATAATGAAACACAAGGGAGGGAAAAAATTAAAATAAATGCAGTGTGTGAATGCATGTTAAAACAGATGTCAGATTAAAAATAACTGAAAAGGAAATTCTACTGTTGGGGGAAAAACTGCTTTTTCTGTCAACATTTTATATTCCACCTTCATTAGGCTAAAAGTGAAAGAGCTGGAAAAAAAAAGGAGAAGTTTTGTTGTTTCCCTCTGAATATTAAGAAAAGTCTAATATGAGCTCAGAGGGGATGCTCTGTGACACATGGTGCTGGAGAATTCTCAGGCTGAAGCCCAGAAGCTGCAAGGATGTTAAACAGATGCTGTGTGTGCTGAGCCCTGGGACTCACAGCTTTAAACCTGCAGCTCTGCACATCCAGGTGGTTTCATCCTCTCCATCCTCCCTCCCTTAGTCCCTTCAGGGTTGACGAGTCCTCTAATGTGGTAAAAAAATAAATCTTGCAATCTGGTAGGATCACGTCATCCAGTAATGCCCCTCTAACTATAGATCTAGGCACCAGGGACTGAATTCTAGTTTCTTCAGCACTTTTAAATGGGTTATTTCAGTGTTTGATGACAGCAGAGTGGAGAACATCTACACAAACACGTGTTTTTCCCCACATGGCAGCCAGACCGCACCCATCCTTGGAGATAGCAAATACTCAAAAAATGCTAGTAAAACAGTGTCATCCCAGGTCTCTTCTGCTAAATGTGCTTCAGACTGGCTCCTAAAAGCTCATGATCTGAAAGGTGACCTGCCCTGCACCTGTTTAAAGCTCAAGAATCTTTAAATAAATACCTTAAGACATAGTGAGGCTGGACAGGGAACCACTACATTTGTTGGAGAGCTGACATGGTTTGCTTGGCTTCTTCAGGTCAGCTGGTGAAATGAGAATAATCTTTACGTGGTTTTCTTCTTTATTTCTGAGTGTGGAATGCAGGTTTAAATGAAAAAGGCACAGCTCTGTGACTAATGCCTCCGCTTACAGGAAGAGTCAGAAATGACAGATATATTTGGCTGCCCTTCCATTGTGGATGTCCAACATATTCAAACAACTTGATGGGATCCAGAGTGAGTATGTTCCTATAGTGATTGAGAAAAATATCTTTACTTTTCTCTACAATTACCCTGAGCAAATTCCCACAACTCCTATTTCTTTAAGGCACTTAAGATGAGGAGGTGAGGAGGAGGCAGCTGAGACAGAAGTAAAAGGTATCCCCAGCAGACTGAAGGCAAAGCTGTTTCATAATTTCTGAAACATGTCTAAAGCTAGCCCTGACAGTGTCAGGTAAGATCCCAATGCAAGATCCCTGACAAGAACTGTTGGTGAGTGGGAGCATCTTGTCATTATGCTGGCTTAGGATTTGCCAGAGAGGAAGGAGCAGATGTAGTCCAAAGCAACCCCCCACAGCCAGTCAGGGCAAAAGGAGTGTGTTAGCAACACGGGAGGGTATGGTGCTGCTTAAATGCATTGTGTTAGACTGCAGTCAGATCAGACATCACATTCACAGAGAGAATGGACAGGTAGTCATGGCCTCTCAGTAGCCCACCTCTGCCCATAGCCTGTCCTTGGAGACAGTAGCAGTGACCTCCTCAGCAAAGTTGGTCAGGCAGAGGTCTCCAGGAAGTTTCCCCTGCATTCTTCCCACTGATCTAATTTCAGTCACTCCCCACCCCTGCTTCTCTGAAAAAACCCTCATGACCTTCTGTTCTGAATAAACAAATAGATACATAAATAAAACTCACTTCAACTGCCAAAAATATCCATCCACTCCTAATTGAGTATGTGTTCCCTGGGCTGCCTCCTCCAGTGGAAGTTTCTTTCTTTAGTGTTAATTCCATTTAGTTTTGCTGATCGTGACTGCCACTGTCTCCATTAGAGGGCCTCAGAGCAGTGTGTTGCAGTGTTTTAGGATCAGATTTAAACCTCTATATGTACTTTGGGCCTAATTTCCTGCTGTATAGCTCTCCTGAACTCAATGGGGTGTGAAACTGGTGCAACACACGGAGAGGAAGAAAAAGTGCTATGCCTAAGAATACATCAGTGCTTTGGGTTTTGCTGACAAGATTAAGAAATGCTGAGATGCTAAGACAGAATTTTAAATACACGTGTGACAGGTGAGGCAGATGAGTAAGTTAATTGCTGCTTGTGTGTTTGAACACAGCATAATTGGTCAATAGGGTATGTTTCCAGAGAACAGTAGTGAAGTGCATGAGCAAAGCACAAATAGAGCTTTAAATCCTTCCTTAGAAATTACACTTGTTCCAGGTAGAAGTTGGAGTCTCAAACGCTTGTAAGTGTCATAAATGTTTTATTCTCTATTATGCTCCAATTCTGGCACTGGTGAGCTAATTGCTTGGACTGAAATTTTCTAGGTAGGTGTCTTCCTTGACTGAACTTTCTTATAAAAAGAGTCAGAAAATAAAGCTGAATAAAAATAAGGAGGAGGCTAGGAGTTTTCAGCCCTCACCTAGAAACTGAGGCAATTGAGATCTGTGAAATTCCATTATTTCGGAGCATGAACCTGTGGCAAGGGGGAGAATGGTCCCGACCCTCAGCACTTGCCTTTGTGCTGTCAGTGTGGCACCTGGTGCCAGCCAGAGTGTAATTCCATCAGCAGGCAAAAGCCAGACTGGTGGGAGGGAGAGACACTGGCACAGGTTAGAGAAATAAAGGAAACAGGGAGTGCCAGTGAGAACAGGGAAAGTGGAAGGGAAAGCATGTGGGGAAGATGATTCGGAAGTCCAGATGCAGAACAAGATCGAGGTGATCAAGGCAAGAAGAGTGGAAGTGAACCTGCCAGAAACATGGTGCCTCATCAGGAGAGGAGGAATACTGGGACCAAAAGAAAATGGTTCACAGATGCAATGTCCTGTCCATTAATTTAATTTTGGGAATGTCTGGGAGACAGACAGGTGGACCAGGGAACAACATTATCACTGGGGACACTGAAAGTGGCATTTACAAAGGCTGAGAGATGATGGCATGGGCATATGTGAGAGACTGATGTGTTATATGGGTTAAACATTTTTTATGAAGTATTATAGCAAAAACTGTATAACAGAACTTCATCAGAAGACCACTACCATCCTGGATGGGCCCCTCTGGGCTGAGGCCCTGGACTGCACGTGGATTTGAGATAAGATAACACTGACACTGTTCTGGGGTCTGGGCTGGGGGAGAAGAGTGCTTCCCAGGAGGATCATGCCCAGCAGCTTCGGGGTGGAGGCTGTGGCCCCAGGCTTATCTGCTGCCAGGTTGTGAGTGTGTGTGGTGAAAGCCTCTGGTCAGAGGGACACCCACCCTGTGCTGTGCAGAGCAGCCCAGCTGTGGGAGGCCCCCACTCCAGGAAAAAGCCCCAACTGCAGAGCTTGCACGTGGAGGGGCAGCTGAGGGGCTGTCACGGCTGTCAAAGGCACCCCCAAAGGGGCTCCCAGACCCTGCACCAGAGCCCTGCAGGCAGCAGACCCACGGTCTCAGAAGGGACAGTTTCAAGGTGGCCCCCTCAGGGGTGGTACCTGGGTGTTCTCCCCCCGGTCCAAAGCGTATATTCATCCAAGAAATTTTGTGCTCTTTGACGGCAGCGGTGGCAACGGGGACCCTTCACCATCAAGAAGAGCAGATATAGGGGATCCACGAGACATCAGGGGGACCCACGGAGGGGTGATCTGCTTCCAACTAACCTGTCACTCTCCTTGTCCCCTCCCCCCCACACACCTCTTTTCTTTCTTTCTTTCTTTCTTTCTTTCTTTCTTTCTTTCTTTCTTTCTTTCTTTCTTTCTTTCTTTCTTTCTTTCTTTCTTTCTCTCACCTATTGTTAAATAAAATACATCTAATCTTTTTGGCACCAACATTTGTTCTCGTTTGGTCTTAGTCTCGCGTCTTGGAATTATTTTCAAACCTTAAACATCTCCAGCTTTATGCGCAGAGAGTTCTATTTGTTCCTCTGTGTTTAAAACTGGATTGTAACAGCATCTTAGTCTTTTATAACTATGAAATGCTTTCCCCTCCAGACCTCAGTGTTTATTCCTTGTTTCCTGTTGTGAAGGTTGTAAATTTAATTCATCTGAGCAATTAACTCATTGAGGCAGGGATTGATTTTTTTGTCCTGTGTTCACACAGCCCTTTCTGGGATGTGTTGTGGTTCTTGGCTGGCACCTTTGCATATCACTAATGCAAAAATGTCGATGGAGGTAAATGCGAGTTCCAGCAATGGAGGAAAATGGTTTGGTACAAATTACTGGGTTTATATCAGGGACATCAGACAAAAAGAACAAGGAGAGTTTAGGATGAGTGCCAACAAGACTTGCTGTAAGTCAGTGTCTGAGGTTGTTTGGCAGCCCACTTGGGAGGCAGCAGGAGCCCCTCAGCTGGAACCCAACCGAATACAAGACAGCCACGTTCAAAAAGCACAAGCCTGCACAGGGAGGCAGATGGGTCTTGTGGGTCCACTCCGTCTTTAACTTCCCTGATTCTGCACAGCCTTCCCCAGAAGCCGGCACAAAGGAGCGTCAAAAGACAGAATACATATTCATGGCCATTTCTGGAGCTGCAAACTGTGAAAAGAAATCAAGTCGTTCTCATCCATGGACTGAAATTGAGAGTACACTCTAATCCAAAAGGATCCCAGCTCACAGAGTGGTGTATGAAAATCTTATAAAGCACTGCAACACTCCATAAATAATTTTCAAACAAGAAGCTTTTTGTTTCAGTGATGGCAATGCTAAAAAGGGAGAATGGCAAATAGCCGTCAAGAAGAGGCTGAAACACTGAAGCACTCTGTGCTGGTGTTAACTTTAATCACTGCAAGAGTTACACTCAGAGTTATCAGTCATTTATTAGAAACTGCAGATGATCATTGCAGAGGTTTAGATTAACAGGGACTGGAGCCTGGTACTGTGCCAGTGGGGTGCCACGTGACGGGCAGCCCATGGAATAAACATTCTGGCACATCAGAGCACTATAAATCCTCCAAATGAAAGAAATTAAAAAGCCAGGAGCAATTTTGAAAATGATTTATGATTGGAGGTGCACTTAGGAATGCTTTTATTGTCACGGGAACATCTCCTTTCACATCCTTAAGGTGACAGACCCGCTCTGCTTCCCTCTGGATTTCTTGGGCTGCCCTGCAGATACGAGCACCACGGAAGTGTGCTGGGGGTTGGGGGGCATATGGGCACTTTAGCAGCATCCCCTGTGTTGTGAGGTTGGCTTTCCACAGCCCAAGGGTGAGAGAACAGCAAATCCGTTCTGACATTTTGAGTATGAGAAAAGACACCAGTTGTGGGGTGGTTTTTTTTCCTTTTACATCTATACCATAACCATGCTCCTAAGTGCACGTATAAACATTTTATAACATGGGTTTGGAATAACACTTGAAAAATAAACTTAAGAATAGTTCCTAAGCAGAAGGTATTCTTATCAAAATAGCAGTCTGTTGCAAGTCAGCCCTTTGCTCCATACGTAAAAGATGCAGCACTATCTGTTAGTGTTCTTCTGGTATAAATATTGCTGAATGTTTCACTAAAATACAATTCTAGTGCTGATATAGATATGTTTTCTTAAACAAAAAGTGCTTTCACTGTAAACTGAAAGGCGAAACACTGTGGTTTGCAAGCAGGGTGCTCTCTTGCTTATCCAAGGAACAGCAGTGGTGATGGGAGTGAAAGCTGGGATATCTGGTACATCTAAGATAAGGACACTTTGATTAATCCTGCACCAAGACAGTGACAGCCTGGGCCATGGACACACACCTCCCTGCATCTTTGCTGCCTTCCTGACTTCTGCTCTGGGCATGCCTTCCATGCTTCTTGTTCTCATGCCTCATGCCTCTTGTTCTTCTGGGGTGACACGGGGGTGTCCCATGTGGGGTGCCATGCACAGGTACTTGGCAGGGCCAGTTGGGTTAAACACATCTAGATTAGCAAACCTGTCTGGTCATTACTGCTTCTGTCCCCAACAAAACTTTTAAAAAAGTCTGCATGGGTGATGGTCTCAGTTAAAGGCTTGCACATCTCCCAGTGTTGCCTGTCTTTAGTGATTGTGGATACCTGTATCGATCTACTAGGATTTCCTTCACATGTTCTCGCAGCTGACTTCTTAGAAAGGGTTAATTTTGCATCTGTCTCCTGATCTTTTTGATGTTCCCATCCTGGGGCAGTGCAGCAAAACAACTTTTATAACTTGGTTGGAGGTCTGCTCTTCAAAGCCAGCAGCTCAGGAGCTGCCTTATAAAACTCTGCGTGTGTTTGCTGAACGTGACTTTTCCTGTGCTGGGCATTAAACTCCTGCAAGGTTCTTTCAGCCTTTTGTGAGGAGCCACCCACATCCCCACCCCATCAAGGCAGGGCAGTGCCCTTTGAGTGGCACACACCTCAAATGGACTGACAGCACAGGGAAGCTACACCGCATATGCAACCTTGCAGGGTCCCTCCTCACCTTCATGTGGGGTGAACGTGGTGGGAGCCTTTTGGGGATTACATGTGGAAGGCTTTTCTTGAATTTGCAAGTGTTTATTTACATTTTGCAAGCACCTCGTATTGTGGTTTATCTGTTGTGCTTCTGATATTGACCCAGGATTTATAGTTCACTGATTGCCAGTTAATTACATGCCATTAATAAATCAATAACTTGCTTTGATCCTGATTTGCTCTAAAACATACAAATTGACCAGCTTTTCCCTGCAACAACGCAAATCTTCTTCTGTCCCTTTCTGAGAAATAAACCAGTGAAGTTGTAAAGCAGCTCCCCTCTGCCACGCACCAAATTCATGTGTCTCTTTGCATGTACCTCATCCACCACGCTGAACAAAAGGGGCAGAATGGGAAAAAAAAGAGCTGAACATTAAGGGAGGGGCTCCCCATAGGACTGGAAATAAAGGGCACAGCTAAGTGTTTTCTGGGGTAGCAATAACTCTGGGTGGGGGGGGAAGATCGCCAAGTTCTTGGAACACAGGGAGAGTCCTGTAAGTTGTACAAATTGTGCCAAGGGAAACCGAGCACAAAGAGGGCTTTAAGCCATTCTGGAATACTCCATGCAAAGCGTGAGCTGAGGCACTATAGGCTCGTAGCCTCCATGCCTCTGTACGGAGCAGGGGTCTGTGCATTCAGTCCAGTCCTGATCTCTCTTGTCACTTTCCTGACAAGGCTGCTGAGCAGGGGCTGCTATAGGCACGTCTGGATCCCTATTTAAGAGTAAATAACCTGTGAGAAATTCTCTTTCTGCATAGTAAGTTTTTCTAATTTGGGTTTGATTTAGAAATGCTAAGGCACAATTTTAACAAGGCAGATGCTGCCAGAAATGCAAGATGCAACAAAAAGTGATTTAATCCTTGTGTTGCGTTTAAAATAACAATATGAGTAGATGCAGTGAAGGACATTTTAGCCTGTACCAGCTCCACAACAAGTTCCCTGTCCTAAGCAGAAGGGCATGCCTGAAACGGTGGCCTGGGAGCCAGAGGAGCTGCCATCCCACCCTACACACCCCCAGTTTGTGTTTTGACATTAGGATCTGAACTGCTGGCATGTGAACTGTCTGTGGCTTTGTCAGAGGGTCTGCCTGTCCCCAGCCCCATGGAATCTGCACCAAACCTTCCAGTGGACAGACGTATGGAGCTCCAGTCTCGGAGAGAGATCTGTGGGGTTGTGTGCCTTGCCTTTCAGGGCCCTTTCCTTCATGTCTCTCTTCCCCAGCCCATCAACACTCCAGCAGGAAAAGGGGATGCCATCAGGCACAGTTATTAATGCACAATGGAAGTGCCATGTGTGATTGTCTGTGAATGCTCCAGTGTTTTATGTAATGCAGCTTTAGAGATTTCATTGTAAAGTCGTTTTAAACTCTGAACTAATGGGTAGTTTGGCAACAGCTTCTACATATGAAGTCATTATTAATTCCTTTAGTACCATAATAACATTGATTTAGATGAACTCTTATAACATAGAAATTGTATAGTATTTAGCTGTAATTAACGTCCCCTAATTAGGAAGTGTTGCCAAGTAGTTTTCTCTGCTGGCTCTGTTGTACTTAAGTGCAGCTGGATGAAAATTAACCACAAAGGGAACAGCTTGTGTTTTATGTGAAGTTTGCCTTTGATTGATTAAAAAACTATTCCTTAGTACTTTATTTTATTATCAAAGAGGGTGAACTGGATTATCAGTGTTGCAAAGAGCCACAAAGTCACATACCATAAACCACACACACATTTGTATAACATGTAAGCCCAATGACTTATCTGCACATTCAGAAAATTCACAGATTTATTTTGTCTCAATACCACGAGTTACCATAATAAAAGTGAATTGATTTTAATGTGTCTGTCATTAATACAGTCTGTAGAAATTCAAGCAGAATTAGCACAATTTAATGTCCACTCAGAGGAAAGAGTCATGCACTGCAAGCTGAGAGGCATTTGTTGATGTGAAAAATGCTGACATTTTTGGAAATTCAAATTATAAATGAAATACTGCTGTCAGTTTACTGTGCAACTTTGTAGCATATGGTGCTTCTGCTGGTGGGTGTTATTTCAAAGTTTGCAAATCACACTATGAGAGTGTCCCTCTGGTGAGCTTTTGCAACGCTTAGCAACTGTGAATCAAAAGTGACAGTACAGAGGAAGAGGGACTAAAAAAAAAAATTCTCTCTCTCTAAGTCAGTAGAACAAAGTACACAATAAGTTAATACATTTTTACAGGGGAAAAAAAGGAGGTCAACATGCTAAAGCTAAGGAGACCAGTGCTTCCATTCTTGCAGAATAATGCACAAAATCTTCTAAATTGTTAAAATAAAAACATGGTTTGTGTCTCCCAGTCTCTCTGACTTTGCTATGACAAGAGAATTAAAACAACTGGCAGGTAAAACATAGAATTCACTTCAGAATTAGTGGAGTTGCTGCAAGACATAATGCAATCCCCTCAGACAGTCCAGATGTTTCTTTTACCCACTCTGAAAAAAGTTCCTATCACCACAAAATAGCATTTGCCATTTGAAAACCGTTGTCCACCCGAGGCTGGCAACACATAGGAAAAAAGACAGAAAAAAAATTAGATTCTGTAGTAGCTCAGCAGTGTGGATTCCAACTAGGCTGATAAAAGGCATTCACAAGTAAATTTAAATAACTGAAATATGAAGATGTCCTACACCACGGGTTTCAAGAATCTGCTACCCAGTGACCCCTTTTATGTGCATATCCACTATCAAGGAGTGAACATAAAACTTGGATTCACTGTGATTTGATCTGACCCTAGCTGCTGCTTGTTGTTCTGCCCCACATAGTGACTTTTGGCACTGAGATGGAACTGTGGCTGTGAGGTACAGACCTCATCAATTTGCCAATCAAGCTGGCTGAGAATAGAAAGTGATGGGGCTGTCAGTAGCAGTTCAACCATAAGCAATTCAAAACTAAGCAATTTGGAAATTTAAATAGTTATAATGACCAAGATTCTCTATGTTGGCCCTTAATTACTGCAATGTCAATTCAGCTGAAAATTGCCTTTCCCAGGTAATGATAATTCTTAGAAAAGTCTTTGCTTATACACCCACCCATAGTACTCATTAAGTCAACCTTCTTCCTTTTGTCTGAAGAGCTGTCAATTGTATGTGACATCACCAATCATCTGCCATCTAAAACATCTCTAGGCTGTCTTGCTGAAGGCAGGTTTATTCTCTTTCAGCTGCAGTGCTCTGCATGGCAGCCCAGCCTGCTGCTACAAGCAATGTTGCACCAAACGAGTGTGATGAGTTGCACCACTAAACGACGAGTGGCTCAAATTT
This sequence comes from Climacteris rufus, assembly GCA_013398175.1. NCBI lineage: Eukaryota > Metazoa > Chordata > Aves > Passeriformes > Climacteridae > Climacteris > Climacteris rufus. The sequence goes on along the minus strand of VZRZ01002225.1, from coordinate 1,960,720 downwards.
GGTTGTTGGCATCTCTGGTGAATCCGTGGTCTATGAAATAGTGGTGTGTTCACACGTTTTATGTGTGAAGGAATCCCTATCTATTTCACATTCCATATTTCTTATATTTCTTTTGCAGCAATCTGCTGTCTCCAATTCAGCATTATCACATTACTACTGTCTGTGTTGATCTACACTGGTGGACATCACTGCTGGTTTTCTTTTTGTGAGAAAAAAAACATGAAAAAGAAGAAAAACCATCTCCATGACCAGAATGTCTATATCAATTGCCCACTGTTATTGTAACCTATGTTAGTAATTTGATTAATTTCCCACAGGAGGCCAACAGCACCTTGCAATTCTGGGTGCAGGACTGAAATACTTTGTTTCTGCCTCCCAGTCAAACTGGAGCAGGCTTTGTCTTCCACTTTCATATGAGTAATATGGAATTCCAAGGAAATCAAGAAAAGGTAAAAGCAGCACCATTGCACCCGCTGAAAAAGTCTTTCACAGACAAAGGGAACTCAAGTGCCTGTGCATCTGAATTCGGAGTAGTTCAAACCCTGGCAATGTGTCTCGTGCCCTCTGGACCCCATGGCCAATTCAGAGCATTGTTTTATGCACAGCATCACTGGCTGGGCAAGGGAGAGGATTGTCCTGCTCTGCTCTGCTCTGTTCTGCTCTGCTCTGCTCTGCTCTGCTCTGCTCTGCTCCGCTCTGCTTTGCTCTGCTCTGCTCTGCTCTGCACTGGAGCAGCCTCACCTCGAGTGCCGGGGGCAGTTCTGGGTGCCACAACAGAAAAAAGACATTAAGCCATTAGAGAGTATCCAAAGGAGGGCCATGGGTGGAGGGTCTGGAGAGGAAGCCATATAAGAAGCATCTGAAATCACTTGGTCTGTTCAGCCTGGAGGAGACTGAGGGGAGACCCCATTGCAGTTACAGCTTCCTCATGAGGGGAAGAGGAGGGACAGACAGTGATCTCTTCACTCTTGTGACCAGTGACAGGACCCGAGGGAATGGCCTGAAGCTGAGTCAGGGGAGGTTTAGGTTGGATATTAGAGAAAGGTTCTTCATCCAGAGAGTGGTTGGGCACTGAACAGGCTCCCCAGGGATTTGGGCACAGCACCAAGCGTGACAGGACTCAAGAAGTGTTTAGAAAACACTCTCAGACACATGGTGAAGTTCTTAGGGGTGTTCTGTGCTGGGCCAGGAGTTGGAGTCGATGATCCTGATGGGTCCCTTCCAACTCAGCATACTCTATACTGTTCTATAAAGAAAGATGAAATGGACTCCATTTTTTATTTTAAAAGAGAAGAGGGTTTCTTACATGCTGCTTTCTTGACCACTACTCCTTCCCGCACTGGCCCTGCATGCTGAACATGCCATTCTGCCACATCTGTAACAGCTGCATAAGGGTTGCAAGCAAATTCTTGCAGTCAGAACTGTTTCTTACTAGTTTTGGTGCAACTTGCTTGCTCTTTCACCCTGCTCCTGATTCTTGGCTTGCACATAATGAAATAGGAGGGGCCTTAGGCACTTTTAAAAAAAAAGTCAGCCCTCAATAAATCCCCTTAAGGGCCCATTTTAATTCTGCTTATGCTCTTGATGTGCAAGTTCTTACCCTGCTATTCCCCTAGAAGCAGTTTATTTCTGTCTGTCAGCACTGCCAAAGTGACAAAATCCCCTTTCCCACCCACCATGTAATTGCTCTGTTGATGCCCTTCCCACACATGCCTGTAGAAAGAAAGCTCTCGCTTTATTTGCGCTGCTGAAGTGAATAGCATCTCCTTCCCCCCTCCATCCATGTGGCTTTCAAGCAGTCACACTATCATTAGTTATTTCTATTCTGGAGAAGCACCCCACCTGAGAAGGGAGCCTATTCCATGGCAAGGAAAGCAAAAGCCTAATCTGGCAGCTCTCATGTGCCCAGAGTTCCTGGAGCTGAGGAATTTGGGGGCTGTAAGAAATGCAGAAGAAAGCATTACAAATAAGGGAGAAACAGAGTAAAGCAAGAAAATGAAAGGTTGTGGTTTTAAATTGCCTTTTTTTTTACTGGAAAGGCTATGGGGTAAAGTAGCTCCCTTTGTTCTGTGCTTGCACAGTGCCATGTTGTTAATTTTAGATTATGATGAGAAAAACTATCCATTGGAATTGGGTAATTTTTACTTTTCCAATGCCTCTCAGTCTCACTCATCTTCATGTAAACTTCCGTTGTTGGTAGGAAACAAAAGCAGTTCTAGAATCAGTCTAAAGTTATGTTTTTATTTAAATTACTTTTGGGTTTATTTATCCATCTATTTTAAAGGTGCACCACAGATTAATTTCCCCACCTCATTCCAGCTGCCTGATGTATGATTATGGAAGACCACACCACCACTACAAACTAAATCATCAGAAATAATTTCTTCAGCTTGCCTAAGGAAGCTGACCCCAAACTCTTGTTAAAACTTCAAAATTCACTGAAGCATGGTTACATAGAAACAAGAAATAGAGTTTCAGAACCACTCACCTCTAAGGCAAACAATGCTCAATAAATTTGTTTCCTAATAAAATTTTAAAATATAATAACATGGCCTTAGATAGATCAAATTTTTAGTTTAGACACGCTAAGATTTTCACATAGTTTTGCTCCTCTGTGGTTTGGCAATCTAAGATTGGTAAGTAGCCATGGTTATATTGTTAAATGATTGGAGAGCACAGTTGTAACATATTTTGCAGTCAGCATCCTATTATATGCAGCTTCACAATTTTGCAATGTGACAACTCTCTTTGTGGGGAAAAAGTCCCTAACAATGGTCTAAATCACACATTTGTCCTGCCTCCGAGCCCTGGTGGTTGTCAAAACCTGTTGCACTCTAGCAGGGGAGCCTTTTAGGCATATTCCAGGGCTGGCTTCATGCAGACAAAATCCATTAAAGGCCACTCAAATGCCACATCTGAAGAATCACAGAAACCTGCTTATGCCCACTCTGTAGGCAAGCAGCCCTGAACACCACATGCAGTGGTCAGCTTTCCTCGTCCTTGCTGTGGGGAGCACTGCCACGCACAGCAAACACCAGTCAATCTGTATTACTTCCTTAGCATATGTGTAGGCTATCAGAGAGGGTGTTATCAAAAACAATGCAAATGCTGAAGTTAGGAAAAAATTAATCTCATTTTAGTAACAGCATAATGGACTAACCTTAAACCTGTTCCTCTCTGAGTATCCAGACTTTTCTCTGTGCTACTCTACCATCTCCCTCCGCTCTAGTTACTTCCTCTTCAAACAGTCTATTTTTATTTGAACTTCTGGTTTTGTAGAATTAATTATTTAATTTCTGAAGCAGCCAAAATGTATCTGTGAAGGAGCTGTATTAATTATCGTTCCTGGGCTAACTCATGGAAACCTGTTCTGGGGAAGAACCTTATTATGCAACTGATGATGCTCTTCTGATGGCACTACCATGCTAGACACTGGCTGTGCACTTTTGGCCTTGGTTTCCAGATCTTCACTCTGCTTTTTTATCCCCAACAGGACCTTCTGTCTCTAGTTCAGGTATTATCAAATCTTCATAGCAGTGTCTGATTACAACATTTTATAATCAGCTCTAAAATTTTCCATCTAAACCACAGCAGCATGGATTTTTTAATGGCAGCTTGGAAATAACAGCCTTTGTCATAAAGCCCTACATTAAAATTTTATCTTTATGGAAATATTTATATTTGGGTTTGGATAAACAGAAACCAGTTCTGCTGTGAGTACAAATCAGTGCTCCTGCTGTGAAAATTGAGGGGATGAAAAATATAAGTGAAGAGGAGACTTTCCAGTGTGTTCTCCAATGATCTGCAGAATGCCCCCAAACCCTCTTATTTATTTCTCGGTAGTGATTCCAAAGTGGAAATAAAAACATGCTGCTCAAAGTAGTTTCTGGTTGGTTCAAAGGTGATATTTCCATCAGGGATGATTTACTGTTCTCAGCAGTCCCACTGATCCAGCACTCCTGAGAAACTCAAAGAGAGAAATTGGGCTCCCGTTCACTTGCCACTAGTGTCTATAGGGTTTTACAGTGCTACAGCACTTAATGAGATTCAGCACATCCAGACGTGTTTTTTCACCATAAGGGGACTCAGATCTGCATGTTCTTCCCTCAGCACCAAGGGACAGCCCAGTAGTGACATTGCAGGTTTGGGGGTGCACTCATGTGTGCTGTAACATGGCCATGAGCAAAGGTGGGAGCTCTTCTGAAAAGCCAAGGACCTTCTGTGTGAATGGAGTTGGGGAGAGAGGAGAAAGAGGGTGCATAAGCAAGATGGACCACAGCCCTTCAGATTATTATTGAGAGCTTTCCTCTCAGAGCAAGAGTATTTGGTCCCAGTGCATGCTCCTAGAAAGTGATCTATGTTACATTGCATGGATTTTACACAGATCAAATACAGAAAGACCTGGAACTGGAACTCAGGACTCCATCTTTTAAACAAAATGCTGTAACCACACAGCTGGCTATGGTCTCCCTCTCTTCCTCTGGCCCAAATCACTGCTAAGTCTCTCCTGTGCTGCAGCATGTCTTCCTAAGGGAAGTTAGAAAATGCAGCCCCATCCTGGTAGTGCAGGTAGACACCTGGAGAAGAGAGAGAGAGGTTCAGGCAGGGGAGGAAACTGGCTCAGGGCTCCTTCTGTCTGGCCAAATGTCCTAATACCAAGCCACTCAGGGCCAAAAAAGCTCCAGTTCAAAAAATAACTTAAATGAAAGCAGAGACTTCCAGCGCATTTTACCCAAACTGGTCAGCATTCCCAAAATTTTTAGACTCTTCTGGAAAAAGAAAATATGTTTGGAGATTTTGATCAGGCTTAGGCATAAAGATAGGCAAAGAGCTGTCCAGCCATTTCAAGGCTAAGCTGCTGCTCTCTGTGCATTAAAACTGATTGTGAGGTTTTTGGGAAGCACAGAAGGAGAAAACTGCCCGTAAAAGATTATGAGTCACAGGCTGGGGGGCCAAATAAGTGGTGTTTTGTAGGACTGCAGTTTAGGATACACTTGAAATTAATGGAAATACCAGTTAGGCAGCCCAGTTCTTTTTCTGTCTTCCCTTTTGGAGGCTGATACCTGTCCCTGAGTGGTCCTGGAGCCTCGTTTAAGAGACAAGGTCACAAAGTTTCAGCACCTTATCCTGGCCGGCTTTGATTCCCTCCTGTTTTAAGCAACCGTACGTGGAATGAAAGACAAGCACACATTTCTTAGGCAGAGGCATTTCACTTTTGGCTGTGTGACACAGGATGAGAGACGTACCCAACCTCCCAACTTCTCGCCTGAACTCACGCTTCCTTCACGGCTGACATTTCTCCTTCTGCCAAGTCAAATCAAACCCCTCTCTCGCTCACAGCTCTCCTGAAAACTGCATTTACAACCGGTCCAAGGCTCCTGAGCTGCTGCCAGCTCTTCGCACGTGTCAGTGTTCGGTGGGGAGGAGAAGGGCCTTATGAAACACACCTGCTTTGGTTTGCTGGGCAAGAGCCTGTTCTCATTTACAAGTCAGGCATAATGCCTGTGAAGGCACAGGAATTATTCCTGTGCATGCCAGCTACAAGGGCAAAATGCATCCCCCCTCTGCTCATGCAAAATGTAACCCCTTTCTTTTGCCTTTAGGATATTCTACCATTGGCTCCAAACTTGCACTGTTGTGATTTAAATCACAGTTCTGTAGGGTAAAATTTGGCTCATGATGCCCTGTACTAATTTAGGAGGGAAAGAGGTGCCTCACTCATGAAATATCTCAGGTATAATCAGGAAATTGTAGTTACAGATGCAATCCAGGAGCATTTTGGGTTGGTAACCAAGGCAACACTTCTTGCTTCAAGACACACTTTTCTGTTGATAATCTATTGTAATGCCAGTAATTGCAGCTGACAAGGCTCTGTTTGTTGTGAGAGATAATTAGCACTTGAAATAAAGTAACAGATTTAAATAAATTGGGGGGAACTGAGTGGTGTGACCTGATCGCTTTAGAAACAAGAGCTTTGGGGGCCTACACACAGTGTGATGTTAGTGGTGGCCTCCACAGCGACTGAACAATACCAACATTTATTAGGAGTTGTTTAATTGGGAATTACAGTTGCTTTTGTGATGAAAACAATTTTTCTCTTTCAGGTTGTATTTACATTATAAAACACATTTTAAAAAAACGCATTCAAACATCTCTACCTACCTTACCAAATGACACTAATGATGTTTTCATATGATTGTTATTTTGCCTAGAATCTGATTTGAAGCCAATGTTTTAAAACAAGTAAGTGGTTTTTTTTGACATTTGAACAGTTTAAAGACCCCATGGTGACAATGCCCAAGGGTGTGGAAGGAGTGTTGTTTATTCAGCATATCCCAGGTATGTCCCTAGGATCTGGTTCAGTTCAGTGCCAGTTTATTCAAGCGCTGTATTCATGGCTTGGGTTGTTAACATGGCCCCTGTTGTCTGTGTTCATGCTAGGTGGTGTTGCATCCAGAACTAGACAGGCAAACTAGGGCTGCTGCCTTATGTCACATGGGATCCCATGTCCTGCAGAGGATGGATTAGGTGGAGGGACAAAGCCACAGCAATTCCCTTTGGCTCCACTCAGAAATCCAGCCTAGATGTTATATTTTCCTTTCTGTGATTGTGAGACACAACTACTTTGCTCAGTGGACAGTAAGAAGAGGAATAGAGTGCTAATAAACCTTTCTGTCATGGGGAATGGAAGTATTTTAAATAAACTTGTAGCTGTTGAAATGATGATGCTTCTGTAATGGAGTGACACAATTGTGTGGCTGCATGCAGCCAAAACTAACCTAGTTATGTGATCCCCTTTTCCACAGTGCTGGAGCACCCTTTCCACACTTAAAGAGAAAATGAGATTTCCTAACAATATGAAATCAGCTTGTTTACAAGACAGGAATGAAGGCTCAGGCTACACAGCCTTGTCCAGGCTGACAGGCAGGCACAAGGCAAGTTTACTGTGAGGGTGCTGAGGCCCTGGCACAGGTTGCCCAGAGAAGCTGTGGCTGCCCCATCCCTGGAAGTGTTCCAGGCCAGGTTCGATGGGGCTCTGAGCAACCTGGTCTAGTGAAAGCTGTCCATACCCATAGCAGGGGGGGTTGAAGTTAGATAAACTTTAAGGTCCTTCCCAACCAAACCATTCTATGATTCTCTGAGCAGTGAACTGAGCCCACATCACACAAGCTAAACAGGAATGGCCAAACCTGGAGGCCACATTTCTCTTCTGAAAGTCAGACTGTTTTTGGGCTGGAATGGTTCAACTCCTTCACAGAATCTCACCAAATCTGTGAAGCCTTCTGGTCAGGACATGATATTATATCTAGTGTCAAAACAGATACTGTCATTCATCTCCAGGCTGGCCAGAAGGCAAAATCAGTCCCCTCTTGAGATTTAGTCCTTTAATGTTGTAAGATATTAAATGCCTAACTCTGGCTAGTAATATAATTTCTTTCTCTAATACTTCATGAAAAAGACAACATGTCTATTATCCTCAAGACAACAACCACATTATTTCTTCAGCAAACATTAATCAACAGTTCACATCAGAACCACTCAACTCTTGTGCATTGCTATTCACAGCCTATATAAGGCAGGATAGTGATATCCTCAGGAGCCCAAAATTGCATTATTACTTTCTTTCTACAAGTGGGTCAACAGCTAAAGATACCTGAACTGAGTTTCCTGCTGTTTGCTAACCTCTGCTGAAGTTGCAAAGGGGGCTAGCAGAGGAGACCAGACTGAAACTCAAGGGACTTCATGCTTCCAAGGCCAGTGGTCAGGCTCTCCCGCATCAGCTCCCCCATTCCCTGTTTTCCACACAAGTTCTCCAGAAACAATCAGAGAAAGATGCTGTGTTAAAACTACAAGCTCAGCCCATGGATTACAGTCATCTTCTTTCTTTAGTAATCAGGAATTTAGTTCCACCAGGCAATGTTTCTGCTTTCTAAATGCTTTGAAACATGCAAGAATGTTGCATTTATAAGTTATTTAAAAACCTACAAGAAATAATGATCCGCAGTAGTTCCCCAGGAATTCAAAATTGCTCACAATTTGTAGTGTATGCAGGACCTTACCTCAAATTCCATCCCAGCTCTGGTTCTAAGTAGCTCATAAAAACAGCCTGTTTATTTTCTAAAATGATCTGCATAAAAATATTAAGCTTATTTATTGTAAAAATTAACATCTTGCTGAAACAGTAATGCCTGTATCATGGAGGAATGTTCTTGCCCTGGATGGCTCCCTCGGCAGTGCTGTGCAAGGAGACCTGCATTTACAGTCTCCTGGAATAAAGTTAATGCTCACAAGACTCTGCTTTTGTACGCCTACAGCTAAATCATGGGATCTAGCAGATGGTGTGTGTGTGTTTCCTAATGCAATGCCTTGTATGTGTGTAGTTGTTATAATTAAATAATAACTCCCAACACCATCTCATGTAACAGGAGAGCCACAGCCATATTTCCCCTCGGAGGGAAGCCGTCAAAGCCAGCCTGTGTGTAGATGAAGTGGGTTATAAGGGAACTGATACACAAAGCACCCCATCCCCTCCTCTCAGGGATAAACCAAGTTCTGCTGCATGTGGCCAGCCCTTTTAAAAAGGTAAATAAATGCCCTCTCTGCCCCAAAACTGTCAGATAACAGGGTCCCAACACACATTTGAGGTTGAGTAATCTATTGTCATGGGAAAGGAGTCTGACCTTCTATATTTGGGATTTTCTCCACTTTTCATGGTCATCATCTTGATGGAGGAATTATGGACATCTGCAGGAGAAGTGCCTGTGAGACAAGGCAATTTACAGCTATCGTCTTCTTAAGATAAATGCAACAGCTGCTTGTTATATTCCTTTATGGATGGAAGACAGAATGATAGGTCTCTGCAGATATTCATTCTTTCCTTGGCTTAGGGAGAGAATTAAGTTGTTGATTACGCCCAGCAAGAAACATCACTGTTCGAACTGAGGACAAATGTAACTTATTTTAAGGGATATGAGTTTAACAATTCCAGTATTATCCTTTACTTTGCTGTAAAAAAATTCTTTTGCTAAGGATACCATAAATGACTCGAACAGATGAAAGGCATTTAGCCTTTATTTCAGACTAAGAATTAGAATGTGAAATCCAGAAAAGCATCTTTCAAATTTGAGTGCACAAGTTAAACAGGAGGAAGTTGGAGCTATTTACCTCCTTTGTGTGAAAAAATACAAGGAGTCTTCAACTGCTGTTTCCTGTGACCAGGCAGTCCTCTGTCCCCAGACCAGCCTCCTCCTCCTCCTGCCCCAGCAGGTCACACTTCCCATTAAAAAGTCTATTTCTTGGGAGTGGAGGAGCCATGTACAACACCTCCCTGCACTTTCCTCCTCTGTAAGATAGGACAGCAATAGCTAATCATCTTTTTGTCTTTGTCTCCTTCAGCTTCAGAGAATTGAGTATTGAAAACAGCAGCCAGCTCTAAACTTTGAGAATGGCCTCCACCCCTTAACAAACAAATCACTGCTCCTCTAGCTTCAGGATACTAATATCATTTCTTTTGGCTTGAAAAAGGGAAGACATAATTTTCTAGAACATATGAATGACTAACTCAGCATTTCATTTCATACTATGATCATTTTGCATTACATGTGTGAGAAAAAAAGAAAAGTTCCACCTTTATATTTCACATCATATCCTCTAATTAAAAGTCAAAGTGAGCTATTGCCACAGGAAGCTCATAAAGACAACAAACTCACTTTTAAATTTTTTTCCCAAAGTTTACATTATCATAAATATTCATGGCATACTCCCTTCACAGTGTAACTACTAGAGAACACACTGTAATCTGTTTAAGAAGAACATGAATCAGACTGATAAAAATAATTGTTTGGATTTTTCTTTTAATTTTTTTAATGTTTTAAATAAAGCTGTCAAAGGTTCCTGTGGTAATGAAGAGCTTTGTTGTTATGACAACTGCTTATTCCTTTTCCTTTGAAGAAGCCTGCAATTTGATAGGCAAAAACATCAGGAATAATTAAAAAAAAAAAAAGGGTAAGTGTAGAAAAACATCTGTTAGGACAAATCCCCACCCAAAATCTTAACAATCATCTCATTAGTGAGGTGACAAACTTCAGGTGGAGTGTCTTCACACCAGCAAGCACAGGGGTGTTCAGCAGCTGCTGAGGGTTGGGTAACCCCATGTCTGAAATCCCATTTCTTTGTCAGGGGCACGCGCGTTATTCATGTGACTCTTTCTCTTCCTCTCCAAAGCCTATTGTTCTCAAAGGAGGGCCCTTGCAGAAGTCAATTCTGCTTCTTCTAATAATTTATGCTGCTCATCCATTTCAAAAGCAGCCCTTGTTTGAACACAATCCACTGTCCCTACAGGACAGTGAATAGTGACCTCTGGGCCAACTATTGTGATTTAACAGGGCAGGAAGCAGGGCTTCCCTTTGGAATGGGAGGTGGGCTTTTATCAGAGCCCTCTAGTGAAGATGGAACAGTTCATGGCCATGGAGCACTGGCCATGTCTGCAGTGAGGGTCTCCATGGCTCTGACAACCCTGGTATGAGAGGGGGTGTGAGCAGGCAGCCACACACACACACCCCCACACAGTGGTGGTGTTGTCAGCCACACACACACAGTGGCCCTGAGACACATCAGTCAAAAGTGTTTCTGCCACCTGGGACTCCTGTGAGACATTAGGGAAAGCACACCATCGGCAGCTACTGAACACTTGGGAAAGTTTTCCCCATAGTGATTTTTTTCCTTCATTGATGTCTCATGGGTTGTCCTTCCCAGAAGACATGTGACTGTCAGATTTTAGTCATTTCTAATGTATGATAATTAGTCTGCTCCACTTTGCAAACTGTTAGACTTAGCCCCATGGATGCAATATGACAGAAGGGATGCAAACACACACTCCTGGCTCTGTAGTTGTAATAAACCAAGTGTTTGGCAATAAGTTATGATGATACGTGCTGCTTGGAGGCTGGAATTGGGAGTGCCAACATTCCTGCTGTGCATCTGACTTCATGAGTAATAGGACACTTTGCAATAATTTCAGTTGCTTTACACGCCAGCTTGGATTGCCAGGCACACCATGGTCTCATTTTGCTGTTCTTGTGGCACAGTCTGCTCTCAATTTCTCCATCATCCTGGAAATAATCCAGTGCTCTTAAGCAGCAAAATTTTAACCACTGTCTTGCCTTGCTGTGGACATAGAAGAACCTGCATCTTTCATGAAGTCCCTTAATACCTCTGTGTTCTTCATTCATTCATTCAACAATTCAAGATACCCCTACTGAAAGTGGAAATTTCAATATCCCTGTCAAGAAAGGTTCTTGCTTGCTGCCCTTTTCTGCATAGAGAGATTTCAGACATCCAAGAGAATAATAGTCATGCTAAGAAACGGCAGAACTTCAAAATAAAAGCATTATTTCAGATGTTATAACTGTAGACTTTTCTGAAGGTGCCGTAGGAGTTTGTTAGCTTAAAAAGTTCAAAATATCCCCCTTTATTTTCCTCCTCTGGCTGCAAATATGTCTGGAATTCCCACGGTAATGACACCTGAATTGTCCGGCTGGACACTAGGTGGTGCTAGGACAGTGGTTTGTCAGGAAATTTAGTAGGAAAATTCTGGATGGAAGAGCACAGTAGGTTGTAAATGGTTACTTGCCAATAAAACATTTGCTCTGGTACAGCTAATCCATTACTATCTGTCTTTGTTAGACTAACCCACATGAGTGGACACCATTAGCTGTCAGCAGGAACACCTATGCTGCCTTTTGCCAACCTCATTTCCTATACATCTGTAAACTGTCAGAGGCATAGTGTTCCTTTCTCCAATATGTCATTCTTCCCCTCCCTCTCCCATCTCCTCATGGGAGGAGAACAGCCAGCTGCCTCTGGAATGCAGAGAGAAAGATGGTCAAGAAGTTTCATTATGCTCAGCTGGGAGGAAGGCAAGCAAATGGGACTGCTGCACAGTCACCTCCACACCTCCAGGCTCATCCCATTCCCAGTAAGAGCTGTTTGGGTGATTTTGCAGCTGGCCAGACCTGACAGGTGATTTGGTTTTAAACCAACGATTTCCCACCATGTCCCAAGGCTGTTTTTCAGCTGGACTGGGTCCCCCACCCACTCCAGTCCAGGGTCAGCTCTGCTTGCTGCAACTGGGCAGGAATGTGCAGCCAAAGTTGCCTTGGCAATCTCTCCTGGTAATGGAGGTACAAGAAATCACAGAATCATAGAATAGTTTGTGTTGGAAGGGATCTCTAAAAGTCATGTTGTCCAACCTGCCTGCCATGGGCAGGGACACCTTCAACAAGATCAGGTTGCTCAGACCCACATCTAACCTGACCTTGAATGTTTCCAGGGATGGGGCAAGCTTTGACAGAGAGCTGTCTCAGCTCTGCTCTCTGCTCCTGAGCAGCCCTCCACTGCAGGGCAGCCAGGTTCAGTGTCCCCCCAGCTCCCCACTCTCCCAGGAGCCCTGATTCCTTCACAGACATGGCACACATCCTCCTGCACCTGCATGAGGAGGGTTTGGTACTCCAAAGCTTACAGCAGCTGCCACACACCACAGACCACAACAGCGTGAAGAAACCCCACCAAGTCATATTCAGGAGTGCTGTGCTCCCAGAGGTGTGAATGAATCTGGTGATAAGAGGAATAAATAGCACTTAGAAACCAATTAGTGGGAAAGGCTGGCTTTCTCTGATCTGGTTTTGACACCCAGCTAAAGTGTTTCTCCTCACTTACATGGGTGAGAGATCTCTCATCACACCATCCACTCATCCCTCTCCCCCAGCCTCCAAGCAAACTTCACCCCCTTATTTATAGACAACAAATTAGATTAATTCCCTGGGGTCAGTCAGGAGCAAACTGGATCTAACTTGGCCTTTTAACAAATATAGTTAGAGAAAAAGAAGATTTTGAAAGAATAAATCATGTAGTTTTATGATGTGGTATGCCTAATGGATTGGCTGAAAAATTCAGGGACCAATTGTCTTTTGATGTGTAAAGTTACTTCCAAACTACAACAATTAGGTTGTCTCTACTTCAGCCTAAATCCTTTTACCCAAAACATTTGGAATAACCAAGTAAATGGGCTCCTCCATTTAGTCCTTTCTACTGTCAGAGAGTCTATTTGGAAAATCAGGACCAGTTTAAGGCAAATTAAAAAAAAAACAAACAAAAACACTATCAAACAGACAAAGCAAATGTTAAAGAATAAAATACAATTTCAGAATAACTAAGAGGTCAGAGCAAATAAATGTGCTTGTGAACCTAGAGCTGATACCTGGCTTAAAATACCTATACAAGACCTATTCCCAGAAACAAGAAATGCATATGATACAGAATGCAATAATTTAGTTAATTTCTTCTCTTCTTTTCTTTTTAAATGAAAATGTACTACTGCATGGCAACCACAAAGGTTTGGGTAAGAATGTTCCCATTTCTATATTTATCTGGAATGAAGCAACTACTCTGGAGCAAGCAAAGATTTGAAAGCACATTTCTAGGTAAACACAAGACTGCTCTGGACAGAGATTTTCTCCAAAACATTTACTAAGTAGCCTAGAGATGTCTTGGGACAGAGTGGAAAGACCTGAAACCTCAGAATTGCAGAATAATGCTGTGACTCAGGAAAGGCAAAGAACAAATTTAGCATTTTGACCTTTTGGGTGCTTGTGTTATGCACAACACGACATCCATCACATCCTCATCCATCAGGTACCTGCAGCAGGACAAACATCCTTCAGCAGATATGGCAGGACTAGGCAGAAGGCTCTGTTCATCCTGTCCCAGTTAACCAATAACTGAGAATGTGGTGGGTATTTGCAATGGCTCTGTGAGCAGCTTTCTATGGATTTCTTCTCTTTCCCTACCCCATTCTTGCTCTGTATTCAGGGATCTTTCAAGACAATAGTTAATGCACATTAAAGCAACAGTGACTTTGTGGCTACTTTATTATCTAAATGAGCAGTCCCTGATGACCATCTTGTTAATGCACTCTGTAAAATATATCACCCCTGCTTGGTGGATGTAAAATGAACACAAAGATTTGTGGGTTCTGGCAGTTGCTTCTTGCTCAGCAATGTTCATGCATCTTGTCACAAATATAAAATGTAGATTTTTTTTTCTTAATAAATATATAAATATTTCCAGCTTGGCAAAGTGATTAAAGACAGACTATATACATCTTCAACTATCCAAAGATATAAAAATGAAAAAGGGAAAATATTAGCAATAATTCACAAAGGGATCAGTCAGAAGACCCAGATATGATTATGGTTTTTAGCCTTTGGAAGAAAAAAATGTGTCTAGCCTGAAAAGAACTGGTCACCTGTGACTTCAGGAACATGTATTAAGGACTCTGTCCTCTTCTGGCAGTGAACCCCTCTGCTCTAAGTGCTCTCCTGGCTGAAGGACATGAGGATGGCCGTGACCCATGGAGGAGCTGCCCCCTCTTTACTGCCCAGCCTTGTCCCACCAACTGAGAAGCTCTGTGCTGTGATCCAGGAAAGCAGTACTCCTGAGGCCACTGCTTCCTGCATAGTCAGACAGGTTCCAAGGGCTTCTACAATGCCCAAAGTACAGATGGCTCCTTAGTGCTCCCCAGGACCTCTCAAGCCACCAGTACCTGATGGAGGAGAGCAACCCTCAAATACCAGGGGAGAAACAAAACACACATCCAGGAGCTGGCTGGTGTTCCAGGCTGGGTGAAAGTGCTGCCGTGAGGGGTGTATTGCTGTATAATCCCTCCAATTAGTCCAAGAGAGAGAGAGACAATTACAAAGATAATTACACAAAACTTTAATAAATTTGAAATCTTTTTGGTAATAAACAGTGAAATCAATGCAACCACAGCTGATGAGCATCAGCGTGGATTTGCTGAGCAAAACTTCAGGGCACAAGATCCTCAGGCTCCAAATGAATCACTGAAAATGGACTCACTGCTGACACCCAGCCTGCTGAGTGCATTTACTGCAGCACAGGTGCTTACAGCAGGTGACTCTGGCCTTAGCAGGGAGGGAAAATAGTGTCTCTGAACAACTCCTTGTAGAGCCTCTCCGAAATGCCTGCTTGTTCTGTGGTTTCCCTTTCAGTGAAAGAGCACAACTGTGCTGTCATTCCATGGGATTTTTATTAGACAATGGACAGCAAATCGCTTTCATTACAGCAACCAAAGGCAAAGCCTTGAATGATGCAAAGATCTTTCAGGTTTACCGGCAGTGCTTCCAGAGAAAGAGAAAGCGAGTGTGAATTTAGTTTTGTTCTTTGCATCCTGTCATCCGTCAACATCCAAGGGCTTCAAGCTTCTGCAGTCAGACTGTTGAGGACCCCCACAGATTAACACGAAGCCAGGAGACGGCAAGAGACGATCAGACAGCAATTGCAGAAACAGCTGCTTAAAGGATCTTTTCATTTCACCAGGTGACAGACCCAATATGCTAATTGAAACAATGTCTGTGTTTGCTCCCACCATTTCAAACTACTGAAGCTTCATTTTCAACACAGGCACAATGAAAAGGAAGTCCTCTTCAAAGGAGGGGCAGTGACCTCATTCAGACACATTCGTTTCCACGAAAGGTAAATATGGCAGACAAAGTGGTGATGTGAGCAGTTTGTTCCCAGGAAGTGAGGGAGCAGAAAAATCATCACATAGTTTGTCTTTCCACCAGGCCGATTTCCTTTAGCAGCCTGAATAAGCAATTGGCCACTAGCCAGCTGTGGTGAATTTGTCCCGTGTTTGCAAGATCAGTCAGTGAGCAAAGCTGTTTTCAGTTAATAAATATTTGATTTACAAGGTACAGTAAGTAATAAAAAGGGAAGGGAGTTTAGCTGCTGGGAGATTTGTTTAGCACTTTAGTGGGGATAACTAACAACCAGCTTTGGTTGTTTTTCCTCCTTCACATGGCCAGTAGGCAACCAACTTTATCAGTCTTGCTGCATTACAACTCGTAGTGAGCAGAACTAACACACTGAGCAAAACAAGTGGACTGGGACATTCTGTGCCTTGACAGAAACACAGCTGAAGGGAACACTCTTAGATTCTCCTTTCTTCTTCTCTGCAAGTAACCTGTGATAAATATTGCATTTCTCAGTATCATTGGGAAAAATCAAAACTGTTTGATCCTTTCCATATGATATAGGTAGCTATATATGAGAGGGGGAAGGATATAAAGTAGCAGGTACAGAACAGCCAGCAGCATTTTATCAAAGGAGAAACACCCCAGAAGACACCAATCAGCTGACTACACAGTCCTGGGTATTTTGGATAGAGCTGGAAAACAAAGTGGGCACACATAGAAAAAAAGGAAAAGAAAAATATAAAAGGACCGTGTTAAAAAAAAAAAGCCCAAAGCAGGTAGCTACCAAAGGTAGCTTTTTTTTTTATTTTTTTACGTTTTAATTTCTGCCTAGAGTACTGAACCTCTAGGTGGAGATGTGGTAATGTGGTCAAGGCAGAGAGCAGAGCATCAGGAGGCCTGGGGTGCCGTCTGACACAGGTGAGCTCTGCATGCTGAAGGAGCCGACGCTTCTGTTCTGTGTGCACAACAGCCTTCCCGTGTGACAGTGGGCACATCACCCAGTCTGTCAGATCTCCAGTTCCCCTGCTTGGAAAAACACTGACTATCCTACCCACTTCTCAGGCACACCAGGTTGTTTCATGCAGGCTCTGAAACGGAGTTTTGAGTTGTGTAGCAGTAACTAAAGAAGTACAGAATGTTATTGTTGGAGTTGTGGCTGTTCATTGCAGATCAAGGACTCCACTGGAGGAGTAACAGCCTCCTTCTAGAGGCTCAGAACAGCAGTAAAGGTGTCCATACAGCCTCACCAGAAATTCCATGCACATCCAGAGCTACTGATTTCTAGGAATCTGTCAGTAGTTTCTTCCCAGTAACTATCACAGGACAGAACACAGTGTTTTCTCTGTCAAGTACAAAACTCCTCAGAGTTCTAACTTTTCAGTTTATACAACTTTACAGTGTTTTGTACAGCTTTGCATTTGACCCCAGAGGTATTCCAGGTATTTGCCTAGCAAAAGCACAGACTCAGGCCTGGACAGCCTACAGGGGTGGACAGACCACAGGTCTTTCAAAGCAGACTCTGGAAAATCAGCCCTTTCCCCATTCTCTGCCACACTGAGAGGTCTCAGCACCTGGAGAGGACAGCAAAAGGCATCCCTGGATAACACCATGCTGCTGTGGAGGACACAGGCACTCTGGCAGGAGCTGAACAGCCAGCTGAGTGACCCAGGGCCCCCTCACAGCCATGGAGAAAAGTCCATGCTCACTTTTCTGCCAGCACAGAAAATCTGCCTTTAAATTCTGTTCCACGCTTCAGGAAAACTTCATGCCAGGAGTTTCATCAAAGCATATGCTTCTGCAAAAGAGCTTTAATGAATCAATGTTTCCTGACAAAAAATAGCTTTTGCCAGAAATCCTGTCCAGCTCCCCTATTCAGTTATCTATCTCTAAAGACCACAGTCCTCCATCTGCAAAACAAGGATAAGAATTTTACCTTATTTTTACTAAGCACATTAGGGTCTATGGGTGAGCAGCTCCCAGAAAAAAAGAGCTATTAAAAACTGGTGCTTTCACAAACAGGTCTGAGAGCTGTCACACTACTATTGGACAATGGTATTCAAATGGGCCAGACAAAGCAGCAATTTTGGCATGAACAAACCTACATTACATTATTTTAAGATACACAGTGCTTTGGGGAAAGAAGGGAGCAGGAGGAGGGTGTATTTCTTTCATATGTGCTTTACTTTTTAATAGCTGTTGGGACACCTGTTAAACTAAACTGCAATAGCTGTTTATTGTAATAACAGCAACATTACAAAACTGATCAGCTCCATTCTTCAGAAACAGACTGTACCTCTGTTTATTTTTCTGGTGAGGAGGGAGGTGTCCCAGAGGATCTCCCTTTGGGAACCCCTGTCTCAACATGAAATGAGTAACACAATTTATGTAGACACTGCCAGCTTCTTTTCCTTCTCAGACAGAAAATGGCTTTATCTAGTCAGGTAATGTCACAATAAAGTAGTACAGTAGAAATTTCATCACTGAATGGTCTAAAAGAGACAGATCACCCAATCTGTATTTCCACAGGCAAACAATGTGCTGCACTCAAATGGCAGCAAGCAGCAAAGAGAGGGGGGGGAACAGCTCCAGACAACCACAATACCAAACTACTGATGCTAAAACACAGATTTTAAGCCAAATATTTTCATGATGAACTGGTTATAACATTATCAAAATTGTATAAACAGGGATAAGGACAATGCAATGCACTAATCAGATTTAGAGAACCTACTAGACTTGCTTTTGGTGAGTTTTTCAAAGCAATTCTTGATTTATCATCTGTTTAGCCACACAGGATTTGGGTTCAGGGGACAGGCTCTGGCAGGGCTGACAAGCCCCTGTTAACAGCATTCAGTAAGATGCTAACACCTCTCCAGCACGTCTGCACCCATCCCACCTTTTCTCTCCAGCTCAGACTGGAGCTTGTCCCACTGTATATGCACATGCAGAGATTATTGTGGGGATGGTTAATAGCTAAATTTTTAATAAAGAAACATAGCAAAGTGAGTTTTTTTGTTATATTATTTCAGCTTCTTGCTCTAATCACATTTTTCTGGTCAAATGCTTGTGGTGAGTACCAAGCTCTCTGCCCAGCTAATGTACAAGAGTGTCACTAATGCTCACCACTTGGATCCAATGTGGCACACCTCTCTCAGCTGTGTCACTTTGATGTCTTCTTGTTTTGGAATACCTGAATACAAAGCCTCAAGAAAACAACCTACAGCCACATTAAGTACATGATGCTGCTGTCACATCAGTGTCCAGAATCTCCACTCATGATTAGAGCATAACAAGTTTCTCAGCCTAAGAAGAGCCCCAGTGGACATAGTTTCAGAGAAAAGAACACCATGTACGATGCAATTGGTTTGAGCCACTTTTGCTCTGTCAAGAAAAGACCAATTAGTGCCTCAGAAAACAAGTTCTTTCCAAAAAGTCCAGACTTTTCTTGCAGCTCATATCAGTAACTCTGTACCACTCTGTCAGTGCCAAAGAGGGATGGGAATGCAGGAATTAGCAATGGGATTTAGTAAATGAAGGGAAAGGAGGTGTGTTACCACCTACAGAGATTTTCACTGGTTTTCAATGGTGTGTTTACAGGCTCCTTTCCCTCAAAAGTAAAAGCAGATCCAAAACAAAACTATCTAAGTCACTACTGTCTCAGCTGATTTAGACAGCTGTTGGTTGCTGATGGTATTTTTGCTTCTCGACATTCATGAATAAATTCCTTCATCTTAAACCTTATAAACATATAAGTTCATGCAAGAAACCCACATGACTCCTTTTATTTTTAGGAGACTGAATAAAATATTTATGTCCCTCTGTGTCCCAAAATATCAATTACTTCCTTCACCAAAAAAGTATACATGCAATGTGATTAAAAATTTACCCTACTACAAAACAATATACAATTAACTCATACATTTCCAACTTTCCTTGACAGACCTGTACTGTACACATCCACATCCATCCTGTTTAAACTACACACACCATCAATTCAGCCTTTCAAATTTGACAGGTAAGTAAAAAATACAGCTATTATCAGACAATGCATCCACATGATCTCCTGACAGCTACAAGCACACACAGCAGCTACCACTGGAAGAAGTCAGCATCCACTAATGTGTGTTGGATACCAATCTGATTTTCCTAGATTATAATATTTCTAAAGTACTTTAGTGTCAGAATTAATTTTAGATAAATTTAGAAAAACACAAATTGTGATATTTTTAAATAAATTTTAAATTCTATAAAATTATGTGTGGATCTATGTTTTTCTTTCTTATGACATCTTCCCTCTTCCAAAAAAAGAATATCCAATAAAATCCCTGAAATTTTTATCCCAGTAAAGCTTTCAATCTCTTCTCTTCTTCTAGAAGAAAGAACACAAAATTCAATGGCAAAGTTTGCTTTCATCACTGCAGTTTACATGTAAGATATGAGGAAATTAAAATTTTACTTAGAATTAGGAAATGGTTTTTAAATGTCCCTGCAATAGTCTTACAATAACAGCCATGAAAATCAGTGGTATTAAAAAAAAAACCATGATAAAATACCAAGTTAAAAAAAAAATCCAATCAACCAATCTAACAAGGAAATCAAAGCAGAGGCAGCACTGAAAAACTGTGGGGTTTTTTTTTTTTTTAATCCTACATCATCCTCAAAACATTTCTTTTTAGAGAGCATCCTGAATCTCTCTAAAAATTAACTTTAGTCATATGTTAATATTGAGATGTCAGGAGTCAAGAAAGACAGATAACAGTAATGAAATATATACTGAAATACTGCTTATAAAGACCAGACCCTACAGCTAAATACAACAGCACCAAAATTTCATTTCCAGCACAGAAAACTAAAGGGCTATTTCAATTATTTTTTAAATATCTATGATGCAAGCAAACATCAACTGGTCACATTTAAATCAGCGTAAACTAATGTAGATCTTCTTCCAGTGTGGAAAACCTTTTGTAGCAGATTTTTTTTTTGTCCTAATAGGAAAGAGATCCTAATGCTTTTGTATAAGACATATTGAAAGAGCTACCCATTTTATCTTCAAAAAACACTCTAAACTCATAAAAGTAAAGGTTTTGTTACAGCATGTTTTATTTCTCCAGATACTGACATCACAATGCTAAGTAGAGCCTCCAGGAAAGCCCCCATACAGCTTCTGTTGCTTCTGCTGTCCCCTCAGATGTAATTTTTGCAGTTAATAAGGGCTCAGTCCAACCTTAGAGGAACCATAGGGTTCTCAGAGGGAAGCAGAAAGAACAAGGGGAAAGGAGAAAAGATCTTTTGAGAAAGAAACTCCCAAATATGTCTGGCTGATCTGCAGCCCTACAACCACACACACCAACATGGTGTTGTGGGTTTAGTTTCTTAGTTGTGGATTTGCTATGGACAGCATTTCCAAGATGAGAGGAAAGCAACAGCCTGACCTGTTGGATACTGCCCTACAATGGGGAAAATAAGCGTTAAAAAGTGGATGTAGGCTCACAGGAGCAAGACTCTACAGACAGACCTGAGCTCCTACTGAAATCAGGAATAAGTAAAACTTCTTGAGTGCTCATGCAAAGTTGATTACATTCCTCTTGTGTTCAGTTTTGGAAGATGGCAAGGCTGTCTCCACTTCCCTATTTCTGGCTTCCTACAGCCTCTGCTAATATAAAATAGAAGGACTTCCCATCTGGATGGGTCTTCTGACAAGCAATAACAACATACGACTCGATGATTTCCAGCAGGAGCACGGAAGAATGCACAGTGGAAAAATGTATCTTTGAAGTCATAATTTTGGAACTTATTTTCATTCTCATTCTATGAAAAATTCATTTGTGCTATTAAAAACCGTTATGGCGGAAGCCCAAAAACCCAAGCCAATTTCATAATGGAAGGCAATTAAGTTGATTGCTGAATGATAAACACCACATCTTTCTTCAATGGGATACTGTTTTTGAGTAAGCAAACTGCTTTTCTGTACATGATTTTAGAAAAAATGCACCATAAATGTCTCTCTCAAAAGTTCAATGGGAAGCAAACATTCATTAGAGTGTTCTTTAAAGTCTCAGCCAATTAAAGAGTTTATATACCAATCCCGGAGGCAGAAAAAAAAGCAAAGTTACTCTCATGCAAAAATATTAGGATTAGAAAAAGTACCTGTATGAATCCTGACCTGTATTTTTGCTGTCCAGGTGTCTATTATTTTTAGGATATCTTCCTCTGGAACCTCTAGGTTGACTTAAGTTTGGAATGAGAGAGTTACTACAAAAGGGATAGTTATTTCTTTCCATGTATTTAAATGGCAAAGCTTATTTCTTAAGCAGTACCTATGCAGGACCTATATGCAACAGAAGCTTATTGATTTATTCCCTTGGTCCAGGCTATATGAACTATGTATAGGTTAAGATAATTTACTCTGAAAATCAAACCAACCCCATCAAGAATTGACTCTGCCAATCTAGGAATCCATACAGAACAGAGATAAATTCAGTGCTAGAAAAGAAAAATACAAGATTAAATCTGCAGTAGAGATAAGTTTTGCAGGCAAAAATTGGGTAAGATCTGGGGACAATAACTATAATTTGCAGATTCCTAGACCTCAGGATTTTTCTGCTGCAGTAAAATCATCGATGACAAAATGCCACACCTCATTATGGTTTGATCATAAAAATCTAAGTTGAATTCCTATCTGCTGTAAACCATACATATTACAGATAAAATGTAGGAAATGTAAAAGCCCCGAACCCAAATAACAATAATAAACAAAAGCTTATGGCAATTTTAGGATTTTGTATGGTTGAAAAATCCTATAGTTCATGCCATACATTACAGAATCAGGGAATCAGTTAGGATGGAAAAGACCTCTTGGATCATAAAATCCAACCTTCAGGCACACTCAGATCCTCATAAATGACTAAGTCAAGCCAGGCAGCAGATTGAAACCAGGTATTAAACCCTGAACAAGAGTCCAGTCCAGTCATGATTCTCATGATCTAGAACTGACAGTATTCACCAACGGCTGAGAGGACACTCAAATCACATGGAAGGATGCTATCAAATGGCATTAGCTGAGGAAAAATTTTAATTGCTTGGAATACATGATGGTTCTCTCTTATGTCTCAGAATTCTGTTTTTATTGTTTCATAAGGCACCAACAAGTTCCTGAGGTTAGAGACACTCCATCTGTTGCATTTGAACAATACACAGAGAAGCAAACCCTGAATGTAATCTGAATCTTTGGACACACTAAGTAACGGCAACACTACAAAAAAAGTGAATATTCTTAGCAAGCTGCTCCTCCTTTCAACTGTCTTTCATACAGGTGAGGCTAAGATTTGACTAAAAAATTACAGTATTAAAAAGTTATGTTTTCACTGGGAAAACCCAATGGTTTTGATGCTTTGCAGTGCCAAGAGACAGGAGAAGCTGACTGAATTATGCGTTTAAATAGAGATTAAATAAGAAATATTTTGTGAAGCCATAAATGTGGATTGAATGTGTAAAACAGTAAACAGTGCAAGCCCAAGGAACTGCTCTCAGAAAGGCTACAGTGTGCAGAAAAAACAGATGATTACACACAGCAGATTACAAGGAAGGTATTCCAAGTCAGAAGCCCCAAACACTATATGAGTATATAACCATTTTTAATGCCAAACAATTTGAACTATTTTTTGGGAAATTCTGGCTTATCATGTGCTGACAAATGGGATCTGGGTATTCAAGGTGCTATTTCACCAAAACTCGATTTTCCCAGGGTTCTTGTGACTCATGTAGCTCGCACCTCTTAGAGGGCAACCAAAATGGACATTTTGACTGGAAGGTATTGCCAGAACCACGGAAGTGAACCTGAACCTTCCCCTCTTTTTGCAGCAGTCAACTGGCTGCAGTGAATTTGGGGAAGATCAGTACCTTCAGCAGTTCAACTCAGCCTCTGAGATCACTCTTTCAAGAAACATACTTCAATTGCATTTATTTTAACCAACTGCAATCCCCTGCAAGCTGCAGCTCCCTCATCAGGTTTCTACTTGTGCAAAGACTAGCTTAAGTAATTTGTGAGGCTCTTAAAAGACATACAGTCAGATAGTAAAAAAAACAAAATTAATGTGGCAGCCTAGCATGACTCAGCAGTCAAATATTTTCATTCAAAGCTCTTTAGCATTAAAATTCAAACAGACTCAGGAGCCATTACTTATTTATGAGGGAAAGAATCTCAAGTATTCTTGATTTGTTCAGAGTTCAGGTTACAATGAAGCTTTTATTTCCTTTTAATTGTAAGCAAACAATATTATTACTACTCAAGGCAGACAAAACAGCGGTATTATCATTATTCGTCTTTATTACTAAAAAGTACAAGAAAAAGCAACAGAAGCCCCCAACTTCAATCTCTTCCTCCAGCCCTCAAGATATCCTTTCTAATCCTATAAAAGCATCTGTCTTTGATTTCAAGTGGAGTACCTGCTGTGCAGGATGCAATGCCAATCCAACTTGCATGCAACAAAACCAAATGGGTTGAAATGAACTCTGCATTTTAAAGATGTTTTTGTTTAATCATTACCATCATTCCTCTTTAATGAATACATTAATCAAGCAAAACTTCAAGCAAAAGCGGAAAGGCTCATCTCAAGAAATGAAAAAACAAACAAACCCCCCCCCCATCCGTCATGATTTCTGCTACCACCATCAAACACTGCTACACTTTCCTTTGGCAGAGCTTCAAATGCATATTACTGTGGGTTCTTTGGAGGCACTAAGTAGAAGCAGCAGCTCTCTCCAGAAGGAAGTGCAGGAAGAAACAGGTGAGCTGCCACATCACCTCAGCTCTGCTTCCGAGCTGACTAATGGCCTGCTACACAGGATGTACAGCCCAGACCTTTCTTGGCACCCCCTCAAATGCCCAAAATTCCACTTTATTTACAGTCACTACTATATTGTCAGCAACACCAAAAAACCACGTGCATAACGTTTATTCACATCTTTGAAAGGCATTTGTTTCAAAACTCGGTGTCAGTAGGAACAATTCACTATTAGGGAGATTTCCACCAGCCAATAAAAGGCACAGGACTGGCCTATACGCAAAGTTGTTTTTAAAAATAAGGCTCCATAAATGCTCACTTCTGACATAAATTCAGTCACACCCATTATTTAGCTCATAATATTTATCCATATTTTTGAAGCAGAAATTGAAGATGAATTTGCATGGGAAAATACGGCAGCAGAAGAAGAGAAAATGAGAGAACACTATGGATTTTCCAGTCTGGCATTCCCACCTTTTCCATCACCCAGAAAAAACTAACGATTTGTTGAAATTTAACCAACATGGTGCAATTGAAAAGCTAGTTATCATCTCACAAATAAAGTGGAGATTATTTGAAATAATGTGCTTGAATGACAAATGCATTTAAGATATATTTTTTCCTTTATAAGAGTTTTCCTTGTTGTAATTGTCATACTCTTCCATCAAGGTAACATTTAAAATCCATTACTTCTCTCATGCTTCATTGGTGCATCATATTTTTTCAGATATTTAAAGCATTTTGGCTGGTCACTGCCACCACGGTACCACATGCAAATCTGGGGAAAAGAATTGCTGTACCAAAGTTGCAGTGTTCCTTTGAAAGGCTTTATTCCAGAGTTAGGTCTTTTTCGGGAGCAATTGTCCAATTGCACTCCA
The DNA here is from genome assembly GCA_013398175.1 of Climacteris rufus. NCBI lineage: Eukaryota > Metazoa > Chordata > Aves > Passeriformes > Climacteridae > Climacteris > Climacteris rufus. Next base: position 1,935,505 of record VZRZ01002225.1, on the reverse strand, counting down.
TTAAAGGATCATAAAAGTTTTAAAGACATTTTATGATTAGGCCAGTGACCTTTACTAGAATTTCTCCCATGGCTTCCACAAATTTTATCTTAACACGGAAACAGAAAACAGCAGAGGAACAATTGTATTGTTTAAATTAATTTGTAATTTGACAACAAAATAAAGGCAGTGTCTCCAGTATCAGATGGACTAAGAGAAATGTCATAATACTACATCAGGTTATAATAAATTAATTTTTAAAAAACTAGATTTTTATGTGCTCTCTCAAACCCCAGAGGGTTCATACTCTCTTTTAATGTTTCTGAACAAAATGAGGGAGCAAATTTGAGCACACTGATGCACAGCAGAAAGATATTTTGCTATTCTGATGCTAAGATCAGCTTGTAACATTTTTTGAGTTACTAATAGGGCAAAGGACAGTTGGCTCCTCTGCATGACTATACAACAAATTAAATATATATATACAATTAATTTAAATTAAACTTAAGATTAAATTATATTAATTTAGATTAAACTTAATTTAACAAATTAAATATATATATGTTATTACAAATATATACAAAGGGCAGGATAAGAAGCATCTTCCATCCTGTGATGTAAAGGTCTGGAATTCACTGTTTTGCTATCTTATGATGACCACAGAACACATCAATTTTTGTTTGTATATTTTAAAATCTGTCTTGTTCAGAATCAATCCATAAAAAACACTCAGTCAGGAAGATGGGAGGCTCTGCTTCCACAATGAGCAGGGACTGAATCTGATCACTGCCAAGTTCAGAAAAGGGAAGGAGACAGCTCCTCACAGCCTCATTACAGACTCCAGATGAACCAAGGTGCACATGAATTATGCATGAGGTAATTTGGAAAAGTTGTATAAAAAGTTTAAGTTGTGATTATTTGTCATCACTTAAAAAAAAAATCCCTGTCACCACTAGCAATAACATTTATTTACCAGTTATTCCAGTGTTATGCATTCAAAAGAATAGCTTGTGTTTTCTTTACTCTTTCTTCCAAATCTTCAATTTGAAAAGCAATTAAAAGATATCCCCAGATATTTGTCTGAGAGAGACTCAACTTCCTGATTTCTGTTGCTGATAGATATGAAGGAACATCACATAGGGGGAAGAAAAAGACGAGAGAAAACAAGTCATCCCAACCTTCTGTCAGACACTTTACAGCATAATGAGCTATGATGAAAAACAAGTCAAATGCTGAGAAAACAAGAAAGCTTGGAAATCTGATCTTCCTGACTGGATCGGGAGTAATTAATTATAACCCATGTGACCACTGGATGTCCCCACTGTTCCTGGAATGCAGCACAGACACCGATTCTCTGGCAGTTCCAAGTCAGAGGACCTGACAAAGAGCAGTGAGTGTGCAAGGATACGGGCAGCGATGATTCCTGCAGAAATCAGATTCCCAGTGCACGCAGATGCACGTTTGGGAGCAACCCAGAGAGCAGGCGAACAGCAGGTCACACACACACAGAAACACTCTTTGAATACAGTTTCCACCAGGTTCACTTAGTATCTACTCGATGTTAATAATGCAACACCAAGAGAGGCTGCGTGACAGATCCTCAGAGGGAGCCAGGAAAGAAGAATTACTTCTGAGGAGATGTGAAGGAAGCCTGGATTAGAGCATTGTGTGCCATGGACTAGACAAAAAAGACCCTTGTGCCATAACAGGTGAGAGGAAAGGTGAGCAGGAGCAGGGATGCCAGCACAAGGCCCCCGAGAGCTGCCTGTCAAAAGCAACAAGAAGAGCCCAAATAAGAAGCGAATACCTGTAACACCATGGGGTGCTCTTCATATCAAAGCTTTGAGGGCAGCAGTGGATGCAAGCTGGAGAAGGCAAAGGAAAACAAAAGCAAACCCCAGAATACCCCAGGAAGGCTACTTGTACACATCCTTCTTTTGAGGTCAGGTCATGAGAGGTTCAAGTTCACATGAAGGTGTAGAAGCCAAGGTGTTAGCATCAGCTCATTTTTATTTATTTTCCCATGTGACAAAAAGCTAGACCTAATTCTTCCATCAAGGAAGACCCAAGTGCTTTGCTTACTATCATAAAAGTGAAAGAGATCATCCTATTTTTAAAGGAAGGAGTTTCCTACAAAGGGATTGTGAAGCTAACTTCAGATCTATTTTAGGGACATAGAAAAATTCAAGCTTCTACAGCTTATGACTTATTTCACTCTTGCAATGAGAGGCTACACCACAAAAAGCACCATATCTGTCCCCACCTCCATTCATTAGCACAGATCCATGATGTTAGATGTTGAACTACAAGGCTATGGGAAGGGTGGCAGTGGCTCAGACAAAATAATGTTTGAAGAGTGTGCACTCTGTGAAGGTGATGTGCAAGTTTCTTCTCTCTCCTCCATCCAAAATTCCCTTCCTACTACTTGTAGAAACCTGATCAGTGAAATGTCTGGCCCATAGCTGGTTTCACCTTGGACTTCAAAAAACAAGGCATTAAAAAACCCAAGAGCAAAAGCACTAGCAGGCAGTTACTAAAAAATATAAACTGGAAACAAGTACCTGAATTGCACGTTGAACTAGACCATGCCAAAGTGGCAATTAATATTATGTTTAGCTATTATTTGTGTTCTGAATAGTTACAGAAGTTGTTGGGCCAAGCAGAAACACAGAATTACAGGTATCTCTTTCAGCCTAGGTTCCTGGAAGGGTTTACTCAGAAGACTTTTGTGTTTTGTCCTTTTTTTTCCCCCCTGCACACAGCGTAAAACGATGACTGGTCTGACACACTGTGGATATGCTTTTGTTCAGATTTCAGATGTTCACAAATCAGAGCTGCACTGGAAAGGCAGGGGTTTTTAGGGGGAGAGCCCTGGGGGAGGGAAGTGTATGAATATATTTGAATAATAAACTAATTTGAGAATTTCATGGTTTGCAATTAAATTAATTAGGCAATCTGAATTACTGGACAGTGACTCTTCAAGCTTGTTCTACTTATTTTGAAGTGTTGCATATGCACAAGTGTACCAGAAAACCTAGATAGCTTTTGTTCCCTCCCCTTGAGCTCATCTGTACTTTCAGATCAGTGGCTGACCATAATACATACACTTTGTATGAAGAATAAAATGGATAAAGTGATTTGCTGAGATTTCACAATAATAAAAAAAATATTGTTACCTGTTAGGCTGACTTCTGGTAGTCACCACTCTCTTTTGCAGCATGTTGTCTGACAGACAGAATTCATTGTGTACATCTCAGCCTTCCAAAAAGTAGAGTTACTATCGTGGCTCTTCATCCAAAGATCTGAGATTGCTTAAAAATGTCAGGGATGCTTTATGACAGCTGCTCAAATTCTGAGCAGTTTCTTTATAGCTTTTGGCTCTAACAGAGGATAAGTAACATATCTAATCCTGAGACCTGATTACTTTCCCAGGTTTGAAATGGAGACTGTGCACTCTCATTTTCAGACTCACTGTTGGAAATCTAGTTCTCTGGCACCTTCTTTACTCTCAAAACATTACATCTCCAAGTTGCAGTCAAGTAAGAGGGCTCTGCACACTTCAGTGCTCAACTTTTTGCCTCTTAATCGGGTGCTACAATTGCATAGGCCTTAATTACAGTTAACTTGTAAGTTTAGGAGAAAATAATAGAAAAATTAATATTAAGAAACAGTTAAAATTCCTTGAGCCAAAGATTGTGGGACACAAAATTTCAAAATTCTATCCAAGCTCCTGGCCCTACAGCCCAGAGATGGAAGAATTTAGCCTACAGTGTTAGGCTGTGATAGTAAGATAGACCCTTCAGAATCAGTCTGATTCCTCCAATTTTAATATTATTGTGATTTGAAAATTGTAAGATCTACTATGGAGTCATTCAAATTAAATCTCTAGCCATCAGAGATACAAATAAACCCCATTAGTGCTAATCAAGAATTACCAGACTCCAGGAATTACACTTATGTAAACAAAAGAAGGATCATTGAGCCATTGCTAAGGGTCCTCCTCAGTGCCTTCACAGAAAAGGTCCACAGAAAAAAAATAAAGAAAAGGCTTTGGCCAAGTTTTTTCACACCTTTATTCTGTGGCATTTCTTCCTTATCAGTCATTAATTTAGTAGAGAAAAAATTGGCCCAGGATTGCTACATTAACCTCTGATTAATGTTTTAACTAATCATGTGTGATATAAAATTCATGTCTGAAATGGCTGTGTAGTCCAACCTGAGACACTCACAGTGCCTTGGTAGAGCCCTGTGAGCCTGATAAACCAGAAAAAGACACAGTAAATCCTGTCTTGCACTAAGGAGTCTCACAAATTCAGTTTTGATTTTTATAAACAGATTGCTTCTTGAGTTGTTATTATTAGTGTGAGCTGGACAGCTTGAATTAGAGAATAATTTATTCCCTGTGCATTTCTAATTACAGAAAAGAGGTTCACTCACTGACACACTTGTCCGTCTTGTTCTTTCCTGTCTTTCAGGCATGGCTGATTGCAGCTAAATAGACAGACCAGCACAAACTGCACGAGAAACACAACTCTGTCAAAAAAGGACTGAAGTGTTACCATTAATTATTCTAGACCATGTGCTCATTTACAACAGATCTAACATGAGAAATATTCTCAGAGGTGTCAAACAGCCTCAGTTTCATAGGTGCATGGGGGTAGCACTGACTAAATGTTTGACTGACTGGTAGGATGTGACCTGCCAGAGACCCTTGAAGCTTGGGGATTTCATGTGCAATTTGTGTTTCAGTATTCAATAGATAATTTAAATTGGGCCATTCTCTCCAAGCATTTCTGAAGGATCGACATGCCTAAGCCTGTGTCAGAACTGTACAAGTATCTAAAAAAACAAACCCCAACAAAACCCCCTGAAAAACAAACAAAGAAACCCACCCCAAAACACTTACGAACATCTGTGCAAGTGATTGTTTGGAACTCACTGCATCTTAAAAAGGCTTGAAGAAAGTGAAAATGCCATTTACTAAAGAATGTTGAAAGGTAGGTGTAACAATCACTGAGTGCATAGGAAGAGAGCTTAGAAATGCTAACTGGGGGAAAAGAACAAAGCCAAAATCACCTTAATTTCATTAACCCTTGCTACAACAGTGGCTGTTGTTTTAAATAATTGAGTAGAGAATAGTCTATGTTAGCCATAGAAGGAAACTTTGCAAAGGCAAGAATCAAATGACTGGTAATTCACATTGGAAATTAAAAGAGAAGCAGCACTGGATTTACTGAACTATACCCTTCAGTTACTTAAGCCAGAACTACCATTTCCTGGTCTTTTTTTTTTTTTAATACTATGAATATATACTCTAGGTGTACTCTCACTGTCACTTTATTTAGTCTTTTTAACACTAGAGCTATCTAGCAGCCAAGATCTTCATTCGCTCTCATATATTCTCATAAACATGAATTTCCTAACCCAAGCAAGGAGTAATCAAAAGCTGCAACAGATGAAGCAACACCATTTTCAAATAACTAATAATCACTTCCCTACCTCTTCACACAGTTTGATGTTCTGTGTTCTTGAAACCGTTTGCTTATTTTTGCAAGACCTGCATAAATTCTGTACTTAGATCTCTGCAATGAAGTTTCTTCCTTAAAGTCGCAGACATTCAGCTCTTTTTTTGCAGAATATATAAGGCTGCATAATATTTTTGCTGCTTAAGGTTTTACACAATATTCTCACCTTTAAAGTTTAGTTTACAAACAGCTTAAGTTTAAAGAGCATTTCTGCTAAATGACAGCTCTTTATAAACAGTGACAAAGCTTGTTGAGGGGGTTATCATCTGTCAGCATGATATTAAAATCTCTCAGGTTTTTCTCCTGAATACTTTAAAAAGGAACAATTTCAAGACAACAGCAAAACTCGATGAACTAAGGTGAAAAAGTTGAGAACTGCATGTAATGCTGGCTTCACTTTCAAGCAGCAGCCTCTTGCAACCGTCAGCTTACAATTCAACATTGGTTTTGAATTTATGATTTTGCTTGTTATCAAAGATTGCTCCTTCCTGCCAGCTAAATAGGCAGTATCTTCATATCATACTCATGACCATGCAAAAAAAGAAACTAAGATAACTTGCTGTGCCTTTTTACTAAGTGCTACTATAACTACTATCCCCAGCCTCTCAGTGATCTCACTGCTGAAGTTCACACAAGATGACAATAAAAGCATTCAGGATCTGGTTTCAAAAGATGCTTTTTACCAGTCTACAAAGCAGGTAGGACAAACATCAACTGATCTAAGGTTTTTCTGTTGATGTCCCCCTGCCTCCTTGGTGATTGGGTTTTTTGGATTGTTTGTTAAGTGTTTCAGCTTTCAAAACATTTCTTCTGATCTGAAAGGAAAAAGAATGTATATACTTAAATAATAAAAGGAGAGTCCAGAAAACATGCATCCCTACATTCAGCTCCAACCTGGTCAGCACCCTCTGCTGGGTATCCAAAATCCAGTTTCAAAACTTCTCTTAGAAGTTAAGCTGTTCCAGATGTGATAGTGCAACCACTTGAACAGGAGTTTCCCATATCAACAGGAAAGAGGCCTAACCCTCAAAAATGTAAAGCTAATACCTGCAATATTTTCTAGACTTGTGCTTTTTCTCAGAAGTGAGTTAGATAGGAGCGAGAACATTTTGGCTCTACATAAAATCCTGGAAAGGTGATGGACTACTCCTCAGTCAGATGTAGATGTACATACTCCAATTTCCTTAATTTAATCTGGGGGAAACAAACAAATGTTTAGCCTCTAACCAAAACAAACAAACAAAAACAAAGTAGGAAGATATGCTCGTCATACAATAATTTTTAAAAAAACTTCTGCTCATTTTATTTTGGAGAGCATGTATCCCCCAACAAAATCTATAGACGGTATCTACAACTTGGTAGTCTTAGGGTGCAATACCCAATATTCTGTAGAGGTGAAATTCCTTCAAAACACTGAAAAGTCCCTGTCAGACAAGTTTCTTTCACTCTTATTACCATTGAGTATTAGAACTGATTCAGTTTAAAGAGTCAGCACCAACACTAACAGATTTCATATTGTTCAGCTATCAACCTGCTCTGAATTGGGAAAGTCTATATTTAAAGTTACAGACAGAGATTGAAACCAGAATAATTTAAAGGACTTCACCACCAGCATAAAACTTCTATGGTGAGATGTTCTAGCAACCATGGCAAATCTAGTGCATGTTATAGCAAACAGACACCAAGCTTAAGTTAAAAGCTTTGGTTCTGTCCTGCAGCTCTGCTAAGACCCCAAGGAAGATGTTCTCCATATGTCCAACTCACAGTTCCCACAGAAAGACTGATTTCCATATATATTTCCTCTTTCCTCCACCACTGGCAGAAAACAAGGGATTGTAAAATGTACAAAAACTTTCAAGATGCAATAGCAGCTTCAACTAAAAGAAGGGAAAAGAAATCCAACACAGACCTAGACAGCTCAGTTTAACATTGTAAAATCACCTCCAAGGTATTTTGATCAGGTAATCTCAGAGTTCTTTACCAAAAAAAAAAAAAAAAATAAAAGAGAATTCTGAAAATTATTCTTTCTTTTGTACCAAAGGGAGTCTGATTGAAACAAATTAAATAACTTGCACAGGACATTCAAAGCCTATGTAATGTCTGATCGGGGTTCTACCTTCTAACTACCACTGCTGAGTTTTAACAACTCCCTCTTTCTTCCACAAAGCTGCAGGCTTCAGCAAACAAAGCATTCCTTATAGCTAATTGGTATTACATCTGCTCTTATTTACAAAACTACAGATTTATGTCAAGCAAAGCCAATTATGCTTAATGTTTAAACTATTGCAGGTGCTCAATGACATTGTTGCTAGGCAGTAGAAGTGAAATTGCTCTTTTAATGCTTCTTGTTCCAACTGGTATCATGTGTTTTATCATCAGTGCAAACTTAACAGATGGAGATCTTAATCCTCTCCATCAAGTTTTCTTCAGCCCCCTCCACAAGCAAAATGGTGTCCCGTGCATTTAGACTTAACTGAGGCGCTCAGTGAACTGTCTGGGACAGAACTTGCATTTTTTTTTGTATGTGAGTACATGAACATAGTATGAAACACACGTTTAACCATTAAAAAGGACCCTCCAAACTGTACCAGCAGTGATCAGTAATACATCAGGCTATTCAAGGGTAGTAATTACATCTGATGAGCACAGCAGGTCCTCAGACAGTTATAACCAGAGCTACAAAAGCAACTTCTTCTGAAGTCAAACCTGAATCTGGAGCCCTTTATACCAATTTTACTCCTTGCTAGGAGAAGATTTAGAAAATTTAGGCAGTAATCAAACAGAGAACTGAACTGGTATGTTTCTGGTCATTTCTTATCTCACTTAGGAGGCAACTTTCTCCACAGTACCTTTCAAATTCATAAACCTTTATAGTGAGGATTAAAACTTGCATATCTTAAACTTACTTTGTGCAGAGCAATACAGAACGTCAACAGGTGACCTCAAACATAGGCAGTCAGATCTGAATGCTTTGTTATGTCTCTTGAAAATGGCCATGTATCAACAAAATGCTGAACAAAAGAAGGCTCCCCCTAACATTTTCCAGCTGCTTATTGAATCCTTTCACAGTCACGCACCTCTCTTCATTTTTTTCTAATGTGAGAAGTCACTAATATTTTCAGAAGTAAAAAGCAACTTGCTTCAAAGTCAAGACCAAATCGATAGTCTCTTATACTGATTTCACCATGTGCAAATAGAAGATTTATAAAATTTAGGCAGTGCCCTGAATGTTCAAAGGATTCCATCAGCTTTGAATGGAGTCCCAGATGCTGCAGTTGAAAAAGAATCCCTATCTGTTGGTTTTAATTGCTTAATCGCTCTGTCATAACAGCCAGCATGATTGACAGACTTTTGCCTGTAGATTCCTCTGTAGCACCAACTGAAATAAGCCAAAATTCAGCAACCAGTACCCCCTTTCCTTCTGCCATCCTTCTAAAAGGCCAAATTTTATATTAATTCTGATAGAAAAAGCATTCCTCTAGTCCATGTGAAGAAGGCAGAGAGCTTTCAGAAGTCAACTACTTATCTCAAAGAATCATTCTAATCCCTATCTTGCAGGGTACCTGTTTAGGAGGACTGCCCAACTGCTTCCTCCACTGCTGAAAGCCTTTCTTGCCTGATTGCATGCCAGAGAATTCCTATCCAGGGAGTCCACTAATCCTCGTTTTCTTGCAGAATAATCTTCATTCATCTGCAATAGCTTCATTCTGTTATCTGCTGTCACCAATTCTCACATTTTGATTTCTGAGAAGAAAAAAAAAGAAACAAACTGGTCTAGGGAAGTTTGAGTCTGTTCAGCCTGAGAATACAGCAGAGGAAACACTTTACCTTAAAACAGAGGTAGGTTTCTTGTTCTCCTGTTTTGATGTAAAGCGTTCCAAACTGCTTTTATTTTTGCAGATAAAAAAAAAAAAATCATTAGGTGTTAAAAGCATCTCCAGCCCAATTATATTCACTGGCCCAAATCTGAAGTTTTACTGTTTTAATACATAGTTCTTCTCATTCTGTGTATAACACTCAAATGCAATGATAGCAACCACACCCCTCCTGTCAGCAGATGCCAGCCAGCATTTTTGTAGCTTTTCTGTGCAAAGGCAAAGGTCAAGTATTTGAGAATTTCCCAGGAAAGAAACTAGAATTTTTCATGTCTTACACCTGGGTTTATTGAAATACAAATATGGTTTAGAAAATACCACCTTACAAGCAGATAAGTCAGGTCTATAATAACTGACAGGTACAATAACTATCAGGTGTGATGGATAAATTTGCTCAAATATGTGGAAACTAGGCTGTCTCCCACTTTCCAGTGCCCTCAGAAGATAGATCATTCAGCCTTTTGCTGCCTTTCCTCTCACAGCCCCAGCTCCAGCCCAGGTTATGCAGCCAATTTTGGAGAAAACATCTGTCCTTTGCTGGCAAGGGGTGTATTTACTACATTTTCCTCCCGCTCCCACAGTGTCTAACCCAAAGTTAGTGTTAGATACAGTTAATGGTGAAGGGGTTTTCTTTACCAGCTCTTTCATAGTTTTAGCTCCCAAACTGTGTCACTTCAGTGCTTTATATTCTTTTAGTACATCTTCTGTGGTAGAGCATTCCTCATATCTAGCAAGCCTTCTGACTTAACTACCACTTCCATTAGGAACATCTTGAGTATCAAAGCGTTCTTTAAGTTTTTTGAGTTCAAGGTGTTTCCTTATCACATATAAACCCCACTTCTGGGGGTTCACTTTTAGTCATAAAAGTCACTCTTTTTAGTAATATCACTTTTAAAAACAAATGTTAAGTGCTAGATTATCATGTCTCAGAGTAACAATCAGGCAGTTTTGGGAGTGTTTAACACTGTGCAAAACTTTAAACTGGAATACATTTTACTAATAATTTTTTTGCCCCATCTCCAACTGCATCTGCCCTTTCCCAATCATATTTTCCTAATTCCTTTTACTGGGCTGTAACTAGCAATTTTGATGTAAATATATTCCAGTCTTCAATTCTGCTACAAGCAACTTTCTTTATATCACCCTTTAGGAATGGCAAATCTCACAGTACTGCTGCCAAATAAGACTGGATGCCTCAGCATCAGTGTTTCATGACACGTTTTATGGACTGGTGACTGGTAGTGTATTTTTGGTAGATCTCAAAGCAATTTTCAGAGAAGGTTGATATGCTTGTGCCCATTCTACTGATGGGGAAAGTAAAGCAGCAATTTGCTGAAGGCAAATTCTTGGTCAGCAAGAGCCAAGAAGAGCACATAGAAAAGTCTCCCACCATTGCAAATATCAACCAGCCAATACCAAGTGCCAAAATTACTTCTAAATGATACAGCCACAAAGTAATTGGCTAAACAAATGTATGCATGTTTATTAATTTTAACCATTCCTAAGTACAAAAATATGTGGACACCTATATTTCCACATAGAGATTAAAAGCCTCTCTCCATCAACCATGGCAAGCTGTGAGCTCTCTGTGTCCTCCACGTGAATTATGACAATGCAGCCTCCTACAAGGCCAAATCCTATGAAGGATGTTATTTTGTAAACTTATAAATAACATTATTATTCATCAGATTATTAATAAATACCAGGACCCAATTCCACTTAAGGTGCCAGGTGATTTATCATTAGAAAGCTGGTAGATAACACAATCAAAATATAGTCAAACAAGGGTGAAATTTTATCACATTTTCTCCATAGGAGACAAAATGGGAGAACTTTCCAGGACAGTATTATAATGCTTGATGGCTTTTTCATGCTTCAAAAGTTTTTCTCCAGAAAGGCTTCCTCTGAATTCATTGGTGCAATCCTGATACAGATTGTTGTATCTAGAGGAGACGATGGGGAAGAAAAATAACAAAATAATCATCCCTTAAGCTATTAGTTTAACCATTGTTTATTAGACATTACTTTGCAAGGTACAATGTTTTCTTAGTCCTGAACTTCTAGGCAGCAAAAGAAATAGGACAATGATATGCATTTTCCTAGAGCCTGTTAGAACTTCAGGATGAGAAGTGTCAAACTGGATGCAGATGTTAGTAATACTTGCACTGGGTCTATTTTAAAAAAATTAAAAACATACTTTTCTTTCTTCAGAGAATTTTTAATATATTTTTTTCCAATTCAGAGTTTTAAAGTGTGATTTTTCCGATGCCTTAATCAGTGTTTATCTGAATAGTTCTCACCCTTTTCCTCTCCTCTGAAAGAATCCTTATTCACAAAAAAATGAAAAAATTACAACTGACTTCAAAACCCATATTTCTTCTATGTTTTGGTTGTCTTATTGAAAAGTGAGGTACCTTGATTCTGAAGTGAAACGCTGGTTTGAAATAAATTTTTAAAAAAATTGTTTCTATTTTTAAGAAGATTGGAGGTCAACAAAGTTCCTCATAAAAACACATGAAGTTGTGGCAAAATTTTTTGTTGATGATTTTATGGTAACTTTTTGACAACCAAAGTCTTTAGCTTTCAGCCAGAAATTTCACAAATGAAGATTTCATTTTATAGAAGAATAAAATTGCATTTAATAAGAGAAATACAAAGCATATGCGGAAGAAATGGTTTTAGCTGTGACTCAGTTCACGTTTAAGAGAAGAGAAACACACTGAGATAATTGACAAGATGCTACAGCACACTTTGGTGCTGCAAAGTTGGTGCTATATGCAATAAAAAAACAGTATTTTTGTCAAGAGTTTAAAAAATGCTCTGCCCTTGGAAGTTTTCTGTCATTATCACATCCCTGCTTCATCAAGGTTTCTGAAGGACTTCTATTGAACTGCCTCCCAATGCCTCAGAGCGAGTGGTACTTGCACATGACCCTTCCTCACCTATGGTGGCACAGGTTGCTTCCTCCCACTTCTTGACTTCAAGTGTAACTTATAATGCTGACAATAGGAAGTTAACTGGGATTAAATATTCTGAAGCTGTGAGTTCCTTGTATTTTAATGACAATATACAGGAATTAAATATAGGCTCTACAGGTGGCATAAAATTGCTTCCTGTGAGGGGGCTGAGAAATTCTGTTGTGTCCAGCAGGGAGCTGCTTTTATCCCATGCCCAGTAGAGTATCAGAAAACATTTTGGGGTTGTTCTGTTGAAACCACTGCACACAGCATTAATCTGTTGCTTTCTTACCACTCTTCTGCCCACAGCCCTATACTAAAGATGTAAGGTGGTTAAATCAACAGCAATGTTTTCTATGTATTTATACAAAGCCAAGAGGTCAGTTCCATGGCCAATATACCTTTATGCTCTCATCTAAACTCCGTGCAAACATATTTACAGCCTTCTCTAAATATGATGGTCTCCTTTCTTTAAGGAATTTTTGTATTAATAAAAACCCCTTAACTATTTAAGGGTAATTATATCAGTCTTTTTTTCCTAACCTTACCACATTTTTGCTGTGAAATCTCTCTCCATGTATGATCTATCACTACCAATTCTTTATTACACAATAGTTTACAGATTTCACAAGAATTTCTAACTGCACTTACAAACGAAATATCAAGCTTTTATTTTCTCATACATACCTGTGTGCAATGGTCCAGAACCCCAGGGTGTTCACCATCATTAGCGAAGCCAAGAAGAAGAAGAATCTCTCCAATTTTCCTTCATGCAGCAAGTGTGGAAACCAGTTGCCTGGTAAAGCAGACATTTGAAGCCGAATTAGTTTGCCTTGCAGTATGAGACATGGCTCATATGGAAGACATGAAGATCACTTTGTGTGAGAGACAGCCCAGCAGGTGCTTTAAACCCCCCCGTAGTTATTTATACAGACTTCATCCTCACAGTATCTATGGGTTGGTTTGTTGTTTTTGTTTTTTGTTTTTTTGTGAGTCTACAGGATACTTTTGCTCTTGCTTTTCAGACAGGCAATAGAGATCTAAAGAAACTAAAAAACTTCCCTAATACATCTGAAGTGTACTGGAAAACCTAATCCTGCACAGCTACTGCTGTAATGATTGGACCATCTTCCCTCTGTATTAGTCTGTGAACACAGCTAAATGAATTTCCACTGTCCAAATTTTGGGAAGAGCAAGAAATAAAGTGGTCATAGAAATCTTTACTCATACCTCTTATTCTTTAAATACTCTCTTTCTTAATAAAAAGAATTTTAAAAAATTAAAAATCAAAACATTAAAAGCATTAATTCAGCGCCTTGGATGGTGCTCCATTACCAAGATGCCACCTGACATTTTACTACACCTTTCTTTACAGCTTCCTTTAGCCATGAGTCTGTAAGGTGTCCTTCTCTTGCATTCATTTATTTGCATAAACCAGAGCTTTTTCTACCAAGGCTTTTGGCAATAGTATCTGGGACATTTTGGCAGCTTAAACTCCATGCAGCAGAGGACAGTACCACCCATATGCACACAGAGGCTTCCCTGCCTGTATTCCTGTGCCCTCCAGTTTGTGAGTGTATTGCTTTCAGTGTTGTTCCTTGCAACCAGTCTGCAAACAAGCTCAAGTGGCAAATAACTATGGAAATAATAATAGTTAAAAACAAAACCAGCCCAAATCAGTCTGAAACTGAAGGAAACCAGTGCCTGAAGTGCCATAATCAACTACAGCAACAGCATAAAACCAAGGAGAAAAAGAACTTACAGAAGAAACTGAAGTTATGGAATATCAGATATTTATACAGTGCTGTAACAACCATTTACATGATTTAGGAATACAGAATATTTATTCCCTTTGAGGAGGGCAGATAGACTGTCTTCATTAGCAATTAATGAGGAAATACAGTGTGTGAAAGAACTGGCGCTGAGAATGTGATGTCCAAACTGTCCACAGATCAGGGGGGGTTCACATCAGATGAGTGCCCACTAACAGCGGAAACATAGCAGACATGAACCTTTTTGTTGTTGTTTAGTTCCATCTAAAAGGAATTCAGTTGTTTTCATGCTCCAAGATCATTCTATGATGCAAATCAGAGATTATCAGGAGATTCGGATTAAAAGCACACCCTTGATCTGAACTAAACAGCAGTATCAATGTACCCAAAGTCACCTTTCTCTGCTACATGGAAGAATGGTATCAAATCCTGCCCATCTAAATAGTGTGGCCATTCATCCCTTGAACGACTTAAAAGGGAAAGAAGGAAAAACAGCCTTCCTGCTGCAGCTGTACTACAAAAACCTGATAGTCTTAACTGATCTCTTGGCCACCAATGCCACCTTTAGCCATCGAATGCCATCCTTAGCTTGTCAATATTTTTCTAATTAGAGAGAAAGAGCAGTTCCACAGTACAGGAGAGGCAGCAGTCAAAGGATTACACCCCCGCAAACACAGATTCATATATTTTCATTTTTCTCTTCCCTCCACACCTTGGAGTTGTAAACACATTTCTTTTCAGAGCTGTTGCCTCTAGCTCTCCTGGGATTAACAGAGAACAACTACCATCCGTGCAGCAGTTTCCCCAAACTCCTCTGCAGTTCTCTCCATGCCATGTTACCTTTGTGCCTGTCGCAGAGCAGCATCACCTCACCTCTGCCTGCTCCCTTCCTCTTGTAGCATTATCAAAGAGCCAGTTTTACAAACATAACATTTAACATTTCGAGTTGACTGAGCTCCTAGGTGCTGTAACTTCATTTTAGTAGCTTATAAACTTTTACTGTCATCATTCACAATCAGGTGGTTTTTGATTTTGCATCCCCCAGTGGCCAATAGAAGGCAGGCAGAGAGCACATGGAGCTGATGAAAGAGAAAGCAGTCAGGGTGGTCTGCATTGCAGCTTGTCAAAACAGAGTTCACACTGTCTGCTAGATTATTCACCTTGGCTAGTTCTTAACTACAGGAGAAGCAGGAGCTTGCTAATGGAATAGCATTTACAATGGCACCTAACAGAAAACACATGCTTAAAAAATAAGTAAAAATAATTTTGCAGCTTCGAAGTTTCAAAGGGCTATTGACGCCATTCTCTGTTTTACCACTCGCAAAGCACTGAAATTGGGACTTATTGGTTCTATGAGGTTAGGAGGGCAGCCCAGTAAGCAGGAGATCTGGATTCTACTCCCACTTCACCACGGGTCTCCTCCATGGCCTGGGTCAAAAATCATTGCTCTGTCTCCTCCCTGCTTCTTTTAGAAATTGCCAGTGTTTAAACAGTGAGCCCAGGATAATGCCATTAATCCTGCATTGCAAATGAGCAACAGCACAGGCAGAAACAAATTCTGATTGGATATAGTAAGGCTCCAGTTGCCATAGAGCACAATTTTTCTCACTAGCTTCCTGCTCTGTCCAAAGCAAGATGTAGGATCAAGGCTTTCTTTTCCTTTTAGAGGTTTGTCTTTCTTTACAGAGGGAAAAGGGTGGCAGCAATCTTAGGATGTGTAGACTGTAATCCTACTGGTACTCATTTTCATCAGTCAATGCAGCAAATATTAAAGTAACCATTTCCCATTTTCAGCCCAAAATATTTACTTCTCAATCTTTTTTTCTTTCACTTTCCTTTTTAAATAGAAGGTTTACTGTGCAAGAGGGACTACTACTGCCTGGACTACGTTTACTTCTGCTTTCACTTGCTTTACAGTGAATCCTCTCCTTTGCTGGCAGGAAGTCTTGAGAGAACTGGTGTTGGTGCTGAAACATCACTTGTGTGTTTCAGACATCAACTTCCCTTTCACCCCTGACCCCACTAACACCTTCCACAACCTGCCTGCAGACTTCAGCACCCTCCACTGACTGCATTTAGGGTTCATTCTCTCAGGACCTTACTCTCAACTGTGAACATCGGTACCTGTTTGGTTCTGCTGCATTTGGGTACCCTGGGCACTGCTGTGTTTGAAGAGTCCACCACATTCTCATCCTTGAATCAGCATGCAATATGCTAACAATTCACTGCTCCCCAAAAGACATCACCTTTGGGGTCTGTGAATCCTTTACTTTTCTGTGGAGATTGCCAACAGAAGTGCTGATTACAAGGTTGGTATGTCACACAGATAATTGCTTACTGGGAATTAACTTTCTACAACAAGCTCCTGATTTCTGTTTTTATTCCAACAATAGAAATACTTTGTGGCACGAATCACCACAAAGAAACAGAAGTCTCCTTCAGCTGCATGTATTTTAAATAGGCTTTTCTTATTGGTTAGAGGTGAATTGGTTATGTATTTTATGCCAAATTTAGAATGAGTTAGGAAACAAAGTCTAGATAGAGTCAGTCCCTCAATCCTGATCAACCATCATGGAAATAAAGCATCTGGTAAACCTTGACTGACATTTTGGACTTCTATCAATTTTGCATCCAAATCACTCAATTAGCTCAAGAAGAAGGAATATTTTATAATACCAGGAGGAAACAACTGATCCTACCAAAACAGGCAGAGGGGTAGGTGGAGCAGAGACTAGGACACAGACAAAAACTTCCCTGGGCTGCTTCTGTTGGATGACTGATAGCAACAAGCTGCTGGCAATATCAGCCATCAAAGATGATGTGGAAAGGGCTGTAAGCCAGGTCTTTGGCAAATATTAATGCACACAACTTATCTGCTACTATGGTAGCATTCTTGGAGAACTCAAGGGAAAGTCCAAAGTTGTATGGAAAGGCATTGAGGATTTTAGCTGAATAATGCTGTTATATTTTATTATGGGAAAAACATTGATGAAAAAATAAGACAGTCACATGCCAACATGTGACTTTATTCTGTACCATTCCTGTATTTTGCAGCTATCCTGCAACCTAGACTGTGATTATAGAAAACATTTTATTTGTATTTTAGAAAAGGTTTGCATTGTCTTCCATCATTTCATTGACTTAGTGGGCATATATTTAGCATTTAATCATATCCAAATTAAAGTCTCACTCTGCCTCTAATCCTTATTAGCTAAGTAGGCACCAGTGGACACCACCATCTGGACTGCAAGAAATATCCTTTAGCTTTATCGTCTTTGGTATTTAGAATCACACAAGACTAAAATGAAAAGGAAAAAAAAAGAAAAACAACCCAAAACAAAGCTCAAAAAACCAACAAGCTCCAACTACAAAACCATCCAATGATTCTCTAAATACAAGCAGGAAAACTGTGGCTGGGGCAGTTTCCTTCCTCTGACCTTTTTTTTATTTTTACTTCTTTCTTACAT
The DNA here is from genome assembly GCA_013398175.1 of Climacteris rufus. Lineage (NCBI taxonomy): Eukaryota > Metazoa > Chordata > Aves > Passeriformes > Climacteridae > Climacteris > Climacteris rufus. Next base: position 1,917,930 of record VZRZ01002225.1, on the reverse strand, counting down.
ATTTATATTAATATTTTTAGGGAAATGTATTCTGAAATGATTGGCATAGGAGGACAGGTTTTGTCTTGCGTCTTCTTCCGTTAAAATGTTAGAAGAGGTAAGAGATCCAAAAGAAAGCAGTTTCCCAGCTTGTACTGAAAATATCACTGTCACCCATCATCTGTTTGCACTCGTCAGATTTTTTAAAAAAGTCTTATTTTATCATATTCACACCATCCTCCATAGATGCGTTAAAAATGATTAATGCAGCTTTGACTGTGACTGATATCTGATCAACTTTGCCAATAAAAACCCAAATAAAATTCTAAACTAGTGACATAAAATAGGATACAAAAATGTTTCAATTTTGTCAACACCCTCTGTGCTTCAACACTTCAAAATACACACTGGAGGATCTACTTCACTGTAGAAGCATGGCAAACATGGTCTCACCAGTTAAAGATGGGAGAACCAGAAATAGTCTTGGCTCAGGTTTTAGTGAAACAAGAATCATGGGACAAGACAAAAGCATTCGCAGCCCAAGAGTCACACACTAAACCTTGTTAAATCTTACAGAGCCATTTCATGAACACTGTCCTCGCTTTCAGCAAAAGAGACAGAACTTAGTCTTCCAATAAGAATAAATTAGTAAATTAGAAGAGCTTTTTTAAGGAAGTAAAAAAAAAGGGTTTCTGGTTAGCTTGCTTTACTCCCAGTTCCATAAATTGTCCAGATACCCAATATGTACAAGGTCTTTAAACAGATTTAGAAAAAATCCCCTAAATGTGAGCAATAAAAGCTTAATTTGTGTCACTGTATTGTAACTTGACACAAATATATTCCTTAAGACACTGTCATCTTTAGAGGGTTCATTAGGTAACCACCAGCTTTTAGTAAATTAAAAAATATTGTTTTGCTGATTGTCACAAACACAAAAGTACACTGTAAGAAGCACAGTGGAAGAGTGTGGAAAAAATACAAATGGAAGAATTTTGTATATAACATTTCCTACCAAACTAACAGAAAAACAAAACCTAGCCTAAAATGCTTCTTTGGATTTGCTATAGTCTATACCCACCTATAGCAGTCTGATCCCAAATCTACTTTGATTTAGGAGTTAGCAGGACAACAGTCTGGGATGAGTAGAGAAGCGTTATGACACAAATGAAGATACAGAAATATCAACATCATCTGCAAACTGTGAATAAAATGGTAGTAATTTGGAATAATTAATCCTATTCAAGTAAGCAACTCTGGGAAAGAGACACCCAGTGAGATTCCAATTATTTTTAAAAATAAAAAGTGAGAGACCAGTAATATGTTGTTTACATACTAATAGGGCAAGTAATCTCTAATACTCCTCTAACTAAAGCAACAGAACAATCATTAAGTTTTGGGGTTTTTTTTGCCCCCTAAAGCTTTTCAAGTTTGGCAGGGGACTTTTCCTATTTAGAAGCTTATTCAGTCCCATTACAGCACCTTAATCTGAATACAGACTGTCACTGACTCCCTTGGAAACTTCAGAGTGACTTTTGCTCAGGATAATGGTGCAGTCAAATCCACCTACAGAAACAGCAGGTCTGAAAAAATTAAACAAAGACATAATTTTTAATTTTGGAAAAAAAAAAAAGCCCAGTAGAGAAGTTGCCACTCAACTTCCTAAGACAGAGAAGTATTTTAGCCAGGAAGCTTTTCAGTTAGCTCAAAAATCCTGAGCAAAAGGGCTTAGAACATGGCAGTGGCAGCCTGTGGACAATTTAGTGTTCAACCTTCTTGGTCTCAGCCAGGATAAGAACTTGCAGTCTCTGTTAAAACATTATTTCTGGCAAGAGAACAACATTTTATTTTTTGAACCAGTTAAATGATTTCCTACAGACTTAGAGAAAAAGAATTAAAGAATTAATCACTTTATGTAGAAAACCAGACAAAAATCTACTGAACTGCAAACAAAACGCAAAAATTTTTTCCTCTAACATTTTGTATAAAAATACTCTATAGACAAAACTAATTACATAACAGTGACACAAAATATTTTGGTGCTGATATTATGCTTAATTATTTTGTAATTATTTAATCATTCCCAAAGTCAAATTGCAGTAAATATTTTACTAAATATTTCAACCTCATAAAAATTAGTAATTTCCATACTTTGGGGGGAGGGAAAGAAAAAAGTCAGCAACACAGTCTTTTTCAAACTGTTTTTTTCATTGAACACATATTACACAATAAAAAACAACCTATTCCACTGGGGGACATTCAAGGATCTCACCTCTCCACACTGGATGCCTTGGTGTTTAATAGTTCTTTGCCTAAACCATTTGTGTAAACATTCCTGTTTTTTATCCATCTCCAGGTGATGTTTTTATAACTCGTAATAAAATTTTAATTGAATTTTTAACTTAAAAACAGCACTGCATGTCAAAGCATCATTCGTTTGTTCAGATCTTGCAAGTGGGAATAAAAGTTTCTTGTCATACTTTCAAAATACCCCCTTTTCCCCTTGTTTTTAAATTACATGATTCTTTAAATAGGAAAGAGAAGAACCCAAAATTTAACCCTGAACAGTTCCAAAATTCTGCAGCCATGACAATTGCAATTGTGTCATGCTTAGGGCCAGAAGTTGTGCTCTCTAAGAGAGCAGCTCTGCAACACAGTTCACCAGAGCTTATCAATGACATCCTCAGAAATACTGCTTCAGCAAGTGGAACTATTTCAGATATGTGAACAAAGGGACCCCTGTCCCTCAGTTCAAGAATTCAAGTACTTTTCCTTGTTAAATTTGCTTATGGAACAAGTCTTTTCTGTATTGAACAAAGATTCATCAGCAAAGGAAAAAATGACTTTAAGAAACTCTTGGCTTATCTTGAAAGCCAGTAACCCAGGAAAAATAGCAGTTCAGGGCTTGCACTAAATACACCTCAACAGGCTGAATCTGAAATAGGAATTGCAATATTCATCTGAAAACGGGCAAGCCCACAGTGAGACCATATTGCCACAGAATCCGGTCCTTGCTACAGCTAGGCAAAGGGAGAGGGGTAAAGAAGGCAAGAGGGAAGTGGTGGATCCAGGGCAACAAGTTCCCTAGATACCTTTGAAACACTTAACCCAACTCCTTTCCCCTACAACACTGTAGGACAGACGAGAGGGCATATTCTCCCTTCTTTAGAGCACAAATCTTGCTCTCAAGGCCAGAGGCTTCCACATAAGTGTGAATAACAGGAACATACTTCTTGATGAACACAAAAAGGTGCTTCCTAGCCAATTTATTTTCCAGTCTTCCAGAACAGAAGCATAGAGATTGGACAGGAGGACTTCCAGCAAGATGCCATCCTCTAATTACTCCGACTAGCAAAACTAAGATGACTCATTAAAATTGGATGAATACAGCTGGAAGGCTATTTCCTATCTTAATTCCCTCTTAATTGTGAGAGCAAATCAATAAAACTTTGGCATCCCTTTTAATTCTGCAGCCTGATTCTCCAAATCAATAATATTAGAAAACTGCTCAGGAACACCCGTCATGAGCATACTCTTACCTTGAGAGCCTGCATGGGCTGTCTGAACAAAGAAAGCTCCCATAAAGCAGCCAGCTCCATTAAAGAGAGCTAAAAAATGCATGGAAATCCCTCTCATTCTTTCAGGCACAAGCCGGAACGAAAGTAAGGAACCTTAGAAAAGAAGCAGATACAGTCACAGGTTAAAAAAACCCAGAAAAACAAAGAAAAAAGAAATAAATTATGGCAAAAGACAGAAACACAGAAAAAAAGTCAAAACATCTCTAATAACAAGTTTCCAGATTTTACACAGAGAATGTACCTGCTGTAGAAGAGCCATCAGATGCATTAGTATGTACCCTTTTAACAAAACTTTATCTAAACTGTTTAAATGAGTCTCTGTAGGAAGCCATCACACATTCAACTGTCCATATTCCCCAAGAACACAGATCTTTCACCCAGACAGTTGTTTGCAATTTTTAAAACCTCAGGCATAAGCAAGACCAGAGAAAAACCTCCACTGTCAGTATAACCATAAAGACAATGGATGTGATATTTAACTGCAGAGCAGCAGGACCTCCTATCCCAGAGCCAGTGCAGCATGGCCACTAGTAAATAGTTCCAAAATCTAGAATTCTACCTTAATTTGGACAGTTACCTTACTTTACCCTAAGGCTGGACCACACTCCTGTTCTCCAGAGTGCAACCCCCAGACTCAGTGGTTAATTTATAAGACCTCATTCTTCACTTTCTTACCAGAAGGCTAAACCAGAAGCAGCAGCAGCTTTGGTGGTGAGGGGAAGCTGTAGCATGCTGTTGTAGCATGGACAACCATAAATAACCCCACCAGCTGTAATTTGGTTGTAACAGCAAGACTTTATGATAACTGTTCTTTTTGTGCAATTTTCACTGATCATCAAAAACATTTGTTTCCTAATTTCACTCCTCAAGTCCTCATCCACACTTTTTCTCCAAACTCCAATGTCTCCCCAGCTGCTTTATTAGTTGGGTTCAAATGACCTCCAGCCTGGAAAAGTTGCCAATAGAGGATCCTATTTGGATGCTGAGTTGCCTGAAGCACCTCTGAACCCAAATGACATTTTGCAATTACCACCTTTCACCCTTTTTAATTTGGATGTCCAAGTGAGAGCTTTGAAAACATTTAAAAAAAAATACCACAGGCAGTGTTTTCTTCCTCATTCGCAAGAGGAGCCAAAAGCCTGAGGAATAAAAAAAGCAGGTGAGCCCAGGACACCATGTGTAGATGCAACAACACAATCTGAAGCATGATCCAGTCAGTGTCCTAGCTAACTTGAGACAGTGAAAGACTGAAAAGTTTTTGCTTCTTCCTCCCTTCTAAAAGCAGGAGTGCAAAACATGCATCTTGGTCAAATTCAGCCTGCATGATTGCATCCTACTTACCTAAATTACCCCTGCTTTTTCAATTGCATGCTCCAATCCTCCCATTGCCCACAGTGCTGATGGAAACTATTAAACAGGTGCTGCATTTCCCCCTGGAGACTATTGCATTTCATCAGTGGGCAAAGCCATCCCCAATATATCCTCTAACCAACAGAGATGTAGTTTCCTGGTTTAAACCAAGTTAGGGTTACAAATTCAGTCTGTCAAAGGCCTGTGAGATCTTACATTGGAGCACTGTGGGGGAGAGCAATACCACTTTTGTTTCATTTTTAAGATTTCCTCAGTGGTAGAGGTATATTAAATGCTGATATTATTCTAAGAGATGCTCATGCCACCTGAAGCAGATGATTATACAAAACTCCTATCAACAAGATAATGAAACATATTGTATAAACATATTTCAAGTATCAGTGATCAAATCATAGAATGGTTTGGGCTAGAACAGACCTTAAAGATCACCCACTTCCAACCCCTCTTCTGTGAGCAAGAACACCTTCCACTAGACCAGGTTACTCAGAGCCCAATCTGGCCTTGAGCACTTCCAGGGATGGGGCAGCAACAGCTTCTCTGGGCAACTGGTGCCAGGGCCTCACCACTCTCACAGTAAAGAATTTCTTTCTGATATCTAATCTAAACCTACTCTCACTTTGAAGCCATTCCTCCTTGTCCTGCCACTACATGCCCTTGTAAATAGTTTCTCTCCATCTTTCTTGTAGGATCTTGTCAAGTACTGAAATGACACAATTAGGTCACCTTGAAGCCTTCTCTTTTCCAGGCTGAGCAATCTCAATAAGAGAGGTCCTAATGAAGATAAAAAGTTCAATATGCCAAATCTAACTGCTCTAACCAAGCTCTTCAGATATGAGATCTGAAACAAAATATTTCCTTTCTCCCCTCTGATTAAAAGGGTGAACATTTATGTTTTCAACTTGGATCATGTACTTTCAGGTCATGTAAATTATTATGATAATTGAATTTGACCTTCTGCATAAGAAAAGCAGTAAAATGCCAGGTAAGGTGAAACAACTATATCAGTGTCTAGGCTGTCATTATCATCCACAGAGATCCACTGAATGGTTCCTGACCAGCGATTCAATTCAAATTGAAGTAGAAAGCTAGAGCTCAGTTCAGAAGCCTGAATGCAGAAGCTTAATGCTGCTGGAAATCATTCAGTGGACCTCAGCCACCAGCACAGGTCTGTCTGACACAGTGCAAAACCTGTGGGAAAACCAGGCTCTTCTGCAGCTCTTCTGTAAAGAGCCTGCTTGCCCTGCATGTGTTGCCAGGGTACTCCACGACAAACAGGGCCAGACACTCCTTTATGGCCATGTGAATGAGGCCTTCATCTCCATCAGCTACAGCAATAACCTATTTTAGACACCTCCGTTTAGTGTTTTATATCCAAGTCTAATGTTCAGATTTAGTCTCATTTACCTGGCTTCTTAAGTCACACCTCCAACTGCAGCTCTTAGCAAGATGCTTAATCTTTACTTAAATGAGGAAAGACAGCTTTTGTTCCTAAGAAATTCTAATGGCAATCTTTTAAAAGGATCTGTAAAAAAGAAGAAAAAAAAAAAAAAGCCCAAGATGGAGTTTTATTTCTTTTCTAAAAGCTAATGTAATCTTTCACTCATTGGACTCCAGTTGTGTCCCAGTGTGCTAGATTAAAAAGCTTTATTCTACCAGCAATATTCTTCTCATGCTTTTGCATGAGAAGACTGTAAGCAAGTCACCTCATAACCTTTTTTTCTGTTAAGCTAAACAGAGAAGGTCACAGTTTTCAGTTACACTTAGCCTGTAACCTAGAAACCAAATTACCTGCCTAGAAACCTGTCTCAGTTAAGTACTTGAGAGCTATCAGATGAAGAGGCATTATGAAAGTGCTAAGTATTTAAAACTAGGGAAAATTACCTTTTTAGTGACAGACTGTGACCCACAGCTCTCAGTAGTCTTAGAGTGTAAGAATGAAGCTGAGACACTGAAGTTATTTCTTGCTCTTAAGTAAAAACCTAAACATTTCTGAGGTTGTGCTGGAACAAGAGACACTCAACCCATAGAATTAAATGCCTGCAGAGATCAGACAGTCAATTACTTTACCTGTGTCTCTAAGCGAATGTTCCTTAGATTTTTATAATACTAACATTTTATTTTTTCTTAAGCTCTGCAAGGTAAAACAGTGGTAAGCACTCTGCACGCTCCTCAAAAGAAAATAAGTCTCAAAATGTCAGTGTAGACATGGAAAAGTAAATTATGGAAGGCAGAGAAGGTTGAGACTCACAATCAAGAGTGTGACTACATAATGTGTAGATGGCAGGCACAAGTTGAGCTCTGCCTGCGCTCTGAAAAACAGGAGTGCTTATGTCTGGCTCCATGTCACAAGCTAAGGCATGATGATCTGTGGAGGCATGTTCTCATGACTCCCAATTGGAGCATGAACAAAAATCTTGCATCTGCCTACACCATTCTCCAGGCTAACCTGTCAGTGTTACCTGCCCACATATGCTCTGTGCCAGTTAAAAACACGTAAGAAGTCTATTAGCTGAGCCCACAAATGAAAAGTGTTAAAATGCTTCACCTTGCTTTGGCTGTGGCCTTGGAGGTGGTCACAGACCATAACCAAGCTCAGCTCTCATGCGTGCTTTTGTTCTGTCTCAATAAAATCATCACAGGAGAGTTCAGGCCAGAGGGGCCCTCAGGACCACATCCAGTCCAGCCCCTGCCTGAAACAGATTCATCTTCAAGACCAAACAGTGGATTGAGTACCCCAGGGACCTGACTGGGCTGTGCTCCCTTCCAGTTAATCTGGAACAACATCACTGCTCATTCTGAGCTACAGCCAGACAGACAAATTATGCTTCTCTGAAGCAGGTAAAGCACAGATCTGCTCATTAAGGCCATGGAAGAGAGCCAGGTATAAAATATCAGATGACAGTAATTATTTTTAGGAAGCTGATATAGTTCTCTGAGAATCAGAACACTCTCACTTTAGCCTATTTGATTTTACTTACAGGAGGGAGTTACCAAGGCTTCAGCCACTCCAAGCAGGATGTACTGAGGAGCTAAGTGGAAGCAAGGCATGGAGGAAACCAGGAGAACCTCTTCAGAAAGTGTCTGCTGCACCTGAGGGAAGTGCTTGCGGTGCATTTCGGAGAAGCCAGCAGCCAACACGGAAAGTGTAGCGAACAACTGACCTACAACTGGGCAAAGAGCACAGAGACTACTCACCAAGGCTGTAGTTACAGGATCATCATGTGTCCACCATGAAGCAAAGGCCTCAGGAAGGCAAAAGAAACTTCCTACCTCACCACATAACAATTTTTTTGAACACCTAAACATGAATAAGAAGTCATTGCTATATATTTATGTATATGGCTAAAGGACACCAGCTCAGCACAGAAAGAGTTCTAGAATGCAGAATAAATGAGAGCAGAAAAACTTTTCAGATGACTAAAGTCACAAGGAAAAACTTTTTTGAAGATTGAGGGATGTAAGAAAGGAGGAAAAAAAGAAAAGGCAAATATCCTTCCAGATATCACCACAAGAGACTGGGTAGGAACACTAATAGGCAGCAGGAAATTCTTCTAAAACTCAGATATATTATAAATCCCCACATGTCACCCATTGCATAGAGGATAGTATTAAAATGTATTGTTTTGTATTTCTTGATGCTGACAGTGTGAAATCATTGTATCCTCTCAGAAAAGAAAAACACAAAGCAAACATGGTTTCCAAGGTTCTGAACCTGAAATATCTATATTTCCCATGGTTTGAGCTCCCATTGATTTTGAGTAAATTTCTGATTTGTCAGCATTTTTAAGCTGGAATATGAAGAGAATTTGGTTTCTTTTGACAGTTTTGGCTCAAATACTTGAACAATGTTTTTCTTACAAAGCCTTTATGACTGAGAATTGTTACACTTATTATATTAGACATCAACAGTCAAAAGCTTTTGTTTCATGGTATAAATATAACATATATACACTTTGTCTTTTTTAGTGTCAGGATGGAAGAGATTAAAAACTCGTATAGTTAAGTGGCCTTAGCCTTATTATGTTTCTGCCTGCCTCAATGTTTCTTTTTTCAGCACCAAACTCTCACATCCTTTCATTAGCACAGTTTTCTTGCATTTTCACAGCTTTAAATATCCTACCTCTGCCTAACCTGAGCATTGGAAGCTGTTTTGCTGTTAAGGCTCCTCTAGAGCTTATTAAGAACATAAAGGAGTTATTGCTTGAAAATTGATGACAGGAGGGAATTCAACAGCATTTTCTAGCCAATGGACTTTATCAAAGCCAGGTATAAAGCCCTCAAGGAGCTTCTTGTAGTCTTCCAAAGAAAGGGTTCTCCTAGTGAAAAATTATGTTGGTACTAAAGAAACCTCCAGCAGTTCAGTATTCCTAACAGTGTTATACTTGAAGAATTTTCCTTACTAAAAGCCAATGCATTTCAGAAGAAGTAACCTCTGAATGCCCCAAAATTTTAATTTTTCTTGTAAGACTTTGTGTGGCAGAGGAAGAAACTAAGAGCCTTGGGGAGCTGGTTTTCCTCCTTACTCTTCTCCCTACATTCCTCCTTAAAACAAGTGGCTTGGAATAACCATGTGAGGCTTTGGTTTTACAGGAGAACAGGCTGTTTTTCCCTGTTTGGGGTTGATTCTAAGACAAGGTTCTTTATATCATCTAGAGACTAAGGCTGTATTGGACTTTTCTGAGTCCTGACCTCACATCCTGAGGAACACAAGTTAAAAAACATGTTCAGGGGAAAAATAGACATCACCAAATTCCAAATCACCTCAAACAGACATTGGCGTGGAGATTTATTTCTGTGTACTGTACAGAGAGCTATTCTCCACATCACTCATGTACAGAGTACATCCAAGACTATGACAACATTTTGGTATAATCAGGCATTAGGACTATTACAGAAAGAACTTCTATGGCTCAGAGGTTTCATCTAAAACCTCTTGCCTGTAGTTGGTGGACAACCATCCAGCAGAAACACAACTTCAGTTCTCTATTGAATATTCTACATTAGTGACCAATTCAAACAGTATAAGTACATTTAAAAAGTCCCAAAACCAAACTGTAACAAACAAAAACTCAACAAATAAACAATGATGAAACTGGAAAAATTTTACATCCATCAAATACTCAAGTTTTTCATAAAGAAGTTCAGATACTGAACATATTTGGGACACAATCTAAATTCATGTTAAGATTTTAAGTTTTTTAGGTCATACCTAGTTTATGAATAAACCAACAACTACAGAGAAAGTAGCAGATTACAGCTTTCATATAGACCCTTAATAAAAGCAATCAGATAGTTCAGCATTGTCTGTGTGGCTCATCCTTGAAAACTGTTACTCTTAATATACAGAAAATTTCCAGAAAACTATTTAAATTTCTTCTTCCTACAAGAGTTGAATTAAAATATAGTTATAGACTGGCTTGACACCAACTGCCTATTTATACTTCCAATTTTGTTCCTGAAAATAATTGAGAACCTAATTAACTGTTGGCAAAAATATTGGCACTTAGAGGTCTACCATACTTGCAGGTGCAGTCATATACTTGGATATCTAAAGCCATTGCCTGTACTCACAGGTATTTTTATGCCTCAGGTAGTTTATCACCCCTAACAGGAGGCTATTTTGATAAATGAAGCTATTAAGAATAAACCACTGCATATATTCTACTGCTGTTCAACATAACAGGATAGAACATTAATACTGACTTGAAAATTCCATGGTTTAAAGGAAAATGATTATCTGAATGTGCTTTTTGTGTTTTAATGCAGATGTTATTTTAAAAACTAGGGTAATTGCAACCTGCTGTGTTATATGCTTCTGGTTTGTATAAAACTTAATAACACTCTTAATTAGGCTAATTTAGTCAGATTAATACCTCTGTGTGTGTCAGTACTCACTGTGCTGCCTGCCATGGGGCACTGAATTAATAGCAGCACACTGAGAAAATAGCGGTTTATAAATATTTTCATCTGAGGTTTGTAATGCAGACTGGAAGATAAAAAATGTAGGAAGTTTAATGAGAGTATCTAAGAAAGGGAAGAGTTTTAAGTGAGTACAGAATGGAAGCTGCTTTTCTGCTCGTACTACATGTAGCTGACATCTGAAGAATATTGCAGAGGATGCCTCCAGATCCTAGAGCATAAGAGGTTTGAGGGTAATAAAAATACAAATAAATAAGAGAAATCAGTGTCAAGAGAAGATGGCTCAACTCCTGTCATCATTGCTTCTAGACTACGAATTTCTCTGAAATGAGTGCTAATCTACAGCAGGGAAGACTTTCTTTTACCACATCTGTGAGAAAGAGATAACACTTCACTTTTGGTGATCCCTTTTTGCTGTGAGTGTACAATAAAGATTTTAATAATGAGAATACTAAACACTTGGACAATTATTTCATATTAGATATTCTAATGAAAACTCTACTGCTGGACTGGAAAGCTGTGCCTCTTCCAGTAACCTTACACTTGTGGAATGTTCAGCCTGTTCAATGGGAACAGCAGTCAGTGATACACACCCATCTGTTTTGCATAGTTTTTGGCAGGTTTTCTTTTGCTCCTCGGTTTGAAAAACCTGTTACAGATATAGAATTAGACCAGACACTTTCATTTCTCTTCTAATGCAACTGCAGAGTCTGGAAGAAACTGTACTAATGGCAATGCAATTTTCCTCTTATGAGCTGCAGTCTTGACAACAATGCACTTATAGCATAAAAATCACAGAAAAACTAATCCTTTGTTCACAACTAAGTTATTTGAACCCAAACTCATCATTTTGAGCAATACACATTTCTCCAGAATCAGAAAACAACTAACTGAAGGATTTCATTTCTAAAAATGTCCTTACAAAAGCTAATGCATAAACAAACATACAGAAGATAACCAAGTCAAAGTAATTCTCAGGTATAAATAGTTAATACTACTTCTCTCCAATACCAAATCCTTAGGAAGAGCCCCAGTTATTAATGAGCATGCCTCAAGATTTTTGTTGTTCAGGGGAAATTTGGTTTTGTTCTTCACAGAAGATATAATTTTTTCTTGCTGTCTAATATGTGTTTTCAGGACTGTCTTTTCAATCATTCCTTTGAAACATGTTTACCTCTGATCCTCACCTCAAATCAAGTCCATCTTAACATTTATTGTCAGAAATAATTGCATAGTATCATCAATCGTGCTGAAGTTTCTCTTTCAAAAAGAGAAAATATTGAAACTGTGTAAAAACACGTATTTTATACATACCAATATAAATTGTTGGAGAATGTCCAGTGTCCTTGGAGATAAAGAGCCACGAGTTAATGCATTCCAAAATAGGAACAAGAATCAGTAGCGGCACGATACTTATCACATTCATTGCTGCAACTGGCAAGACAAATCCACTGAAGTGCAAGTTGGAATTCATGGTTTGGAGGTAATATCCTGAAGGAATCTGCATTGAAGGATAAAACCCCATTCCATAAATATAGCATCTTTCATGGATAAGATTTTTACTATATTTGGGAACCTCTCAAAATTTTTCCCTTCTGAAGAAGTCACATTAAAGTAAATACCTGCTGGCCAAAAGGAACAACCATTCAACGAAGTAAGCCTTTCAGACAGTGACAATATAGTTCTCTGCCAGAGCATAACATTTTCCTTCTATAGAATTTTCCTCCAGAATTTTCCAAATTTAAGCAACAGTCTGCAAGTTTATTTGATCACCACTGATTACAGCCATCAGCCAATATACTAAATGGTTCTGCCCGATATTTCAGCCACTTCACCCAGACAGTGCTTAACTGAACAGAATCTTAGAATAGCAAGATGCAGAGTGATTTAATTTTAGAACTGCAAGGCACAGAGTGATTTTGAACTCATGATTGTGTGCTCAAGGTGGGAGTTTTTCTTAAAACACCCTTTCCAGCACTTTAAAAGCTACAGGGAATGAAGGTTTGAGTACAGCCTTAGAACGAGGTTAACGCAACTCACAGCCAGAGCAGCTGTATGGGAGACTTCCTTTTATTTGAAAGGAAGAAAAGCAAAAGACAGAAAGAAGCATGTGAGTAACCTCCCAATGGCAGCCAACAGGGTACACAACTAAGCAGATTTGTAAAACTCTCTCACTACAAAAGCAAATAATTCTAAATAATTCCTCCTCCTTGTGTGAGGCTATACAGAAGAGCTGTTGAGTTCATGAAAAAGAATAAAATCAAAATCCCAATGGCTTCTATCAACAGATTTACAGATTTTTCAGGGCCTTGTTTTTTTTAATTTTTTTTTTCCAGAGTTTTTTTTGAGGAAGCTTGATTAACTAATTTCATGTGCAACAGGGAGCCATAATCCACTCTGTTTTGCAGGCTGGGAAACTCTAACTCGAACAATTCACAGAGTACAGTCATGACAGAACTCAGAGGTCCGAGTTCTTTTCTCTGTTTCTGCTTTTAGGGAGTTCTGGATTCCTGTAGCATCCTGCACAGTTCTTCAATACAACTGGCAATTTTAAACCCAGGTAGAATATCGTTGCTTTATAGCTGTTTGAAAATTAGTGTAAAATCAACTGAGCTCATGTAGGGTTTCTCATCAATGGTTATAGTCTATCCTACTCACCAGGAGTTTGTTCAGCATTAAAGAATTACTCAGGTACTAGCTTTTAATAAAAATATTTTTCACATACATTCCACCTCCAAAGAAAATATAAATTGTAAAAGGGAGAGTAAATAGCAACAGAACTACATAAGTTTAAAACTGAAACAAATTTTGTTGGTTCCTTATTTCCAATTCCTATTGCAAATAAGAATTGACTTCTTAACAGCAATTAAAATATCATTAACAAAAGTCACAGGCACTAAAAGTTGTTGACTTAATAATATGAAGAAAACACTATTACTCTTTACAAAAAAAAAAGATGCTGATCTATCACGTAGCCTGAGAAAGAGCCTTAAACTTACTCGAAGTTGTGCCAAAGGAGTAATTTCTTTCAGCAGTGGAAATACTTCTATATTTTCTAGATAAATACTCAACTTTCATAAATTATATCTGTTTCATTTTCATGTGGTCACTAATGTATAATCTTAGTCCTGTATGTGTGTTGGCTGGTTTTGAATGGGTTTTTTTTTTTTTTTTTTGCGTGCTTTTGGGGGTGGGGAAGAGCAGGAAAAGCAAGAGAAGAAAAAATGAATCAGATGGATGGGAACATAGGATGATGGCAAAAGGAAGTGTCAATGAAGCAGTATATGCCACACAGCTGTAAGAATTTCCTTAAGCAGCATTTTAACACCAATGAGTAAAAATGAATTTCTGAGCCAGCTCATAAACTTGTTATTCCAGTTGCCAAAGGGAAAGAGCTAGCTCCAACTCCTACTTAGCCAGGTTCATCCAGACAGAAGGGAACCTAAAGGAATCATGTCACCTTAAGTAGAAATGTAAATGTGTCAAGAAGCTACCACATACACACACTCAGAAGTGAAAAGAACCACAGAGCTTGACAGAGGGGCTGTGAAAGGACTGCTGCTTTCCACAAATGGAAACCCACCCACTTCCACTGTAGGTACAACAGCCACATGATCCTGTCAAAACAGTAGGAGAAATATGCAACCAAAAACAGAAAATAAAGAGTTTCTACCTCTTCCCAAAAGTGAGGGAAGAGTTACGAGATTGGAAAACTACATTTTTCAAGAAGAATACCAAAACTGAGTCTCAGTGTTGATCACTGCAACACAGCAGCATGAGGAGCACAGAACTCTTATACAGATGTTTCAGGCAGTAAAAATGTTCAGAGAAAGGAGTAGCAAGCATTCACACAAGCTCCTTAATGAGTCTTGACCAAGTCAACTTATAGGATTTGAGGAGATCAGAGGCTAGAGCAAGGTATATTCTTAGGCAATTAAAACTACTCTGCAAGGTTGCTCACCTGGCAAATCAACAGCTAGAAAAAACACACCTAGAGACATTGCAGCAAACACGTGTCACAGTCTATTTCAAGGCTGGCATTTAAAAGCTGTGTACCCACCTGCATAATGCATGTTCTGTACAGAATTTGGAAAGTAAACAGTGGGAAGAGTCTGACGAGCGACTTGGTGCTTTCCACCTGGGTCTCACTGTACTGACCACCGTGATTTTCCTTGGCATGATCCAGCCAGCTTGTCACACCTGCACTGAAGTAGCGGTAGCGCACAGAGCACGTCTTCAGGGCACTCACAATTATCCCAAAAGTTGTCAGCAGGGAACTGTCTGTAAACAATCAGAGACATTAGACATTGGTTTTACTTGCTGCCAAAATAAACAAGCCAAGACAAAACACTTCAGGAGGAAAAATATAAGTTGGTATATTTGCCTTTATGTGTTTTTGGGGAGGGGAAATGTATTAAAAGTCTGGATTTGATTCAAAATATTCTCTATTGGACCCACTTGATTCACAACCTACTGCTACAAAAGCAGTCCTGCCCAACATCCACACAGAAGAGTGCCTTTTATTACCAGTTATTTAACACACCACAGTGTGTTGCTGTGGTTGAGCACATAAAGTATTAATTTCCTTTGTTTTTTTCTTTCAATTTATTGAATGTTTTTGGTTTTCAATTCAAGATATTGCATGTGTGCTGAAGTCCAGCGGCAAGGGAAGGGCAGCAGTGAAGTGAGAAGGAAAAGCAGTTTAAAAAACAGCTGATGAGTTAAGATAATTTTGATAGACCAATTTCAAAGCCAGAAATATTGTCTCAGGTCTTCTAAGTAGCATGTGGGACAGAAGAGAAGTTTGCAGTCTAGTACTTGGCATATTAAAAGTTGTTCACTGGTTACTGGGTTCAGGAATTGCTAACTTGGTTCTCAGACTCAGAAGAAATAGAAGTAAAATGAGAACAAAACTTAGCTTCAGGCTTGGGAATGCAGGTTCATTCACCTTTGGCAAATTGCCATCCACGCAAATAGGGGTTAATGGCACTTCTCTGCTTTCCTGAGTGCTGAAACACTACAATAAGTTGGGTATCCACAAAAAATACTTTCCAAAAATTAAGGTGAATTAAGATTGCAGACTGAAAATCTCTCCCTTCTATCTCTGACATGGAAATTATTTTCTAGAAATATCCATTGACACCTACAGAAAGCACTTGCTTTAGGACGGCTAAGTAAGGGCATTTTGTTAGATAAATTAACATTTAAAACTCCCTGGCTGTGTAGTATTAACGTGCAAACTATGCAATAATGCAAATGCAAACCTGCACTATGGAATAAAATCTGAAATAGCATATCAAAACCTGCAAACACACAGTTGGTAGAGTTTTAATTGTTCTGTATGAAGGTACTAGGCAAATATTCTCACCACTCATGGTAAGTGATGTTTAAGTTTCAGACCTAGACTATTTTAAGACCAAATCTAAAGACTGAAAGAAAAAAATTTGTAGATTTCCAGAGTGACTTGACTAAGAAGCTAACCAGAAAACAAGTGGAACCTGGGACTCTTCTCAAAGCAGAGTTAGTTTCAGAAGTAAATAAAAGATGACAGAAAATTTGGTATCAGCTCAATTCATTGGCAGAGCTTGTAATGATATGTTTTAGATCAGAGAAATTATATTTTGCTTTGCCCTACTCTAGAGATTGGACATTCACAAGAAAGGAATAAGAAGCAGTAATGTGGTGCTATTGCTCTACAAGGGTTTGCACCCAATCTGGTTTGAAATCAGAGGATGCACCCAGTGCCCCATGACAAGACCAGCACAGAGCTCAGTAACACAGTTGCAGCTCTATGTCCTGGCTCATCTGACCTAGTCTCCAAGATGGTCATGGTCATCTCCCTTCCTGTGGAATGTAAGGTGTCGGACAGACAAAAGGTTGCACCAAACATGGCAAAATCAATTCCACTGGCAGCAGGCATATTACACCTCTTCCTGCACAGGCAAAGGCTGTGACACATGTCCTGACATGATAGAAGACATGTCAGTTTACCAAAGACTGCTTCCCACTCTTACAGCCTATCACATTATCCAGGTTTATCTTTACAGAGGATGCATTTTTTTTCTCACACTCAGCCTTTGGAGGACTGAAATCCAAGGATCTCCAACCAAGCAGGGCAGTGGTATGGAGGAATTAGTTTAAATAGGCAAATTGATCTCTAAAGATATTTCCTAAGATAGAGTTGCCTCTTACTTGTTTTGGGTTTGTAGATCATTTCACTCCGCACCATGTGAATTGTGATCATAGCCATAAGCCCAGACACAAATGGGATAAGAAAGCCAAGGTTCCTGGCCACAGACTGCTGGATGTAAGAAATGCTGACAAAGACAACTGCTGAATTCAAGTTAACCAGCCAATGAAACCTGGTACACAGAGACAAGAGAGAGAAGAGTGGAGAGGCTGAAAAATATAAAGCCTTTATAAGAGATTAAAACATCAAATTAAAGACATGGTCAAGTATAGCAATCATGGACAGCATCAGTACCATGCACACACTGACACAGTAAATAAAACACATTTTCACTTGAATATGTCAGCTCCAAGAGGTATATAATTAAAGTAAGTGTACTAAGCAGTAGAGCTGAACAAATTGTTGGTCTAATACTGGAAATATTATTGTAGTTGACATTAATTAAATACACCTTTTAAATTTTTTACAACATTTACCATTTACATATTTAATATCTGGTAACATAAGTTTTGTTCAAGAAACATCATCAAATCATATGCTTCAAACTTTAGAGAGAAACATCTTAATGCCACCACCCTTTGGTTAAGAAATATTAAATGTTAAAAAATTTAAGAAATATTAAAATTTGATTTTTCAGTTATTAGTTGCAAAGCTCAACTTGAACTTTTGTTGGCTTCTGGAATATCTTGATAAGGAGGTTCCCCGACACAATTTTCTCTGAGATGGTCTTTGGTAACAGAGGTGCTTCCCAAGTAAGCTCTGAGCCCCTCCTAGTCACAGAAGATATTCAAAAGAAAAAACAGACTCTTGGAAGCAGATGGCATGCCACTGGTGATAGGCCTACTGCAGTCTGGAACCCCTGAAAATAGCACAATAATTGAGTGGTACTGGCCCAATGTGTAAAAGGTTACAGTTTGCAAGCAACTGGAAGAAGAGATTCCTTTATCGTTGCTGGAGCCTTAGAAAAATGGTTTCATTTAAAGGTGAAATACACATCAATATATAATTATGCACATTAATACATATTGTTTGAAGAAGTAAAACTTGTTTTCTTGTTCAGTGCAGCTTCTGCCTCATCTGTGCTATTTGAACTTGAATCTAGAATTATCTTCTCAATGATTAAAGAAAAGGCACTTTGGAATCATTTTACTCAATGATGATAATATAATTGGAAGGATTTTGTACATAGACATGTTGACTCCTGTTCAACCAAAGCTTTTAAAAGTATAGAGCTACACGACTGGTTCATCTAGAACTTGTGTAGAAGTTTTAAATCAATACTTAACTGGCAATTTTTAAGTTAGCAGCTTCATGGCAGTTTTCCAAACTTTCTAAAGAGGCATGCCTGAGCTACCCGAAGTCCTGACATTCTTTATGACTTTATGACCGTTTGACTGGAAGCAGGAGCATCCAAAGAAAACCTTTGAGTACAGGAGAGCACTTTTGTTTCTCATTGCTGCAATGTACTTTGAGACTGAAATGTAAAGTTCCTCTCCTCTCACAAGAACGTGAAGAAAAAAACTACAATGTGTTTAGCAATTCCCAAACAAGAAAGATGAACCAACCTCAAGACACATATCAGAATTATGGGATATGCTCATACCATACTGACAGCAGCAGATCAGAACCTACACAAACAGGAAACACACCTGGCTGGCTCTCATGCCTCAGCTATCTAATACTGCAGTATTTGGGCCTTCATTACATAACGTGCCTCAGAGTTCACGTCAGGAAATAGCAGATTTATTTAGATACATCAAGCTTTTCAGGGAAGAGCTCCTTCCTGAAGCTTCAGCACTCTGAGGTCTCTTCACAGCGAGAGCCAAATGCCAACTTGAGAGGCTCATTTCAAGAATGCAGTCCAGATACAAACCTAAATGCTCCTGTGAAAAACTATATAAACCTAGTAATATTCATAACATATTTTACACAAACACATTTGTGATGAAAATGTTAAAGACATAACATCCAGGGGACTCTTACTGAAAAGTATTATGTTTATACAGCTTTGTAGGTGCAGGTTAATTTTTTCAGATCACTTGGCATTCTCTGCAAAATCAAAGTGGGGGGAAAAATTCCAAAGGAGTAGGAAAACATTTTAACAAGTCAAAGTCAAGTGTGTTTAGGATAATGACAGAAACTTGTCTGCAATATGTGGAGGGAAAAAAAAAAAAGAGAATGAGGGTAGAAAACATCACTGGTTCCATGCTCTCTGCAGTTTGTTTTTTTTTTACAGCAAATCTGTAAGGCAAGTTGCAACTCTGTTAACTCCCATCCCTAGTCTAGACTGTACTTTTTGCTCTCATTCTCTGCCCCCATAGACAGAACTTATTTCTCATGTTGCAAAATACTCCCAGTCCATAACCTTACCCTTAGATATGCAGAAGGCCTTAGGAAAATTTAGTCCAAAAGAATCCAAGTCCTTCTTCCCTTAGCGTTGGTATAGTCTACTTATTTAGAGAGTCAGAGCCATATTACACACTGCAGGTTAGAACCAGACCCTAAGGTGTGCAAAGCAATCTTCCTGAAGGACTGAATTAGAAAACGGGTAATTCCAAAGACTTTTAACCCAATCTTTAATTCAATCATTTTTCTTGTTTAAACAGAACTTGGCTAAGAACACAGACTCAAACTCATAAACTGAAATGGCATACTCTTGATATCATTTTAAAATTTAATCCCATGACAAACACCCACCAAGAGAGAACAGTCTACCAAGAAAAAGCGATTATGAGGGGTTTAATGAAATTGAGAATGCTAAGAATGAACCCTCCATTTTTTACATTTTGGGATTGCATTCTAACAGCCCCTCCTTGGGTGCCACTGCAAAAATTATTAAGTTTTTTGAATCACACACATACCTTCCTTGATATTTCCAAAGTTCCAAGAACTGACCCATTTGGATTTCCCCAAGGAACTTTTTATTCATATTATATCTCCTTTGTAATCAACACTGAGAAATGTCACTTTGATTAAACACAATTCTGAATGGCTAAGACCACAGTACAATAAATTCTCCAGAGCTATCTTTCAGAACAACTGATTGCTCTCCAGTCTTAACCCCCCAGAGTCTTATTTAATCAAAATTATGTTGCTAATTAAGGATTTAAACTCAGAATAGAGTAAAAAGGAAGGATTTTTTTTTTCTCTTCTCTCTTATGGGCAGGTCAAGGAGGCAAAATCTGCTCTAAGGAACTAACAGTCTCATCCACTTTTTGTAAAGCTTCTTTATTCACTGAAGTTTGGATTTAATTCAAAACTCTTTGATATTAACATAATTGGAGGAAAAAAGAGTAGCCAAGAAAGCCGTCCCAAAAGGAGAAGAAATCTGATTCACCAAGATCTTCATTGATTTTTCAACATTGCATTGTTAATATGCAAATGTGCTCAGTTTTATTTTAATAACCATACATGTAAAAGGAGAGAAAACGGGGCAGTTTAGACCTCTTTTTCACCCTGCCTTGAAGGAGGAATATGGAAATTCCCACTGTAACTTCCTCACTACACAGTTTAACCAGAAAGTACTCTGTCTAGGGCTACAGAAGGGGTAAATAAAGGCCAACAAATCTTCAAAAATGACATACCTAAGAAATAGTTATGAAGAAAAAAACCCCAAAACAACCTGAATTTTAGGAAACGTTTTAAGAGCAATTTTCTTAAAATTAAACCCCAGAGTTGTCTGATGCCAAAAATCTTCCCAGCAACAGAGCTGAAACAATACAACAAATCCCTACCATGGAGCTTAGCAGTTAGAGGCTACTAGCAATACCTACTTCCAGCAAACCAGCAGTCTACTGCTGCCTGTCACTGCTAAAAATTTACCTTGTTGTAAATTCCAATTTATTGTTGAATTTTGCCACTGTTAGGAATTAACAGCAAAATATCCTAAAGGGGTAGCCACGCTAAAACCAGAATGGAATATGTTGTTCCAAAAGCAAGTAGGTTAGAAAGACTTTTGAACACTTGGACAAATTGTTTAATCCTGAACACTGTGACTGAATGTTTCTGTAGGAGGCTAAAATTGATTATTATCCACTAGCAAGAAAGGAGAAAGTCAGAAAAAGTTTTAACTGAGTCTCTTGGAAACTCTTCTAAAATCTAAAAGTTTTGCAGTTCAAGTATGAACCCCACCATCCATAGAATGTGCCTTGTAGGTCAGCAGTGAATTTCAAGGCAATGCTCTATCATTCCCATCAGATATTTAGCCATCATTAAATTACCAACCAGTTGAAAAATGAAAGCAGTTCCTTTGGTCCACAGTCCTCAAGGTTGTATGCACTTAGTGGACAAACTACAGCTCTTATGCCTCCTATTCCCAGGCTGGCTGTGAGGAGTGCAAAGTAGAACACTATTTTTTGCTCCCTTTTAGGTAGAGTATGAAGAATATGTCGTCTGTCGATGTAAATGTCCTCAAAGGGGAATGACACAACAGGTAATAGGGCTGTGCCTGGAATGGAAAGAAAATTGTCATTGGAAAAGAATTAGAATCAGACAACTAAGATACATATTTTTAAAACAGGTGTGTTGAAAAGACAGATGAAAATCAAAGACAGATGAAAATCAAAGATACACATGACAAAAGTGCGAAGATGGGAGAGTCATAATTCTGTAGAGAGGCAGAAATCTTTTGAATGCTGCTATA
Source organism: Climacteris rufus (assembly GCA_013398175.1). Lineage (NCBI taxonomy): Eukaryota > Metazoa > Chordata > Aves > Passeriformes > Climacteridae > Climacteris > Climacteris rufus. The sequence goes on along the minus strand of VZRZ01002225.1, from coordinate 1,896,254 downwards.
CAAAGTAAGGCAAGACCACTATGCGTCTCCAAGAAACCAAACATCTTCTGAAATGTTTGAAAGGATTCAGGTTCTTCTACCAACTGAACCATCAATTAACCAAAAATCCCCACAAAACATCCCACATTGGAGTGCAGCTTTTTTTTTGCTTCTTCTAAAACCCTAGAATTGTAATGAGAATCTTAATTTAGCAAATAAATTCTCAACACTTTTGTGGAAATTTTCCTTTTTTTTTTTTTTAAATTTCCTGCTGTAGCTTCACGGAGATCACTGTTTACAGAAAATTTATCTAGAGAAACACTGCGATGAATTGCATTTCCCAGTTCTAGTCTGCAAAGTCTCTCAGATTTAGTCAGCTATAGATTTTTCAAGTTGTAATGGACATTAAACTTAAAATACATTGATGTGTTAACAACACCAACATTGGCCACTACTATGACTGCACGTTAAACTCTGATACACCAGGAATATTTAATGATTTATCTCCAAAGGAAAAATGTTCTGGCTAAAGCAATACCCAAAAGCATCAAATTCTGTTTGCATCACCAGTCTTCTACTTTAAGATATGTACTGGAAGGACAAGCAGCAGAAGGAGATTTAAAGCAGAATCCCAGGGGAGAAACAGTGGAACACAAGAGCAATCATTTTTCCAGACTGCTTGAATAATGGCTTTGTAATCAGCTCAAGAACATTTCAAGAATGACTCTGATTTTTTACTTGGTTTGTTTCAAGTTTAAAAAACAGTGTGTCTGGCTATTGTACAAATCAGACTTGCTCAACAACTGGTTCAAGTAAGTAGTATTTCTATCAGCTTGGTTTAATTTGATGGAATAACCAGCAGATGCAGCATCAGTGCATGGGAGAGGAAGTAATTGCTACAGAACAGGTATATTTTGTTTGAACAGTACTTTTATGGAAAAGATCTTCAAAATAATACATAGGGAAGATTTAGAATGTGCTAACAGAAAGCAGGTCCTCAGTGCAGGATACTTAAGACAAAGTTTGTTTATATTGGTATGTGCTTAAATAGTTTTCCTCTTGTCCAAATACAGAAGTCTAGTATCTTTACATACAATCTTACTCCCAACAGCAGGGAAGCAGTTTCTAAATTCTCTGTCTTACTCAAGCTTTGCATTTGTTCCAAACACTGATAACCTTAGGTGCTTCTTGAAGGGACCAGTTTTAAGAGTTGAGCATCCATGTTCTCCCACTTTAGAGAGTGAAGTTTGTGCACCAATTACACACAAGATACACATAACAAATGTTGCTTTGTTCAAAGCATTGCCTCAGAAAACTGCAAAGGTGAAATACTGTAGTGCATTTTGTAGAGGAAGAGCTAAGTAATCAGGTGTTAGAGAAGGTTGGGAAACTGGTGAGATGCCGAACACAAAACTCAAGGATGTGTTTCTGCCAGAGAACTAGTAAAACAGGAAATAGCCACCAGGGTGTCACCTACCTAGGAAGTGCAGGAACATGCAGATGCACACCAGTTTGATCCTCCCCACGAGGTATTCAGCGAGCCAGCCCACCAACACAGGTGTCAGCGTGGAGGTGCCCACAAAGCACATATTGACAATCGCGGCCTGGTAGCTGCAGTAGCCAAGCTTGACAGTGCAGAAGAGGATCATGTTGCACACGATGCCAAAGAATGTGAACCTCTCACACAGCTCCACCAGCAGCACACAAACAACCTCATGGAGCTTCTTCTCTGGGGGAGGCAGTTTTTCAGCATGGTTGCTTCTCTCAGGTAAAGGTTGTTGCTCCTTGTCAGTCATGTGGTTCAGAAATCTCTTCTCTTGCACAACTCTTCTGTCTGCATCAGGCATACCTGTCTTTTTTTTGAGTATAACTGAGTCGATCAGCTTAAGTTACAGGTAAACTTCTGTGCTCCTTCACTGCAATTAACGAAGTGGTAAGACTCTCGCTTTAAATTCCACACCTCACTACTACAATTTCTTAGGGCACCTGTCACTTTTGAGATATTACATATAGGATCAAAGAGTATTATAAAAAAACCCCAAACAAAAAAATAAAATCAAAGAACTGGATGAACATTTCAGCTTCTGAACTTAGCAACACTAGGAAGTTAAGTAGTTTATTTAATTAGTTCATTTGGGGGTGAACAAGACTTTTCCCCCAGAATTATATTACCTATTAAATTATGTGAATCCAATACTGTATGCTAAACTCTATCTGTATGTTAAAGATAAAGGTTTAAATACACATGAAAGCTAACATTTTTAGTAGAATTCAAATAACAGATTGAGAAAATAATTTGATTAAAATAATCCAATACTTTAATTAGGCAACAAGTGAAACATGGCAAATAGATAGAGAGGATTTTTTTTTAAGGTTAACATTATCCAATCATTGTGATATTTCTTTCTATTTCTGGTTGAAATTAAGATAAAGTTAATTATAAAAATAAGTAGTGCTACTGCATTTAAGTTAGAAAAGCAAGTTTTAAGAGAAAGGAAGTTGAATTTATTAGCAAAAGAAGAAAAGCAATCTAGAAGCAACCTACCTAACAACTGTTTCTCTAGGCAGATACTGCCCCATAGCTACAATGCATCAGAAGGGGCAAGGACACAGGCAATGTATTCTCTCATATCAAACCAAAGCTATTGCAACCTTGAAAGGAAATTAGGAAGAACCAAACTCACAGTGCTTTACAATGCTCCTGCTACTTTATCCACAGAGCAGTTTGCTGATTTCCCAGATCAGTGTCTCCATTTTGTGGAGATCATTAAGATCACTAACACCTGTTCAAAATGCTCCCAACTACAAATGGGAAGCATTCCACATTTCTGCTGTGCAAATGTAAATACAGACATGTTACAAGGCAGGGGTAAACCAGGTCAGCTTCCCTCTGTTTCTAATGGCATTTTTTTGAGACATAGGTTCTTCTGTTTACTTCCTTCTGTCCTTATAACTACTCAAATTTTACCTCTTCAGTTCTATTTAGGATATGAGAACTATTACATAACAAAAGAGAAGCATAATAGTATATAACCAGTATGGATAAAGATTCCAAGATTACCTCAAAAAAAAAAAAAAAATCAACTGTGATTCAAAGAAAAGCCTAGAAACTCTGAAATTTAAATCTAAGTAGTAATAGGTTGTTCCCCAAAATGATGTATATTTTAAAATCTATTACAAGTCTAGAGCAAGAAGTCAGCAAAAATCTCATAGTTTTCAGAGACATTCAATTGACTTGTAGCACACCAAAAATTATTTCTGTCTTCTGATCCATGATAGATAAAATGATCCTCATTCAGACAAACCAGCCAGAAAACTCCAAAGTAGAAATCACTTATAACTCAGCTTAGTTTCTCCATCAAAGTCTAAAGAAGCCAATCCCAAATCAAAACAGAACAGAGAAAAATATCTTAACTTAGAGGTGCATATATCTTCTATTACATTAAACTACTTTTGTCTAACTATCCATGAAGAAAATTAGCTTCTTTTTTTTTTTTTCTTACACAAATACAACTGTATTTTAGTATAAGGTAGAAAATGTAAGGAAAATATACTTTTGCTCCCATAAATATTTCAATGTAAAATAGTATGTTTGCCCATAGAGGACAAAGTTTACCTGTTAGCATGGGTACTAGTAGTTCACAGTGAATCATATGGGAACCAGGAGAGAGAGCAGGACTCCTAGCTGGGTTGGGTATCTCTTAGTCCTCATGTAATTTCATTTTCCTGAATTTTGGGTTACAAGCTGGGAAAAGGGAGTAATTGACTGAGCCTTATAAATAGAAAGCAGGAAGTGGGTGGTTTTCATGATTACCTTTGAATTGCCTTTGTATGGGATTAGTATGGGTTTAGTGGTGATAATCACAGATCAATCAGTACATGAGTTAACATACTCAATGTTAAGAGAATATACAACTTCATATGACAATATGATCTTTATTCATTGATTTTTAAAATCACTTCTGCAGCAATTATTTATAGTCAGTCTATTTACTTGATGTGGTTTTAGGTGAATTTTAGTTGGATCACCTGGCATTCAATTGGCTTATTCTTACTTATTCTTGTACAAGGTAGTAGAACTGCATAAAGCCTGATGAAAAACTCTATTACTTGTATTAACATATGTAGACCTTTACACATACTTAAGCTTCCAGAAAATGGACCCACAAAATAACTGCTATTTCAAAAATCCAGCCCTTCTGTCAGTACCTCTGTCTGCCAGTAAGGACTTCATATACTTTTAAATAAATCTTTAAAGCTCTGAAAATGTGACAGTCAAATCTTGGAGAGAGGTTTACAAAAATACTTGTTTTTACATGACAATGTCAGCTTACAAGAGGTCTGGCTGTTAATAAAAGAGCTGTTTTTTGGTGCCCTACCACCGAAGATTAAAGGTTACTTCTTCTCATACTAGAACCTGTAAACTAGCATTAGGCAAGTGAATTAACCTGGACAGGTTGGAACTGAAAATGTCTACTAATTTTCTCTGACCAGGGATAGTTGTCAGTGTTTTTATTATAGGGGTAGGTTATTGAAATTGAAGAGGCAAAACTTCAGTGTGCAGCACACCAGTTCCTCTGGCTAAGAGGTAGTAGTGGCTGTAGAATTCTGGTTTTTTTCTAGAAGTGTCAGTCTCTCTAACGTTTTAGCAAATTTAATTCAGCTTCACTCTTAATCTTTTAAAGAACTTGTGAGAGGTGTTACCCTTCATCATAGCAGCAGCTGTGGATCCTGCTAGTTATCTGGGGTGGAAACATAATTGACATGGACAAGGCTGACAATACAACACAAGAATTTTGACACTGTAAATAAAAAATTACATGGGTCAAATCTTTCTAGTTAGCACCAGGACTCCCATTAGCTTGCAAAGGTTGAGAAGCTGCCTCAATGACCACTGAGTAGAAGGCTGCAATTTAAAAGACAGAAGAAATGCAGAGCAAAAGGTTTAAAATCAAAAATAAAAAAAAATAGATTCTAGTATGAATTTTTTCTTTTTCTGTCAACTTTTTTGTTCTTTCTTTTGTCCCTTTTTTCATCTGTAGGTGTCACATCAGACAGTGTGTTAATTCCTGTGTCCTATATACTATTTCACAGGTGAATAATGAAACTTCTTCTGTTTAAAATGTTACCTCAGACTACCATTTGAATGATTTTTGTACTGCCTGTCACTGTAGTTTCAGAATACTCTGGCTTGAAACAGAACTGTGACACAATATGACAATGCTTCTTTTGGAGTTCACAGCATTTCAAACCCATGTCTGGTGCTTTGAAAAACTTCATCAGCATCAGTAAAAATGCTGGTTAATATTTGTCTGACTACATACCAGAAGAATAAACACATGCAAAACTTAAGTGCCTTGTGAGTCTTGCAAAAGGTCAATTAAGAAATTGAAATGTAGTCATCATGAGACTGAGAAAGACAATTTATGAAACCTATGTTAGAAAATCTACTAAAATAAAATTGGTTTATATTTTATAATAATCCATTAAATGTTTTAAAAGGACACTTTGGAAGCTGAAAAATAACATCTAAGAAATAACCATTTATTAAAATCACTGCTTAGATGAGCAATTCTCTGAGAAGCCCTGGGACTATGGTACCACATCAACTTTGAATAATTTTATTCACCCTTTGGTAAGTACTTTTGCAAAACTTTCAACACTTTAGCCAGATGTTAACTGGGAACCTTACCCAGTTCTGACTTGCTGCAGAATGGATGTAATGTCTGTCTTGTTTCATGGCCACTTTTGTCTGTGAAAGTGCAAAACCAGTGAGAGACTTTTAATTTAGGGAAAAGCTGGGTTTTAACAAGCATGTTTGTTTTTTCCTAATGTGGTCATAATCAAAAATAATGTGGGAAAGCCATTTTCTTCTTTCTGTTGAAATGTAGCACACCAAGAAAGGGAATGAAATCCTTCTCCCAAGAATGCTCCAGAGGTCCTTATGGGGAGTGCAGACAGGACCTCTTCTGTTACATGCTTGATTTTTCTCTGCTTGTCCTATGAAAGACTGTCTTCTCCTTAAATCTTAGTTTTTCAGCAGGGCAATTTTTTTTTCTCTGTCATTCTCTTATTTAAGCAGGAAGTGTGGCAAAAACACAAAACTGACAGGAAGTAAAAATTCCATAGCTTTTTCCATGGTACCTAAACCAGTACAAGAATGTGCAAGACATGAACATACTGGAGCAAGTCCCATGAAGATGATGAGGGGACCGAAGCATCCCCCATATGACCAGAGGCTGAGAGCCTTAAGAAGAGAAGGCTCAGGGGGATCTTATTAATGTGTAAAAATATTAGAAGGAAGGGTGCAAAGAGGACGCAGACGCAGGCTCTCTTCGGCAGTGCCCAGGACAAGAGGCAACAGGCTTAAAATGAAAAAAAGGGAACTCAATTTAAGAATAAGTGAAAACTTCTGAAGATGGAAAACACTGAAAGAGGTTGCCCAGAGAGCATAGAGGGAATCTTCATTCTTAGACACAATGAAACCTGACTGGAGACAGTGTTGAGCAACCTGCTGCTGGTGACTCTGCTTTGAGCATGTGGGGTAGAACAGACCATTGTCAGAGGTGCTTTCAACCTCAACCATTCTGAGATGCTGAGCAGCAACAGTAAAGACTTTGGCAAAGCAGAATCTAAGCAAGATAATAGAGGAAAAAAGTTTCTTGTCCAGTTGCTGGGCATGACCTCTGTGAGTGAAAAATTTACTTTACACTCTGTGAGTGCCAATTTACTTCGATAACTTTTTCCAGGGAGATGGCTTGAAAATTTCTGATCCTCAAACTTTTACTATAAGTGAGAATTATTTTGGCATGATTACCCTGTACCTTCAAACTGCACATGTTTTATTTTGGGGATTTTGTTCAAACATATATAATTATCTATGCTAAGCAGTTTATCATATGTTCTAAGGCTTTTGTCTTTATTGCACCTAACTGACGGTTTTATAATCCAGGAGTAATTGAACTGCAATTATTTTTCATGATGCATGGTATGGTTTTATATCATGTTGCTGGCGGATATTCTTTATGATGTCGTTTGGTCTAATGGGAAAATTAGAAGTAGCTCTATCATACAGAAAGATGGCTTTTTTGTGTCATGTTATAGTTTGTAGATGGCACCCAGGATATTTTCTTTTGACATATAGATTTTTAGGTAGAGGCTGAAATGAGATTCTAAAGCAGAGTTCACAGTTGAGACAATATTATCTGTACATCCAAGATGATTTCAACTATTCTCCCACAGTGACAGTTCATTTATATTCAAGTCCATTTAGTAGACTGTAGTTAGTATTCTAAAATACATATACAAGTAATATGTGGTGGTGAAGTTCTGCTCTAAATTCATCCTTGATCCAATGTAACTGGTTTCAGGGAAACCAGGAAATTATGTCAACATCTCTTTTAGAAGCAAATATTCATCAGAGCAGGGAATTGACAGAAGACCTCCCACGTCACTGAAGAGCTTTCCAACCACTGCAGTGCCCAGATAATCTTTTAAACTCTCCTGCTGGAGCTTTACATTGTGTAAAGCTTTGTGAGCTGTGCAGGAGCTGACTTTGTAACCCAGAGATTAGGGCTGCTCTCCTGGAATTTGGGAAGAGGCAAATTCAAGGATCCATGTCAATGAATAGTTAATTACGTCTATAAAAGAGATATTCTTCAACAGATGGGAGAGGGGAAGCACTATCTCAGAAAAGCACAGTTTTGGCCCAAGACTGGTAGAAAATGAGAGCTGAATACTGGAGCCAGCAAAGCATCCTTTTACAAAGGGAAAAGTATTACTTTAAAGTTTTCAGTTTTGTCCATAAAATAATATCTGGAATCTCATCAATTTTCATGGGGTGGGTCAGTGATCATATGAAACCCAGATTGTCTGTCCATATAAAATTCTGATATGCAGATGATCACATAGAAGTCAATGGCAAGAAGTTTTGGATAGTCATCCTGAAACCTTTTTTATTTCCCTCATCTGTTCATACACATTTCTGCCTTGTAAACTTGTACAGGAAGGAGTATAACGTAATTTGATTTATTCAGCTGCAGACTTGAATGTCCACAAGCTGAGAACTGTGTGAGACTCTGTCTACAGTGCCTTGGGTGGCTTGATTGAGGGGAAAACTGGCAGAATTGAAAATGCTTCTCATCATAATGGCCACTATTTTCCTCATTAAAACTGATTTTTATTGGAATTTTTGGTCTTTATGAAAGGTGTCAGCACAGCCAGCAGGTTAAGGGAGATGATCCTTCCACTCAAAGCCAATCAGGAGATGTCTGGAGTACTGGGTACAATGTCTTCTATGGTCAGCAATTTGCCTAAAATGAGTGAAACTGAAGTTACACTCCTAAACTGAGGATATGTACAGTAGAAATGTTTCAAAATTAGCTCTTATTCTTGCAATGAAGACAGGGAGGTTTAAAATTTGTATTCTTTATTTTTTTTTTTTTTTGGCTAAGGGTTTCAGAATATATCATTTTATCATGTTATTTTGATGTGTTTAGATGTAGACATACAAGTATCCAAACAACCAGCCTTCTTTCCTCGTCTTCTCCTTCTATGGCACAGTGAGATCACAGAAGGGGCTGAAGGCCACCCTCATCATTGGCTGTTTGAAACACAGTGATCTGCAGTCACACATGGACACACTTTGTTCTAATCAGCTTTTATGAACTATGAGTTCAAGTGCAGGTGACAGACAATACTTTAATAACAATTTTAGGGAATTCCATGCACAGCTTCTGAAAGCACCGTCTGCCTGCAGCAACCAGTGAAATAAGTGGCTTTGTTTAGTTTCCAGGGAAGTCAGAAAACTGGGGAGAACATAAATACACAGATTAATGTCTGATACATGTTATTATTTCAAACTAAGCTTGCTTTTTTATTAAAAGGAGTTCAGTTCCTTGCTTTAAACCCATCAACACATAGAAAAAGTAGAGGGACACCAACTTAGTAGAGAGTAAAATAAGTACGCTGCTATAAAAACTATTTTTGAAAACATGGCTAAGCAATCACTCTTGCAGAATCATGGTTTTAAAGGCCCACTGACACTTTCTGCAGAGGGTGCTCAACTCTCCCAAGAAGGTGCTTTTGAAAATAAACAGACATTATGAATCTCAGAGGGTGTTCAATGGCTTGCACTGGTGACACATGAAGCTAAGGAAATGCATTCTGTTAACATGTAAGTGTGGGTGGCATCAATATTGAAATTCTCTGGATGTCTTGCCATTGAACATGGCAGGTGAGAAAAACCCTGGTAATTAGATTCAACTGAAATATACTTGATTAACTTTTTCAATCTCATTTACTGCTTAACCTGGCTGATTTTCAGTGAACCAGATGAAAGAAGGCTCCCACCATCCTTTCCACTGCTGAAATGGGTGGGTGCTGTGATGTCTTCAGCTGCAGAGGTTTATGAAGGAAGGGAAGGTTTTCCTTCAACACTCAAACACTGATAAGAATACATCATGTACCTTTAGAACTTCTGGGCCTCTACTATCTGATGTTGTGAACACACCTTTTCATGACTGTACATGGCTCTTTAAAGACACCACTGAATTTCCAGAAGTACTCCCACCTAGATTGTAGTCGATGAGATCCGAGTTTGTATTTGGAAACACTGTTTTCAATTTCCACTTAAAAATCACAGTACAGCCATCAGTGACTCTTCCACCTGCTACTCAGTGCTCACACAGAATGTTTGCCATGTTCAACACAAGGCGGATGTCTGGAACTTCTTCCTGGGCAGTCTTCAAAGCATGGAAGCAATTTAAGACAAACAAAACTAGAATAATTATTATTAACTTTATTTATATTTTATACATCTCTAAGATTAGGAGTTGTTCTTTTTCAAACACTGGACTTTAAATTTCAGTTTTAACTGCTGGTGTGTGAATTTCAGGATAGAAATACAATTGCTTACATGCAATTGGAATACACTGGGTTTAGAAATAATCCTCCTCCATTTTGAGACGTGCAATACAGTATATTTTGAAAAATTCATTTTTTTTTTAGAGAGGTGCACCTGAATGTGTGATTCCAAAACAATATAATCAGACCAAATAGCTTTATCAAAGATAGCAATTCAAAGCTTTTAGTGAAAATGCATCAGAAATGCTTGCACTTAGAAATTCTCTTTCTAAGGTCGTGTTTACAGACTCTGCCACAATAAAAGAACAAAAATATCTTTGATGATTTAGCAGAGAAAAGGGTGGTACTGAAAAGAGATGAGAAAGAATGGGATGCAAGACACTATTGAAAAATAATTGATACTGTTACGGAAAGAAAGCCTAAACTCAAAAAGAAAGCCAGAAAGGGAATAATGGTGAAATAAATTTCGTATTAGGTGCTCACATTTTACAATTATATACAGAAGTGTTTGTACATCAGTAAAGTTTTATCACATTCATAATACACAGTGACCTAAGCCCACATTTGAGTTTCTCAGCTTTCCTCCCTATTGCTTTCTCCTTGACAGACTTTTGGAATATCTTAGAGATGAAATCTCTTAGTGAGATGTACACCAAGTAATTATATTTGTGGCAGAAGAGATGAAAGTGGAGGAATGCAAACCAGGTTTTGGCAATCACACTCAGATCTGACAGGAAAAGGGAAACATGAGGACACCCTAATTTCTTCACCCAGTTCCCCTGGCTGAGCTGGGGTGGTGAAGGAGAAGTTTATGTGCCAAATGATGCACAAGGGCACCACAGAGGCAGTTGTGTTTAACAATGATACAGCCATATCACCAAAATATTTGCCTTTCTCCAAGTGTAACAGTGGGCATCAATTGCAGAGGGAAGACCTCAAGTTGTAACAGAAAAAAAGATTGGCAATTATTTCAAGGGATGAAGAAGATACCTTTGGTTCCAGTGCCTTTTCATAATTTCAAGTTCACATTCCATGGAAGACTTGTAATGAGTTTATGTCTCTCAGATTACCACACTGCACTATCTGAAAATAAACACTGAATTCAGATCAGTTCTTACATTTACGTATGGATAATAGAGCACACAAATTGGTCTGGCTCCTTCCAAGAGAAAAGAATCATGCTTCCTGCTAGAAAAGATGGCAGGGAGATGTTTAATGTGATTGCAACTAGCTGTTAAAATCCAGGCAGCCTACAGAAGAAAAAAAAGCAGTTATGTTGTCCCAACTGCAGAGATGTTACATTTATAAGATAATCTCCAGCACAGTGCTCATAGCTCAGGTTTGTTCGCATACTTCCGAGGAATGTTTTCTAATCATCCAGAGAAGTTTACAATGTTGTGTTGAGTTAACACCAGTGGAAATTAGGTCAGCAAGCAAGAGATCCATCATGAAACAGCTGTATAGTGCTGGTGTATGCTGTGTGAGTGGCTGCTGCTTCCAGTTTGGTGAAGAAATCACAATGCATATTTTTCACAGTGAAGGATTCTGGCAGTCACACAAGCATGCTTTCATGGAGCTGTAAAATTGTGATGGAGTTGTAAAATCCTGAGCAGATCTAAGCTTGAATCTGAAGTTTTAAGATTCTCTCTTCTCATAGAGTGTAGTGTGTTTTCTATCTGGATTTTGCAGGTAAAGTGGGCAGAGTTTGCTCTTCTCTGATACACAAAATGGAATACATCAACCAACAGTAGGTAGGATTTCAAGTCTTTGCCATTGAATAGGGAAATAGGTTTCAAAATATGTGCATGAAACAACCATTAATATATTTGCTGTGATATGTAGTAATGTGTTTAAAATGCATCTTGTCAGTGCACCAACTGTTTTTCAACTTATTTGTGAATTTTCAGTGTGGATGCATATCCAGAGGCTCAACCTAATAGTCTTGAAGAGCGTCAATTTTCACAGCATGCCTCTAACCAGTCACTTCTGAAAACATTGGCTGTTGCTAATTAAGTCTGGCACGTTTCTGTCAGATAGGCAAGGAATGTTATTTGCCATGCTAGAGATGGGTCAATTATGGTACAGAGAAACTGTGGCTGCCTTGCAAATTAACAGCAGGGCCAAATATAGAAATGAAGAATCCTAAATAAGATCAGAGGAAAAACTAAGATCCTAAATAATTACTCTACTTACATAAGGATGAATCAAAGTCACTACAAATTTAACATGGGAGTGGAAAAAAAAAAGAAGCCCTTTCAAAATATTCAACAGCGTGACAATTAGATCATGGACTTGATGTGTGGACAACAATTTAAAGCCTTTCTGTCACTGACACCTAACATTGTGTTGATATTTGTCTTGCTGGGAGAATAACCCACAGAACCCACAAATATTTTCCAGGCAGACATTCTCTAAACTGCTCTGCTTTGCAAAAATACAATTAATTTAAATGAATCTGTTTTTTTTTTTGTAATCAGACATTAAAAATAAGCTTTACCCAACTGTAACCTTTATCAGAAATTGATTTTTAAAAAGCATCGCAAGAATTATTTTTCACTACTTACTTGAAATCAGAAAACAAATACTGTACTCCAAGTACTGCAAGATATTTAGCTTTTTTTTTGCAATGGCACAACTTCTATTCAGTTCTCAAGGGTGACTTTGTAGGAGGGTGACAATGTGAGTTCAGATCGAAAATATTAAATGGCCTTAATTCTTCACAAGAGTTGGATCCTATGAAATCCTTCTGTGCTCAGTGGTAAGGCTGCTGTTGCTATTGCCAGAAACCTTGTATTTTCCTGTGTTGGTGAAATGTTTTTGCCACACTCTTGTCATGGTTACTGATATTTAATTCAGGCTATAATGTGCTAACGTTATCCCTGACCATAGGCAAATATAGTGTGTACTTGAAGCTGCTCAAAATCTTTCTGATTTAGACTTTACCTGCACTCGAGATCTCTCACAGTGTAACATTTTTGTTGCCTTTTTTTCCTTTTGGATGTAACTGTAAAAATAAAATCAATAAATAACTTCAGTGTGCAATACAGTACAAAATCATCACAGACACTCTCCTCTTGCTATACAGGAACAACTACATGACAGAATGATGTTTTACAGGGCTGTAACAACAGCCAATGGGTTGTATTACTTTAATTACAGCGGTATATTTAAAGTGGCACAATTTTGGAGCGCAGACAAAGCCTTATTTACCACTTGAGGTATAACAGCTGCATAAAAAATTATACTCCATAGATAAATCACCCCGTGATGGTGGCAAAATACTGCATTTAGCATCTCTCTGTGCCAGCAGGAGACTCAACAAAGCTTCAGACACCTGCTAATGGAAAATAGAGAGGCTGCTTATTTTTATTACCTTCAAAGTTTTTGTGATACTAAGCTGTGGATGTATCAGGAATTACTGGTTTTATTCCCCCTGTGGAAATTCAAACTTTGCTGAAAAAGAGAGAAATAACTTCTAGGGATTTCATGATTTTTTAAACAAGCTGTGATACTGAGCTTTTTTATTCCCTAACCCAAATCTGTGCTGACCATATCTCAGGAGACATTAGTGATGGGAAAAAAACCTGAGCTGCATTGTCCCCACTCAATGTGCATTTTTGCCACAGAGAGACAGAGAACTTGTCACCTGGCTGCTGCTCCGAGTGTCAGGTAGGTCCCTTATGCAGCCAGGTTCCCAAAGTAAACACAAACCTCCTTATACTATGGTACTGTCTACTATTTGGGAACAACTGGAGTATGAAAGGATCTCTTAATTTTCCTTTTTTTTGTTCTTTTTCAAAAATGCAAAGGCGATCTTGGGGTTTCCTGGAGATTAATTTTTCTTATATCTACCATCTCTCCCATCAGTTAGTTACTTAAGCAGACAAAGCTTAAGAAAATACTGCCTAAGTATGTTTGTTTTTTGGAAAGCAGTTTAGATTACATTCTGTTTTTCACAACACAGAAAAGTGAGCCGCAATCATATGACACATTGGAAGGCATAGCAATACTTCCTCTTTCTTTAAATCCTTATGTCTTCAGGCTATTCAGTACCCTTTTGTAAATGCACAACTTGCACGTACACAGAAAGAGAAATAAGGGGATCAAATTAATATCGCTGCTAGTTATGGAAGTTCAGCGTGGCAGGACTCCAGAGCAAGCAACTGCATGGCAGTGGCACCAAGTGTTCACTCACTGTGAACACTTCTGTACAGCTCAAACCAACTTTACCAAACCAGCAGAGGGAATTTGTTTTGATTTCTCATATATTCAATATTGCTTCTTCCAGCTCATAATCTTTCCACTGATGTCCCACTGAAAATTTTCATGTTTCGACTGAGCAGGAGTTTGCCACCTGCATGTTGTCCCCTTCCATATCTGTCTGGGGGTGGGTGGGCCACTGAGGAAGAGACCAACACAGAATTGTTGAATCCCACCAAACACCCCCAAACCAGTTCCAGCTGGGCAGTGTGCTCCAAAGCTGGTACAGCAAGGGAGATTCCTACTCCCCTAGTAAGTCTAGGAGCCTTCAAGGTGAGATAAGTCTTCAGGAACTGAGACTAATAAACATAATTACTTTAAGCATTTTTTAGAGCTTTGTTAAAGTTTTAGTTCACATCTCTACTCGGCCAATTCTTTGTTCTTCAGCTGATAGCAAGGATCTAGTGCAACTCTAGCCTTGAGACAGAAAGCTACTGACTAGCAAGTGAAAAGCTATCAGCGTCAGCAAGCCTGCAGACACTATGGTTCACTGCTTAAATTGCATTCATACAGCTCTCATCATAAGAAATATGCTGGGTTAAGTTCAGGGTCAGGTTAACCTGCCATTGATGTATAAACTTTCTAATTTGTTGTTGTTGTTGTGGTTGTTGCTTTGCATGTAACAATTTTAGAAAAGGGTCTGATTTTATTTTTAAAGCAGTTTTGAAGTTAGCTAGATATCGATGAAAGCTGTCAAATACACAGCAATGGGATTCTTTCTATTTTTTTTTTTTTTTCTTTTTAACAGAACAGGAAGAAATAAGTTCTGCAGTCAATCCTCGACTGGTGTTTTTAAATGCTGGTCATGACAAGCCTCCTCCATCAGTTTAAATTCCTGTAGACCATTCAGCCTTCTGCCTGTTGGCTACAGCTGCCAACAAAGGGTTATTTACTGAGTGCCAATTGTGACAGGACATTTTGCAATGCTGAAGGACCAAAGGGCACAGCACAACTTGCTATGAGAAAAATGCTTCATCTTAATCTGAGATCTTGAGAAGACAAAAACCCCAGCAACCAAAAAAACAACTGGTATTGAAGACCTCTGGACTGATTAAGACTGAAAAATATTTTAAACCTCATTAGAAAAATAAAGTTTGCCTATTTCTCCTGTTTCATACACTGTGCAGGAAACGAACACATATGCTGTCACATTCATATTTTACGGACTCTTTTTTTCCCCCAAACCTTCGTACCTCAGATTTGAACTTTAAACTTGTGACAGTGTTATGTTCATTAGAATAAAAATCACTTGCTATTTCCATTGCACAGCTCCCCCCCAGAGGTTATCTTAGCTGTTTTATAAATCATAGCAGCAGGAAAGCTGGCATAAAGGTTGACAGCTCACTCTAGATAATCACTTTTCCTTCTCTTAAATGACTTTAAGGAGAAAGGAGCATGTAGCTTGCCAGTTCAGTTTTTAGTGGTCAAGCACCCACATCTAACCACCATCAACACACTGACTAAATTAGCTTTTAAGTATTTTACTGAAACACAGGAGAATCACAATCCTGCTCAGGAGAGCAGAAGAAAGAATCTCAAACATTTATCAGCTATCAAGCCATATTTTCTCTGTCCTTCCAGGGCAAAGCTCATTACACAGAACGACATGAATGCCAAAACCTTTTGACACAGGGTCCTTGAAGGGAGCCTGGGGTTCAGATTACTGTTGATTTATCAGCTTCCTCAAGAGTCGGACTGATTAGACTAATGGCTTATAGGGGATATGGTTTCAACATTAAAGTCCTCTATCGTGGAGGTAGAAAAATGAAGCAAGTTAGATCTTGTAGTAAACAAAACCTACAACTCAGGACAACAACGTATTAAGCAGAAACTTCAAGGAAATAAACGGGCACCAAAAGAATCCTAGGTTTAGGAGGAAAGATCACCCTATGTATTCTAATTTTTCTACACAAACTAGTAAAACTAAATCCTGGGCAGAGAGACTGAAACAGTCTGGAAATGGTGCCAAAACTTCCCAGGCTGAGACAGAAGAGAAAAAAATAAAGAAAGAAAAATATCCCTCTAAAACAGCACTTCCCCATGACCTGATTACAGGCCTTTGCAATCAATAGGAATCTTCCACTATTTCTATTGGACTTTGGAGGCAGTGTGGTTGGAACAGGAAGGGTTCACTACAGCAGGTAAAGTGTGGGGGGGTCACAGGCAGCAGATGGAGAACCTTTCTTGGAAGTTGGTTGTGATAATAGCAAATATTAAGGAAGGAAGTATCTGAAAATATTAGCTTGAAACATAGGTATTATTCAACTGCTAATCACTCCATCTATCCCTGAAACTGTTTTCTCTTAGTTAAATAAGGATAATAAGGCTGTCCTTTATAAAACGGATAATCCTGAAAGTGTGCATCAGTAACAAAGATATAGGGAGCTTATTTTCTCACTGTCTCATAACACAGAATCAGAAGACAAATTCAGCTCAATGCCATTAGGGAGAATAAAATCCAACCCTGAAAAAACAATACTTTTTTACTCAGCTTATAATTGGACTTTGATATTAATTTCTCTTGGAAGCCAAGAACCTGACAAGATACAAAAAGGGACTGGATATTTATGCAGACAATGAAAATTATCTATAGAATTATTAATTTGAGGAACAAATGTTGGGAAAAGCTATTAAATTTTATACTTCAACTGTAAATTGAGCTGATAGAGAAAAAGAGTAGTTAATTTGGTTGCCCACAACTAAATAGTTAACTGTAGTTGTGTGGAAATAAAGGAACTTCTGAAAGTAGAACAAAGTCTGAGTCTTTGGCAATAATTTGCATGAAATATTTCCAGTTAAGAGTTATTACACAAAGCACTACACATTGCAGTTGTTACTAATTCTCAGTCTTCCTGTACTTTTATTAGACTGATCTTAGCTTGTACAACAACCCCAGGAACCAGATGAACCTTGATATCTGGTACACCCTGGTAGTTTCAGAACTTGGCAGCCTCTTTACCTTGATGAAAAATATTATATATAAGTATTATACAGTTATTTACACGCATAAATCTTAAAAAGGCAGAGGATTATGAGACACCACCCAGTAAAGTGGGTCAGAGTCAAAGGTGTGTTTGCAGGTAGGTGGGAGGACACTGAATCTTTCAGATTCTTGCTTCATGGTACTGGTTTTTTATTTTCCAGACCTGTCAGGTTCCCTCAAGTCCACATGAAGGAGGTGTTGCAAAATGAACAGATTCTTAGTCAGGTGCAAAACCACTGAGCAATGTTCACCTGATTTTTTGACATGAGGAATTGTCAATAACCATAGCAGAGCTGGGCCTGCACTTACTGTTAACCAGATATTGTGCCTTGTTTTCACTGTCACTAGGTTCAATGCTGAGAAACAGAACTGGGAGACAACTACAAAGTCAGTATTTTGTTTGCTCTAAAGGAAGTAAAAAAGCGAGAAAACTCAGAACCAAAACCTCTGCATTGTGTCTTCCACCTATCTTCATACTTAAAGAATGCAAATTCTTGGAAATGAAACATGGGAACTTATTAAAAAAGAGGTAATGATTGAGGGAAGAAGGACCATGTTTGATTTCTAGTGAAACTGCCTTTAGAAGAAAATTAGTTAGAACTGGCTTCATTTTTCATGTAGCCATTAACTTCTTTAATGAGAATCTGCTGGAACAAAGATGCAGCTATTCCAGAGCCTTGGTGAGCATTGTTATTGCAGTTTTAAGTTTGCAGCTTGTGATGAAAGAAAGTTGTTGCATCAGTGGGAGTCCCTAGCAATACTTAGTTTCCCAGAGAAGAGCTTGCCTTGGATAATCTCACAGAAAAAGGAACAGTGCTATATGGCTGGGTGCCGAGGTCGGTGACAAGCTCAGGACACAAAATAAAAATCAATTGGGTCCATTGTACCCAGGAACACAAGTGAACAAAAAGTATCTTTCAAGAAGCCAGCAGTATTCTTCTCCCACTGGGAAACCAGTTTCTCCCTGTTTTGCTGCTTCTTTTAGCTTTGGTCAGAGATGTATAAAGGCATGGGTGCTACTTACTCCTCCCGTGCACCTCTGTAGAAGTTTCTGATTACATTGCTTCTTTTCACCATGTACACTCTTGGAGAGAGACCATTCATGGGTGTTAGGAATTGTTTGGGACAAGAAATACCTGGGAAGCAGCTGTGTGTGTGTGTGTGTGTGTGTGTGTAGTGTGTGTGTGTCCATTTCAACATGAAGTAAATGCATCAAGAAGGCCATTCCCATTTTGCCTTTGATAGGGACACTGGAGATATTCTTACAAAGAATTTCTGCAGAATGCTTTCTGAAAGCATTAACGTGCAGTGGGATGAAGACCCTGCCTTGTTTTCTCCAGACTCACCCTAACCCTGCCCCAATGTTACACAGTCTTTTTGTATTTTGCTGTTAGAGATGCCAAGCCATTAGTATGACTACCCTCTTGTACTAGCCTGAAATTATTAAGTGTTTGTGAATTTGACTATATTTCCTTGCCTCTTGCATGTGGACAGTTCAATACAGTTTCTAACCTGCACATGTTTGCAGCCTGGGGGCTGTGAGTCATGTTTGTTTTAAAAGAGGCAGCACTCACAGACTGTCACTCACCTGGGTTATTAGAAACATAGCACTTTAAGAATTACTCTGCCACCTCCTCGCCTCTAAATATAGCTGGTGTGCGTGGGTCTTAAGCGATTTAGCTAGTCTGAGAAAAGGTCTCATTCCAAATAATCAATTAAAAATCCATCATTTCAAGAACTATGTGAGCCTCAGGCCAAATGCATCTTGGATGTAATACCTTTGACTGTTTAATGCCGATATTAATTATTTGTATTACAGCTCCAGATCCTAGCTCAGAATGAAATTTCTTTGCGCTACCCAGTAGCAAGTCCTGTTCCAAAGAGTGCACTATTAAGTAGGCATGATGGACAAAGAGCAGCAGCAGAAAATCATCATTATTCCCTGCTTCACGGATGGGAAACTGAAAGACAGATTCAATGACCTGCCAAGGGTCACATAGGAAAAGGAGTAATTCATAAATCCCAGTACAAGGTCTTAAACCATGAGATTTCCTCTCATTCTTCAATCAATAATAAAACACCACAGATGTCTAAGAATCTAATATCTGCAAAACTACTCCAAGGTCTATAGGCAAGATACAATTAATTTCCATTAAGAGCAATGTGATGTGAGGGCACTCTGTACTGACCAGAAAAGTAGGCCTTGCAGACTGTGTAGTTTTTAAATACTGTTTTAATAGACAATAAAAAATCAGGGATAGTCTAATTAAAATAAAAATATGGGGGAACATTTGCCAAACCTTTGCCCTAAGCTGAAACCAAAGGATCTGATTCAGGAGGTAAACCAATGCTTAAAAAAATCAGGTCTAGAAAAAGCAAAGTCTGTAAGTGAATATGTTTGTAATGAATTTTCCCTTTTTGAATGAGAGTTATGTTTCTCGGTGTTATGTGTGTTGTTGTTTGACCTTTAGGGCTGTACTCAGCCGCATTTTTTAACTCACTCTTTTCTCACCAGCACAAAGGATTACCAGGAGAAATTCTCAGATTCACTGGCCTGAAGGACTCAGATTTCAGGAAAAACCTCAAATGTCAAAGAACTTGCAACATGATCACAGGAATCAGCAATGCTGAATTGCACAAGACAACACCTGCAGGTTGCAAGGAAGAAGTTAAGCACTGTGGGAAAAGTTCAACTCAGTTCTTGTAAGGCCAGCATAGGGAGCTTCCACAAATACCTCAACTCCTTCTACCCAAAACCCTCTGCAGTGTCTTTCATTCAGAATTTCCATAAATGTAACAGGAATCATCACAAGATTGTGCATGCTGTACATAATCAGGCCTTAACATGTATGACTTTTGAATCTTCCCATCACTATTACTTATTGTTTGTTAAAATGGTAGAAAAATAAAATTTAAAAGAAAATTACTGCTCCAATAAGCCCGAATGTTGCAATGACTTATGGTCATGTCTAAATTTTTGCACAATACACACATTATTGGCATTAATGCAATTGCCCAGTTAAGCTTATATAGCCACTTTTAGGTGTTGTGACAGGCTTGACTTTTATTTTATGCTTTTGAAGCTTGTAGCTAAATTGGAACATGTAGCTACTGCTTCAGTTAAAACATCAAACAACAGTATTCATGTTATTTTTAATAAAGCATGCTACACTTAAAGTATTGAAACACCAAAAAAATGGAGAAATTAAACCACATTTCTTTACAACCTGTCTTAATCCTCCAACATTCCCAGCATGTAAATCAAACTGACAAAAGACTCTAAGAAAACCCCTGGCTAGCACATTTTGACTGACATTCTGAAGAAATGCAGAAATTCTGTTTTAACCATTCATTCTGTAGAAAGACATTGCAATACAATACAAAATGCAATGCAACACTATTTCCCTTCCTTCCTTCCAGTGCTACACAATGAACTTTGATTCTCTAAGGAATTTTTTACAGGGAGCCACCCAGTATTCTTTGTTAAAACTATTGCCCAAAAGTGCAGAAATGAAAAATTAAGTTTGCTGCTTTATCAGAGATGCCAAATTTACTGTCTGGCATGGACTTGCTAGATGGAAACTTTGTCCCATCAGTGTTTATTCTGATAAGTTATCTCCAATTGCTGAAGGGTAAAGTTCTTAGAAAATAGATACCATTGCTGTTGCACTCTGCACTTGTGAGAGGTGACCTGCAGGTAGGCCCTTCTCATTCTACAGCCACTCTGAATCTTCTTTATCACAAGGAAAATTCAGGTTTAAAGGAGGTACCACTGCTTGTGACTGAAATTTTTTTCAAAAGCATGGAAATAAGTGAAATTTTTATGAACCACTCAAGCTGAGTGTGATCCATATCCTACAAGTCCGAAAACAAATTATCTGTTGGTTTCAATGAGACTTCGATCAGGTCTATTGCAATGGGAGAAACAAATCAACTATTCTTATTTTTGCAAGAATAATGATCAAAAACCTTGAATTCAAGTCAGTGTCATCTCATTAGACAATAGTCGTATTTTATGTGTTTCTGAACATATCATGAAAGGTCACAAAATTTTCTAGGTGGTTTGTTTATTCAATAAAATTTAGTAAAGGAGAGAAACTTGCACTCCTGCTCATGGAATTAATGGAATGTCCACAGAGCTTAACAGGACCTTCTGTGGAAGGCCAGTTGCAAAAAGACTGCATTCAGGCAAATCAGGCCACTCTCATGTGCCCTTGACCTCCCTTATGTAGCATTAATATCAATTTATCTGCCTTGTCAAGGGGAGAGTAGTGGGAATTCTGAGTGGCAAGAAGGAGTGATGAGTCCCTGAACTGGATTCAAAAGTAGAGCAGGCACAATTTCAGACAGGTTTTTCAGAGACTAAAAATGAGACTGTGTACCTGAAATTTCTGAATTTAATGACTGAAGTAACTTCATGAAAGATTTAAAGAAAGCTTCATGAAAGATTTAAAGAAAACAGCTGGGAAAAAAATGATAAATGGGTGAAAAAACCCTACACCCCCAAAGCAAGGACAGTCACTTAACTCTGTTTAAAGTAAGTTAAGTATACTGTGAAGTTAAGGGGCAAATCCTGCAGTCTTGACCAGGAGGAACAGTCGGTTTCAGTGCAAGGAAGGATAGAACTTGGATTCCATCTTGCATCTGAAGCTTCCTCTTCAAAAGGCTTCTCTCACCTCTTGTAGGTCATTCAGGTCATCATTGAGGTAAAAGTCCAAGTCATGATCTGCATACTCTGGGACATTTTTGCCAGGTCAATATGACATGGACTAGGAGAGGTGGCATGTCAGGTACCTTTGCTTTGATCTTTTCTTAGGATACAGTCAAGAACATTTCTCCAACTCTGTTCAACCTGTAATCGCATGAAAATTCTTTACTCAGCTTCACAAGAAAATATTTTTTCTTGTACAAGGGCAATTAATGCTACCATTAGAAGCCAATATTGTCTTTTGCAAATAGGCACCTCTGTAGAAATTAGGGTAGGGTGGAAAACATCAAGAGCTCAACTCCAAATAGTTTTGGTGTAGCTACCAGGGTGGAAAGACAATCTTTCACAGAAAGGGGCAAAATCCTGCTATTCTCAAAATGGGAAGATGCTAACTTTTAAGAACACATTCTCTCTTACTGCACAGCTCCTACACTCACCATATACATATGCATATATTGATGATTCACTGTAGTTACTGTCAAAGGCACATTTTTCCATCAGCTTCTGTACACCCAAATATATAGTAAAATACCTTCTTCAGTGGGAGAGTGTCTCATTCCTGGAAGAAGGCAAGGTTACTGCTTTGTCATCCCTCCCAAGGAAGGGGGTACAGACGTGACTTTTCATGGCTCAGAAAAGCAGTGTTTGGCTCCATGAGGAAGTGACCTGCCTCAGATCTGTAACATCAACATTGTGATGACTTCTCTCCCACTCCAAATCCAACACTCCTTGTCAGAGGGCTGGAGGTGGGAATACAAAAAGGGGTGAATTCAAGGTCTTTCCCTGCTGCATGGTAGAAGGAGGCTCTGTTACTCCTGCTTGTCTTCACCCCGGGCAAGGCCTGTGGATACTTTCCCTGCAGAAAGGCACAGGGGAGTATTTCAGAGTTCCCACGTGTGGTGCACACAGGTAAGAAAAACCTGGCCTAAATCTGAAAAGACAGATTATAGCACAGAAAATCACAACCCAACAAAAATTTGCACAGCTACCACGATAATGTGATTGAGGATGCTATTTGTCATCTGCTGTATAATAGAGCATACATTTTGAAACAGGCTGGCAATTCCATTTCATTCACTCTTCTCTTTCCTATTCCACAAGTGTCATTGAAGGTAAGCAGCAAAGTCACCCTCTTCATGAATTTCTCAAACTGAAATGCTCTCCTGAGGATTGTTATCCTGCTGCTATGTGATCTAGTCTGGAAGCCTGCATGTACCAAATTAAAGAGAACTCTATGAATCAAAGCTGAGAGACTTGGTACTGAGATATATAATGAGCACAAGAGCACATGAGGCCCAGCCCTGTTTCCTCAGAAATGAGCAGCAAGGGTCTGATTCTGATTTTGCTGATACAGCTATAAATCAAGAGCAACTTCACCGAAGCACACAAGAGTAAAAAGTGAACAAGAAGTCTTTCAGCCACTAAATTCCCAACATATGCACTGTATTTTGTACAAAACATTGTCCCAGCTTGACTTTGTCAGCACAGCCATCCTGGGAGAAAATGGTGAGGATATATTCACAGTGTGTCTTGAGAGAAAGCGGTTATGATACAGCAGAGAGGGTTAGCAGAGCCTATTGAGCCCCCACCAACTGCCCAGCTGACTTAAAAAAGAAACAGGGAGCTTCTCAGAGTCTAAATTAAACAAGTGTACTTCTCTTCCCCTGCTGTACTGTCAGATCCTCCCGAGTCCTGAGCTGGAGGCAGGATTTGATGACCAGATAGCTATTAAGACATTCCATAAAATTTTATGTGTTTATGAGCAGTCTTTATTCAAGCAAAATAGACAGTGCAGCTGAATAGCCCTCTGTATTTTGAGACTTAAAATGACAGAGAGCATCAAACTAAGCCATAATTTGTTATATCAGCCAAAAAAATTTTACCAGGACTAGTTAGAATTGCAGTAGCAAGAAAATTAATTAGTTGCAACAGAGTGTAACAGAGAAACACTGGTTATCACGGCTTGGAGGGAAAAGAAAGAAACGGTATTTTTGTTAAGGCATGGTACAAGTCAGAATGGCAAGGCTAAAGCTATGAGAAAGAAAATTGCCCATATTTACCAAAGGAATGTATGATTTTGTGATGTTCTTTGTAAATGGGATTGTACCAAAGAAGATAATCACTATTGGAGAGAATAATTGCATCCCTATCTGATCACCCTTTTATCTTCTTAATGAGAATTGCCTGTCAAAGCACCATACACTGGGTCACAACTCTGCCCAAAGAGGATTTGTGTTTGAGTAGTGACTGTATTTGTAGCCTATTATTACTGGGAATTGTATGGACCACTAAATTAAAAATGGTCCCTGTCCCAATGAACTTTTAAATCAATTACACAATTCCTTTTTTTTTTTTTTTTTTCTTACAAGGTAAAAGGTGGAGTAAGATGCAGACTTTTGTCTGGCTGCTGTGGTTTGTTTGTTTTATTTCCCATCCCAGGACTTTAGGGAGTGTATTTCTGCTAAGTATTTCTGCAGCTGTTCAAAAGACATCTTACTGCACAATACAGTATCTGAATAATTGTCTCGGGTGACTATTAAAGTCTACTGCTGCCCCATAAAACCATGAGGAGTAATCTTGCACCACAGCAGAAAATATCAAAGAGCCAACCCTGTGGAGTGTCATTTCTATTAGGAGAGAGCTACTGCAACTGAGTGAAGATTCAGGAAGGCAAAAAGAGCATGGGGAAGGCTCTGGACCTTAAATTGTTTCTTTCCTTGCTGACTAAGCAAAAGCTGCTGGTTGTTAAATATTGAATTGTCCATAGTCATCCCTGGCCAAATGAAGTCACTGGACAGACATCGAGGAGGACTTTAACCTCTTACACATGGAATGTTTGTTTTCTCCTTTGGCTCTCTGTCTCTCCTTACAGTCTTTTATACACTGCAGTAAAGGAACGCCTTTAAAGCCTAATGTATGGTAATACAATTTAATTGTGGTTGGTTGGCCTGTTGGGGATAAAATGTGCTGGATCCAAGTGATTTTGCTGACTCTAAACTTGGTTCTGTATAGAGAGCTGGAGGAGGGGAGATTACTAATAAAAATAGCTGTGCTACCTGGGGAAGCTCTGTATACTGCAAAGATATTGTTGGAGTAGGCCCTATAATTGCAGATAATTGATTTTTTAGAACAGTGACGTTTGCCTCACACTGGCTACACAGCCTGCCTCTTAACTTTTACATGGGAACAACTCACACACAAATGTAACTCCCAGACAGGAACACTTCAGGCAGTCTTTTCCAGCTTAGCAAAATATACTCACTTTGCATTCATTACACAACTCCTTTCAATTTGTGAGTTGGAGACAAATGAATTGTTGAAGGCAGAAACCTCCTGTCTTCCTTTGCTGCAGGATGATAGCAGACACCCAAAATCTGGAGGGCCTGTTTCTTCTCCCCACATCCTCTGATGTAGCACTTCCACTGAATCCCACACACAGCCCACCAGATCAGTGATACCTGCCTTGGAAGGACAAGTGATTACTGCTGATCAATATTTTGCTATGGAACACTTAAATTCATACTTTCAGATGGTTACTTCTCAAAAATAACAACCTGGGCAATAGTATCCCTCTCCTTCCCTGCCTTCAGCTCTCATGATTGTCATCAAAATGCCAAGCAGAAGGTGCTCTATTAGCTAAACATGGTTGACATCCCATCAGTGATATATATATATATACACAAATAAAATGTTAAGAAACTCCCATTCTAGATGACTAATAATATTGACATTCAACTCTGATATGAATCCAGTTAAAATTAACAAAGATCAAAAATTCAGGCCATCCTAGAGTAGCATAGTACCCTCATGAGAATGAGCTTGCTTCAAGCTCTTTCACTGCCTTACATAAATATTTACATCTACACAAGTAGTACAATGTATGATTTGTGAAACCTTCAAAAATCAACTTTATAACTTTACTGATTTATCTATAGACATCCAAGATCTGTCTGTTTACAGATATTTCCAATATCTGTAAAGCTTTTGCTTGTTTACTTACAGAAATATCTTGTCTGCAGAGATAAGTTGGCAACTTCTTGCTAGGTATTTTTCATCATCTCTGTCTTCTCAGTAGCTCACTCAAGCCTTCTGTGTGCAGTTGAAGTGTCACTGTGGCAAGAAATCTTCCAGTCTGCTCTTCAGCTTTATAATTTCCTTGTGTCTCTAGAGCAGAGCAGTAGTATAATAACAAGTAAAACCCACTGGACTCTTATATAAATGAGAAAAACCTCAATGTCTTAAAAATCATTTTGCTCTCTACACTTTGTTCAGTCTGTGAAGTGAAATTTGAAAAGCATCCTGATTTTAAAGTGAATATTGTCTCCTTCTGCTACTTCAGTGTTATTTTAAGGGATCACATTTTGTTCTGTGAGCTGTATGTAATAATGCTTAGCAAATAACTATTTTCATTGGATTAGTTTAAAGGAAACTTATTATGGTGTCTGCAAATCTGTTTTATGGGCACATATCGACTCTCATGTCCTTAAATGATATTATCTTGCTTTCCTAATAAAAACAATTGTACAGCTCAAATAGGATCACAAAAAACAAGTGAAGCTTTCCCCTTCAGTTCAGTATGGGACTTTAAACACCTCACCATGAATGCATTACTGTCAGTTGCAAAGGTGGTTCTGTGCTACAGACATATTATCAGCAGTGAGATATTGTTGTTGCAGTATTCGTATGCAGTGAACAAGGAATCAAGAAAAAAAAAAGGTCCATATAGAGACCTACTGAAAAGGTTTACCTATGTGCCTGCCAGTCCCTTTCTGAATTGTTCCTCAAGTGGGACATCGAGTTGGTAGGGTGACAGATCACACATCATTTTCCTGTGTTGGAGTATTTCATATGATTGATCTGCACCTCACTTTTGATCTGGAAGGCTGTAAGAAACTTTAGAGGATAACTTGACAATGACCAGTAAATTAGCTTCCTGGGGTTACTGCATAATGTATAAATGGTGTATAATGCATATAATCAGCAGATGGGACCACTCCTGTGCTTTGTGGAGTTTGCATCTCTATCTCTTACTGCTCGTTGGTCACTTACTGTAACTGATCACTTCAATCATACACTATTGTTTCTGTCTCACAGGTGAGCATCTGGAATGCTGAAAAAAAAAAAGCCAAATTCCAATACTGTGAACGGTTGTCCTCTAAACAATGGCATGGATAAGACAGATGGATGGATGGACACTGCTCTTTTGGTGTTAGAACTTAACCAAAAGGCAATTTAAGCCAGAGAAGCCTTCACTGAGCTATACACAGCAGGAAGCATTCCCAATAGATCAGGGATACTTTCTTGCTGTTTTTGAAGTAGTTCCCCAGAGAAACCAGACAGCAGATTGAGATCTTATGAAGAAGTGTGTGAATCACAGTGAAATTACATAGGTGTCAACATGTGATATAGCAAATGTGCTTCCTAACCAGAAGGTGTAGGTTTTAATGGAATAGCACAAAAACTGACTCTGGTCCATCATACTAAATATTTTTGTAACACTGTCGGTATTTACACAATGTTTCAGAATTTTAAATTTAACTATAAACTGAAACTTAGTGTTCATTATTTGTTTTACTCTGTAAAGCATTGGTTTATCTAACGAAGGAGGCATAATTTGCCTATTTCACTGGAAGAAACAACTAATTTATATTATCAAGGGAATGATGAACTAAAGCTTGAAGTGTGGTGAAAATGTGTTGTTGGTATCTTCTTTGCCCCTCTAATTATGGTGAATAAATGGAGCCAGAGAAGGAGACAGGGCAGAACAAGTCTGATCAATACATGCCTCTCTTTTGCCCTCCCTGCACTTGAAATAGAGTGATTGCACTTATCTGGCCTTCCTGGGGAGTATCTATTCCTTGCTGGAGGTTAAATGAAAAACTCTTTTATTCCTACTTTTATGCTGACCCTAAACTTGTGTCCTGATTCTACTGTTTCTGGCTATATGGACAGTTCTTCAAGTCGATGGGAGAGTTGTCATGAAAAAGGGTTGCTCACAAGAATGAGGCTTGCAAGATCAAGCCCTTTATGATCAGTATAACCCTGGGTACTGGGCTGATATAGCATCCCTGATTTACAAGAGTCATCCTATTAGCATCCAAGGGACAATTCACATGAGTAAGGACTGTGGGAATGGGCCCCTCAGGAGCAACTATCACCACAGTTATGTATCCAACCTCACTTAGATCACAGCGGTTTTCAAATGTTCCACAAGCACTTTATGCTGCTACTGAACTTTGAGAAGAAAATAGACCTTTAGCACAAGTTCGGTGCTGCTTTATAGATTATGGCCCCACTTTTGCACTCTTTTTAGTCCCTTCCCTCAAAGAGTCTTCCCTGGAAGGACCTGAACCCTTTAAATGGTTCAGGGTGTGCATAAAATCTTGGATTCTCTTGTTTCTTTCTTTCTTTTTTTCTCCTCTACCTTTCTTCCCCCCCCCCTTCTATTTCAATCTTGCTTTTAAACTTTTTAAAATTTTCTCTCTTTTTTCTTTACTCTTATTTTCTCTCATTTTATTTCCTTCTTTTCTTCAAAAATATTTTCTATTTTTCTTTTTTTTTATTTTATTGTCTTTTTTCTTTTATCTTATCTTTTTCTCCCTTCTCTTATCTTATGCTTTTTAATTTTTTTTTCTTTTGTCCTTTCTTCTTTTTCCTCCCTTCCTGTCCTCCCTTCCTCCTATCTTCTTACTCTTTTTAATTACTAATTAGGGGAATTCCAAGAGGGTAGGAAATATTAACAGGTGTTTGCCTCAAAATTCAAAGACTGGGAGTATAGCAGCTTTCCCAGTTTGTGAATTTTTTTTTTTTTAAAGTCACATAAATCAATCTGAATTTCCAGAATCTGTAAAACTGGAATGTAAAATCCAAAGGAAAGCACGGAATTTGTAGAATTTCTAGATGCATTTATGCTTCTTTTTATATCCTACCTACAACTAATGAAAATGACCTTTCTCCTGACTTTCTAGTGTTTCCAGGTGTAGTTCTGAGAACTTCATATAAATGAATTACCAGCTTTTTTCTCAAGTATAATAATGTGTGCTTAGTTTAACTGTTAATTTAATAGGTTTACCTACTTTTTAACTAAATGCAGATAAGGATTAGAATGCCAAACAAAAAAAAAAGGCAGTACCAGAAGATAATACAGTTTCATTTCAGTCACACCATGTGATTATGTGTTATGTGTTGTAAAAAAAAAAAAAATTATGAAGATACAATTCCTGCCTTGAAATAAGTTATGAGCTGCAGGAATGCTTCCATGTTTTTTGAAGTAAATCCATTCCCTGGGATGGACTCACGTGTGTGCGTTTTTTGTTGACTTCAGCAGAAACACTATTTGCTGTGTTCTTAGTGAGAACAAAGGTTGTTGATTTCAGCTTCTAACAACATTTAAAACCAGTTCTGATACTGCAGTTCTTTCTCAAATGAGTTTTATTGTGTTTTATGATTTTAAGAAGAGTCACACAGGTGTTTAATATATGAAGCACAGAAGTAACATCAATGAATGGTGAATCCATGTACCTAAGATGTTCTTTTTTTCCATAAGGATTCAGCATTTAAAATTGCATCCCTTTCTGACTCTGTACACGTCTTCAGGATTATTTTTGAAACCTTTACTGGGCATCTGAGTACATTTTCCTCTGTTTTCTTCAGTCTTGCTTATCATGAGCTGCTTAGTAAAAAGCACTGCTCTAGGTGACGAGGAGTACTGTGTGAATAGCATATGCGTCTCTGAAGAAACCCGGGGAAGCTTGGACGCCAGGTTTCCTTCATTCCACACACTGTAGCAAACTGGTAGGGAAAGTCTGTGGCAAGCCGTGGAGTTCCTTTATTTTCGATTTCACTTTGCAAAACAACAGGATGCATATCTACAGGAACAGCACTGATGGCTTGGCAATACAGGCATTTTAAATTATTTTTTTTTTTCTTTTGGTAAAAGTTAAGACCCACCAGCACACTAGAGGAGCCGAAATACTGAGACTTTAGGTACTTTTAGGTAAGCTTTGAGCCCGCTAGGGAGTTTGCACAATAGCTGGAGTTGGCGTGTCTGGGCCATAGATTTTGGTTTGCTTCTGTCCAAGGGTGTTCAGACAGGAGAGCTTTTCCTTGCGTGGCTTTACACACTTCCCTTCTCTTTCTCCCCGGTTTGCTGGGGTCTGGGCCCGATCTGCCCCTGCCGGGTGGCCGCTCCGGGCCCGCGGGGCTCGGCGGCT